>OZ021724.1:50400144-50785144 GCA_963978545.1 Linyphia triangularis
ATTCTGAGGGGAAATTCTATCTATCTGCAAGGTATAAATGTCACCCCCCCCCCCCCTGCTCCCAAATAAAAACGCTTCCAAAAATAATCTCCTTTGTTTGGAGAGGAAGGGTTAATTTACTAAATAGAAATGAAAAATTAAATGAATTTGAAGGAACTTTAACTATAATGTGATGGGAATTTACTTAAAATTTGACATTAAGTTAAGTATTAATTAAGTTAAGTATTAAGACGTATTAATAAAATGCCATAAAATATTAAAAATTGTTTAGAAGGTAATTTAAAAATAATTCAAATTAATTTCACATTAAATAAAACAATTCACAATTAAATAAAAAAAAATGCATTAACAATAAGTTTTACATTGATTAATAATTAATTATGCATTAATTAATCATATATTAATTAAAAATTATTTATAAGTTAATTTTACATTAATAAAAATTAGTTAACAATTTATTAGCACCTTAATTTATATTTTCTACATTTACACCAGACATGCCTTGATTTCAGTCGGCAAAAGGATGTCTACGCCCCCCCAACCAAAATTCTTAGCGACGGCCCTGACAATGAGTGACAGAATGAGTCATTCTCTCATTACTTAAATTCAAGTTAACAAGTTGGGGATATTTGGCCAGAATTTTATGGTAAGGGGATGCCTCTGAAATTAGAGTTAATCCTAATGTGGGACCAGGACAAATTGTGGCTTTGCCATTAAGCTTAGTTAGGCCGTCAACAAGCTGTCTATTTTTAACGTCTACCACAAGACCAAAATGCTCCAAGAAATCTGAGCCCAAAATCGGATGCGAAACATCAGCTATCCAAAAAACCCATGTAAATACTCGACGCAACCCGATAACTAAGTTATACTTTTTAGTACCGTAAGTGCGAATTTTATTGTCGTTAGCCGCGTAAAGAAAAAGTTCCGAAGATGTGCTTTCTTTCACAAGTCCTTCGGGAATGCAACTTATTGCAACACCACAATCGACCAAGAAACGAAAGCCGGAATTTTTGTCAATAACAAACAGACGACTGGAAAGTAAGCTGCAATCTGCCGCCATTAAAACAGACACTCTTAATTGTTTTCCGTAAACTCACATGGTTTAATGCAATCACGGGCTTTATTTCCGAAACGTTTGTGGTACCAGCATAAAACATTGCATGACCCCTCTCTACTACGGGTGGTTGCTCTATTTCTATTACGACTTCGAAAGCGCTGTTTAGAGCCATTTAACAAACTTTTCATATCAGCGCGAAGTGCAGCTACTTCATTCCGTAGAATTCAAATCTCTGTCTTTTCATGTCCTGATGATACACTAGAAACCGCAAGTGTGCAACCTGATACTTCATTGACCTTGTCGGCTATTTTTGATGGCCCATCTAAAGTTTCACTGCTTACAGATAAAATCTGTTGCATAGAAACAGGGAGGCGTTGAAGCCACACAGATTTCAAGACTTTGTCAGTAATTTTCCCATCGGCCAAATTCCGCATCTCGAGAAGTAGCCTTTTATCGCCAAGGGTTAAATCTTGCAAAAGTTGCTTGAGGCGAAAAGAATCAGATTGCACAAAATTGCTTAATATTCGCGATTTTAAAGTTATGTACATGTTTTCAGTAGGGGGGGGGGGGGTGCGAACTAAATCGGTTGCACAAGAAAGTACACTTGCATTCAAGGCTGTAACCACAGAATGAAATTTTGTGGCATCTGCTGTGATACCAGAAATGTGAAACTGTGACTCGAGTTGGCCAAACCATAATTCTGGGTTAATTTCTCAAAATGAGGGCGGACGAAATGGAACTCTAACCACCTCCATTGTGGCAGGTAACGAAAACGTATCTTGATCACCCTCGTGTGACATATTTATATACGAAAGTCCAAGAAAATTCTTTCAAAATAATGTACGAAAATGGTCACCGAGCAGGATCTAATTCATCCCTCACCAAGTTGTGAAGTTCTTTATTAATTCTTCGGAGATGGTGTATTGACTAGCAACATCCAAATTTGAAACGATCGAATTGCCACAACCTTAAAAAATAAACCATTCAGGCCACTTTACTTTCAGATTGGTGCTTGCACTTCTTATTACAATCCGTGAAACTTTTCAGCTCAGCCGGTATTCGCAATAAGGTTACTCATGAAAGTTCAGAGTCCGTAAAAATCACCACTTTAGCCATGTTATAATTCTTGAATTAATAATCTGACTCCATTTGAGTTTTAAATAAATTTATTACACTTACATTTACTAAATAAACTCCAACGATACAACATGCTAAGCAAAAAATATTCATGGAACAAAGTAATAAAAATAAAACTGCTCGCATAGGAAAGTTATTTTTGCTATAGCTACGCAACGCACGAGACATCATCTCATCTCACGCCGATGGAGTTGAAAATGTCACACCAACAAACTCGCGCCGCCAAAGCTACTTGTGCTGATTCTGCAAGAGCTACATATTCAGCTTCGGCACTCGATAAAGAAACTGATGGCTGTATCTTGCTTGATCAACATATTGTCCCTCCATATAGTTGGAACAAATATCCACTCTGTGATCTTCTTCCCTCAGATCCTGCCCAATTGGCATCCACATACCCCTCCAGAATGCTAGTTTCACTGTGTAGATCTGAACCTAACTTTAGTTTTTGGTGCACTGTAGTTTTCAAGTATCGAAATACTCGTTTAACTTCTGTCCAGTCACTTTGAGTTGATATGCTAACTTTACTAACTAGAATTGATGTACTAACTGATATATCTGCTCTTGTATTAGTTGCAATGTAAAGTAGTGATCCTATAGCAGCTCGATAGACTGTATTTGTTTCCAATGGATCTTCAAATTCATTACTCTTTAAGTATCCTGGCTCCAGAGGTATTCTTGATGGTTTCGAATCCTCTAACCCAAACTCCTTTATTTTACAATTGATGTAGTTTGTTTGATGCACATAGAAAAGTCCTTCATCATCTCGATCAATTTGCAAACCCAAATAAAAATTTAAATGTCCCAGGTTCTTCATTTTGAATTGTTTCATAAGTTCCAATTCAAATTCCCTTAGGTTTAAACTTTCTTTGCTGGCCGTAATCAGATCGTCAACATATATAAGAATATAGGTCCAGGCTCCATTTGAATGTTTCGAATATAGGCATGGGTCTGTCTCTTACTCTGCTTGAAGCTCATTATCATGAAACTGTCATGGAGTTTCTTATTCCATTCGTTTGCAACCTGTTTCAAACCATATAAATTCTTCTGAAGTTTACAAACAAGATGCTGCTTTCCTGGTTCTACATATCCTTTTGGCTGTTTCATGTATACATAATGATGTAGATCGCCCTTTAAGTATGCCGTCTGAATGTTATATTGATTAACTTCCATTTTTCTTTTTCCTGCAAGTTAACAAAGTTCGAAATGTTTTCTGGCGTACAACAGGTGCAAAAACTTCATCATATTCTTCGCCAAATTTTTGAGAAAATCCCTGCGCAACCAATCTGGCCTTAAATCTGTCTACATGTCCGTTTTCATCAATTTTTCTCTTGAAAACCCACTTGCTGCCTATTGCTTCTTTATTTGGTGGAAGTTCTGTTAATTCTAAAGTTCTGCTTTCCTTCAGTGAATTTATTTCTTCTTTCATTGCATTACTCCAAGATTCCGCATCTTTAGACTTGATCGCTACTTCATATGTTTTTGGTTCTGCTTCTTGAGTTTCACCTTTCTTAGCTATTTGGATTGTTTCAATTAATCTTTCCGGTGCTTTTCTAACTCGATTTGATCTTCTGAGCATATTGGATTCTTCATTTGTTTCTTCTGTTTCCTCAAAATCAAAGTATGCCGAAGAATTGGTCTCCCCCTCAAGTTCAAATTGACATGGTTCTTTTTCAACTGAGTTGTTTGGTATGGTTTCCCTTTGACTTTCAGACTCAAAATCGTCTACGAACTTCACATGTTTACTGATGGTAATCTTGTTGGTCTTTCTATCTAACAATCTGTAGGCTTTAGATCCCTCTTGATAACCCACAAATGTCATCTTTATTGTCCAACTTTAATGTTTGTCCTTCTGGTATTAGAGTGTAAGCTTTGATGCCAAATGTCTCCAGATTACCCCCAGACTTGGTTTTTCTCCATGCCATAACTCGTAGGGTGTAACTTCATGATATTTTGTTGGCAGTCTGTTCTGTAGGAAGTTGGCAGCCTGAATAGCTTCTCCCCAATATTTATTTTCAAGACCTGATTCTCGAAGTCAACATCTTGTCATTTCAATAAGGTATCTGTTCTAGCGCTCCGCAGTCCCATTCTGCTGAGGTGTATATGGTGCAGAGGTTTGTCTCTGTATTCCCTCATCAATAAAGATTTTTTTCACTTCAGCATTCATGTATTCAGTGCCGGAACTAGGGGGGGGCAGGCGGGGCAGCTGCCCCGGGCGCTAACCAGAGGGGGCGCCGAAAAGCCAACAAAGCACTATTTGTTGTATAAATTTTAATATTTGGACGAAAGGATAATTTTTCATAAATAAATTTTCATTTTTTCTTAAAATTCTGGATGATCTTTAAGATATTCAACAGAAGAAAAAATCCACTAGAAAAAAAAAATAATACATTTCTGTACAAAGAAAGTAATAATCTATCCTTTTACAAAAGAATGACAACGAATTCTCCCTACCCCCTGATGAAGAATAGGTTTGTGCTACATGGCAGGCTGCCAGAAATGCTAATTTAAAATCGCATTGGTAATATAGTCGCAATGTAGTTAGATAAAATTTAGAATTACAACAATTTAATGCTGTTGAAATTTTCGTAAATTGAAATATGTCGAAGAAATTATCTGGGGCGCAGAATCGCAGAAAAGCAAAAGAAACTGCAAGAATATCCCAACCTTTTATCATCTTGGCTAGTTCACGAGACTGAAACCAATGAAGGTAAGAATTTTTTTAAATTTGTAACCTAATAAACTTCGGAAGATGTGTATTAAGGACAAGGGTTACGTTTGGGATATATCTCTTGCCAAATATATTTATTGTTCTCTAGGAGTCCGCTGGAATTTTTACAGGGGGCTGCAAGATGTTGAATTGTTTAGAAATCGTTTACTTTTGTTTTTGAGGTTGATTATCGTTAACTTTAAAGGTTCATTGCGATTCCTAATGAAAATTAATTAGCAAAAAGTTAATTAAAAATTGAAATAATTAACGATTGAAACGTTTTCTTTAAGAGAATAATTTAGTATTTCTTCAGCTAAAAACAGATTTTTTTTTCATTTTTACACATTTTGAATCGTGCTGAGTTTAAAAAAACTGGGGGTTTTGAACTTTGAACAACTTTCAATTCCCACTGTTTCCTTCATTTAATTTAGCAATTATTTTGGCTGTAAAAATGGCAGCGCAAGCACGATTTTGACAAAAACCGTAACGGCCAGGTGTAATGGCCAAAGTAGGTCAATCCGTTTGAAAGTAATGCTGACCACAGACAACACACGGACCCACAAACTTTTTTTCTAGAACACTTTTTTGATTCAGAATGTTCTGAAACGTGAAGAAATGCAAAAAAATTATGCGATAAAAAGTTGACACAAGAATTCCTATTGAGCACAAGAATTCCTATTTATCGCAAAACATATCGATTTTTTAAAAATAAAAACGAAAACAGTAAATTACATCCTATCCAAATCTCAATTTAAATGCACTGACTAAATATGTGACTGTATATTTTTAACAATATATTTTACTATATATTTTTAAATCCCTTATATTAACTTCACTTTTGTTTGAGTGTGCGTTTGAGCCTGGCGTACAAATCTGCGGATGCTGGTCTATTCCTAAATAATGAAAAAATAATAAAACATCAAGGCATGAATTCTAAAAATAGATCTCAAGGCCTTATTTTTCATAAAAAATAACGAAAAAGAAAGTATTTTCCAGGAAGTGATAAATAAAATAAAAAGAATCCAGTCTCCATGCTACGAGAAAAAGGCGCCAATTTTCAGCGTGAGTTATATTGTCATTTTGACGGCATTATTTTTCCCCAAACAGATGTCATGTTCGTCAAATTTTGTCCATTGCATTGGTGAGAATTTTAAATTTTCCAAGAAAATGGAGAACTCACACATAGCACAGTAAGTAATATATTATTCATTCTATTATTAAAATGAGTTTCAATAAGTTTAAATTAATTATTCTAAAATAAACATTTATGTGTTTACCAACTATTCAATGATTTTTGTAGACAAGTCATTAAATTAATTTGCTTTTGTGTTCAATGAGTTCTGGTAATATTCGGAAGCTTTTTAAATTTTTGTATTAGTATTTTACAGAAGAAAATATTTTTTGAAATGTAAAACAGCTTAATTGTTTATGATCTAAGACGTTTTGAAACCAGGTTAACCAGATTTTGTGTTAAAAAGTGTTACATATCATTCAACTATGTTCTTTTATTTCATTGTAACTGACATTATTTGTATTGATTCATTAGTTGTTTTTTTTGTCTTTATGCAAATCTTTATGCAAGCAGAATGAACCCTGGTCATTAATAAGGGCTTGTCAAATATATTTATTTAAAATTTCAATTAATTAATTCTTTTATTGTTTGTTTCAAAACAGAATTTTACAAAGGAAAAACCTTTGTTAATTTTCAATGTATATATAGTTAGCTTCAAATCTAAAAAATTATGGTGTGGGGGCGCCAAAATGAATTCTTGCCCCGGGTAAAAAGTGACCTAGTTCCGTCCCTGCATGTATTCACCCCTGTCTGATGTTACGCACTTTGGTGTTTTATCGAACATAGTCTGAACATGTTTCTCATAATGAATTATGTTTCTTGAAATTTCCGACTTATTCTTTAATTAATAAATTTTGGTATACCTGCTAAAATCATCGATTAGTGTAAGTATATATTTGTTTCCAATTGGTGTTGCTACATGAATCGGTCTGCAAACATCCGAATGAACCAACTGAAACAATTCTGAAGTTTCTGTTGTCGATTTCTTTGGAAACGATTCATTTTTCCTTTAATGAAAATCTCGCATACATCAGTGTGTTTGCAAGGCTTTATCTTTAATCCTGAGGCTAAATATTTATTCGCCACTTTCTTTATGGCTTAAATATTTCTATGGCCTAATTTTTTGTGCAATTCATGTATGCAGAAAGAATTGCAATCAGTTGCACTTAATGCCTTTTGTGTATTTAATACATTCAAACTGTTTTTAGAATTTGCTACAGCAATAGTTTTTTTTCTTTCAACTTTATAGTACACTATTCATTACTAAAGTCAATTTTAAATCCTTTATCAATTAGTTTCTTGACAGATAATACATTTCCATGCAATTGTGACACATAACGGACATCTTGAACTTTTATTTTACTTACTTGGTGTGAGAATATGTGTTCTGTTATATATTTCTTTTTTGTTTTTGATTTCCGGTGCCTCTGCGGATTGCCGCCTGATGTTGGGTTGGGTGGCGCCGTCTAGGTTGCTTTATGTGATGTAATGTTATATATATATGTTTTGTGTCAGTTGGAAAATAGAATTAGAATAAAGAAGTTGAATTTTGATTTTGGCCGAACTAGTTGTGTTCTTTGGCCGGCGTTTCGAAGAAGCGAAGCGTTTTGTTTCATGTGCTGACATGAAAAGTGGAGGCAAGCCGACCAGATTGAATGATGTCTATGCTTGTTTTTTGATGACAAGTTTTATGATTGATTTCAAGAAATTCGATGCGTTGGTTGTTTGTTGAAACAACTTCGGAATTTGGTGATGTGCTGATGAAAAGCTGCATATTGCATTTGCGCTATTGTTCCTGGCAAATGGCGATTTGCTGAAAGAAATCCGGCATCTGCATATTGTGTTTTGTGCTATTGCTCCTGCCAAATGGTGATTTGCTGAAAGAAATCCGGCATCTGCATATTGTGTTTTGTGCTATTGCTCCTGCCAAATGGTGATTTGCTGAAAGAAATCAGGCATCTATATATTGTGTTTTGTGCAATTGTTCCTGGCAAATTCTGTGCGTATTGTGTTTTGGTTTTTGTTGGATCAAGTTGAGTAAGTGATGGCTGTTAACGATGCTACGCAGCTCAAACGAAAGCTGGCCTATGTTAAAGGCCAGTCCACTCAAATTTCTACATGGCTCACCAATACAGATGGCAATACTTTGGCTGTCGAATTCGAAGCCAAGTTATCAACCGTCACAGGGTTAAAAATTAAGATGGAAGAATACGCGGCCGTTGCTATTTCGTTATCAGATGACGCGGCATATAGGGTGATACGCCAGTAATTGACCACATGCCAGTAGTTGACCAAAATGACACAAAAAGGAAGTAAACAAGAATTGTTGTGATGGTATTCTAATTTTTATTGGTTAAAATATATCTAATAACTAATGAAAGCCAATGCCAAAAGTTATAGGGGTAACCAAGCTTCCAATTGGATGATAAAAATTAACAAACACAAAGGTATGTCACAGGGTCTCATATGAGTGACTGACACTATTAGTGAAGGGTGGTTTAGCTTCTCTTTGATTTTTTAGCATCAACACGAATAATTCCTAAATGGTTTAATACAAATAATGTATGTAGATCATTTATGTTTGTTTTATATTAATATACAAGTAGTTTTTCTTTAAACTAATAAACAAATTATGAAAAACAGATGGTCAATTACTGATCAGGCTAAGTGTTATGTTTTTAGTAATTGACCAAAATGGTCAACTACTAAATTTTTATTTACTTGCATATTTTCTGGGAAAAAACAAAGTGATAACAAAGGTTTATGCTTTTATTGCAATCTTCACTTACTATTTGTCCAGAAAAATTGATTTTTTCAGTAATTGACCATTGTAGTTAATTGGTGTCGATAAGGGTGTTAACTATTAGTTTTTCAACTTTAGAATACAAAAGTAAGTCATTTTTAAACTCTAAGATGGATTTTCTTATTACATGTGTACATTAGATCATTTTTAAATATACTAGGCTTACTTTCTTAACATAATTTTTTTTTTAAAAGTCAAGAAATGGTCAAAAGTCAATTTTAAGTATACTTCCACTTTACCCTACACAAATATTATGTAGGTTACTTACAATTTTTATTTAAACTAACACTCTGGTACATAAATGTCTGTCAGAATTTTATAAATTGTTTTATTTCTTGAAAAATTCAAAAAATCGGATCAAATGGTCTGTTGACAGAGAAAAGATATCAAAGATAAGCCGGAAAATTTACAGATCACTAACACCCTTGTAAATATCAAAATTACTTTTCACACCTTAATTGAATAAGATATATATTTAGTAATATTTTTTAATATGAACAGGAAAAAATTAAAGCAGAAAATTAACTTAAATATTGATAAGAAATTGAGTTAAATAAATCATTAAGGAAGTTTTTTTTTCTAGGTTTAAGCATATACCTAGGCTAAAAGAATTCTGAAATCATTAAAATTAAACACTCATGGAAGGGAAGAAATCCTTTCTCAAGTACACCGAAGGGGTCTTGAAATCTACGCTTTTTCAAGAGAAAATATTGGGAAAATAAAAGAAACTGCCAGAAAATACAACATTCCTCATTCTACGTTGATTAATAAGCTAAGAGGGAAAACCCCAGAATTTAGAAAAATGGGCCCTCAACAATTCTTACACCCTCAGAAGAAACTCTTATGTAATTGGATAAATGCCAATGCAAGAAAATGATTTCCATTAGAAAAACGGATGATTTTGAAATTATTCAAGAAATAATATCCTCTACATTCAATTCTTTTCATCTAAATTTATTCAGAATTGAAAGTATAGGATTAGATCATCTTTTCTATATTATTTTGATTTTCTTGTTTTAATTTTTTGAATAAAATATGCATAATTACCTGCCAGTAAAACTAACTTTGATAACTAAAGTTTATAAAACCATCATACTATATTTTACACTGATGTTCCTGTATTTTCATGGATTAAAATTGATTATATTTATTTTTACTTTCTTTTTTTAATTCATTTAACAGTTAATTTATGAATATTAGAGCATTTTATAACAGAATTTAACAATTAACTTTTGGTTTTATTCTGGAAATGGAAGTGGTCAATTACTAGCATGGCTGTGGTCAATTACTGGCAAAATTGCTTTTGGTAAGAAATTCTGATGATATTTTCAATTGTAAAAAGGACTGGAACACCATGTTAATTTATTATTGAGCTTCATTAATCAATTGATATTTTGGGAAATTTTCATAACATTCCGTTAATAATTTTTTACGAAAAAAAATTAAATGTGTAGAAACTTGCACTAACTGGTCAATTACTGGTAGGTTCACCCTAGTGTTTTCTCACAAAATTCATTGGAAGTTTTGGGTGATATAGAAAGCCTAGAAGCAGATTTGCTTCACAAGGCAGGTACTGTAGCTGATTTACTTAATCTAAATAATGCTGTAAATATTCAAAGTAATTATTCTCATAATGTGAAGGTAAAACTTCCGGAAATACCATTGCCTCAATTTTCCGGCAGTTATACCGAATGGTTTTCTTTTAAATCTCAATTTGTGATGCTTATTGATGAAAACGATCAGTTGTCAGACGCTCAAAAATTATACTATTTAAAGTCTTCACTTTTGGGATCCGCGAAAACTGTTCAGACAGCTGATGATTCATATACATCATTGTTTAATGCTTTGAAATGTAGATTTGAAAATACTAGGTTAATTGTAAATGAACATATTTCAGAAATTTTAAATTGTAACAAATTGAAATATGAATCGGCTAAAGAATTGAGAAATTTGATTGATAACTTGTTAAGCCATTTAAGGGCTTTGAAACAACTTGGTTTAGAGCCGAATAAGTTTTGTGGAATATTATTGATAAATATTATTGTTCAGAAAATAGATGATGAGTCTAGAAAACAATACGAGATGTCATTAAGTTCAAATGGTTTGCCTGATTTTGATGTTTTTTTGGATTTTTTGTTGAAAAGATGCCAAATTTTGGAAAACATGCATAATTTGGTTTCTAAAGTAAATGATGATTTTTGGAAGGTCAAACAAGTTGATTCCAAATTAAAAACTAGACCAAATGAATTTGGTTCGAATAAAAATAAGCCATTTGAAAAATGTCCGAAATGTTTTCTAGGTCATAAATTGCATAATTGTGTAAAATTTAAGAACATGAATTTATGTGATCGTAAGAGTTTTGTTAAAAGAAATAATCTTTGCTATTTATGCTTATCTCAACATTTTTTGAAGAACTGCATGTCCAATTTGAAATGCTCTGTTTGTTTTTTGAAACATAATACATTATTGCATGAATATGTTAAAAGCAGTTCGTTAATGTCTAGTGTAACAGGGGAGATTCAGAGTGTTGTGAGTAATTCGGGTCAAGGCCAAAACACTACTCCTGTTGCTAGTATTTTGAATGTTGAAAAAAATGATGAGTTGGTAAATCTGTCATCTCTGAGTGAGAATGGGATTTGTTTATTGCCAACTGCATGTGTATATGGGATTTCATCTTCGGGTGAAAGGGTAAATTTAACTGTTTTACTTGATAGCTGGTCAATGTTTACTTTTATTTCTGAAAGGGCAGTTAAATTGTTGCAGTTAAAGAGGAAAAATAATAGAATGGTTGTTAATGGAATCGGTAATGTTGTAACTACTCAAACTAGGGGATCTGTTTGTTTGGCAATAGAATCGAAACAAAATGATAAAAAGTTAGAGATAGAGGCTTTTGTTTTAAATCAATTAACTTCAGTATTGCCGTTCAAACCTATTAGTGTAGATCATGTTGATTATATTAAATCCATTCCTTTGGCTGATCCAAATTTTTCTGAACCCAAAGAGATAGATATAATTTTGGGTAGTGATTATTTTTTCTCGGTTTTACAGCAAGGTCAGATTATGGGATTGCCTAATCAACCTATTGCTCAGAATACCATTTTTGGTTGGGTGCTCGCTGGGAAAATGAAAGGCGTTGACAATGACGTGCCCATATGTTCAAATTTAGTTAGTATGCCGTCTGACATTAATCCAGTTAATGTAGACTTAATTTTGCAGAAATTTTGGCATAGTGAAGAATTACCAAATAAATTGTCTGTTTTCTCAGAGGAGGAAAAATTTTGTGAGGAACATTTTAAGTCAAACGTGAAAATTAATTGTGATGGGCGCTTCGTTGTCAAATTGCCTGTATACAGAGATGGGGATTTGAGTAATTGCAAACCAGCAGCCGTTTCAAGGTTAATAGCTATGGAAAACAAGTTTAGGAAAAATCCAGAATTTGGTATCGGTTATAAGCAGTTTTTAAAGGAATACGAGGAGCTTAACCATATGTGTCCAGTGACGGGAAATTTAAATGTTGATAAATACAAGGTACATTATTTACCGCATCATGCCGTCATTAAATCGGATAGTTCTACAACAAAACTAAGAGTAGTATTTGATGGTTCGTGTAAAGGCCCTCAGGGAGAATCATTAAACTCACTTCTGGGTGTTGGTCCCACAGTTCAGCCAGATATTTTTTCGATTTTAGTTCGTTTTAGGATACCAGCAATAGCTTTTTCATCGGATGTTATGCAAATGTATAGGCAAATTTTGGTTGATCCGGAAAGTCAGGATTTGCAGCGTATCGTTTGGAGAGAGTCAGAAAAAGATAAAATTAAAGAGTACAAGCTTGGTACAGTCACATATGGGACATCATCAGCTCCCTTTTTAGCTACCAGGTGTTTACATCAAATTGGCTTGGATTGTGAAACCAATGAACCCGAAGTTGCTTCTATGATTAAGAATCAATTTTATATTGATGATTTAATGTCTGGATTGTCTAATGTAAATATGGCTAAAAGAAATGCCAGGGTGTTAATAGATTTGTTAGTGGCAAGGGGTTTCCATTTGAGGAAATGGCGGTCAAACTCAAATGAATTTTTGGCACAAATTGCAGGAAGTGTTCCAGTTCTGGACAATTTAGATATACTTCCAGATGAATGTTCTAAAGCTTTGGGATTGTTGTGGAATTCCACTGAAGATTGTTTTATTTTTAAAACGTCTCTAAAATTTGAGGAAAAAATTACTAAGCGTATATTTTTATCGGAATCTGCTAAAATCTTTGACCCCTTGGGCTTTCTTTCGCCATGCACAATTTCAATTAAAATATTTTATCAACAATTGTGGTTGTTAAAGTTAGGGTGGGATCCTTTTCCCCCAGAATTAGTATATAAATGGTCCAAGTTTCGTCACCAATTCGACAGGTTGACGGAAGTTAAAATTCCTATTTGGGTAGGAGTCGGAGGGAAATATATTTTCCTCTATGGCTTTGCTGACGCTTCAGAGGCAGCTTATGCTGCGGTGGTTTATGTGGTACAAACTAGTGAAGGACACGGTGACTCAGTGAGACTTTTAGTGGCGAAGTCAAAGGTGGCTCCAATCAAGCCGCTGTCCATTCCTCGACTGGAGCTCAACGCGGCTCTCCTTCTTGCGAGACTCTTAGACACAGTTTCAAAGGTACTGTCCGAGTATCGAGTGACTGTGCGAGCCTGGACGGATGCCCAAGTAGTCCTTGCTTGGCTCAGTTCCCCACCTCGTGTTTGGAAGTAGTACGTTGCCAATCGTACTGCCGAGATCTTGGAACTTGTGCCCTTCGATCGGTGGGGACACGTCCCATCCCAAGAGAACCCTGCCGACATTGCTTCACGAGGCACTTCTCCAGATCAGCTACCTGGTTTTGGACTGTGGTGGCTTGGTCCTGATTGGTTGGCTAAAGGTGAGGCTGAGTGGCCAAAAAATAGTAAGGTTACCTCTTCAAACTTTGAGGACTCTGACATTTTAGGAAGAAAAAAATGCTCTCCATGTGCTCTTTCAACTGTAGTTGTTAATAATGATATTGATTCTTTGCTTAAGAAATGTTCTCATTTATCTAAAATTGTTGCTGTTTATGCTTATTGTATGAGGTTTGTTTTGAGATGCAAACAAAAATGTGCTACTAAGAAAAGTTTAGTAGACACGAATGAAAGCAACGTTTCATTAAATGCTTTTGAAAGGAAAAATGCTTTGCACCTAATTATAAAATATGTGCAACAGTTGTACTTTCTTGAGGAAATTGAATCCTTAAAAAGTAATAAGAATTTGAAAAAGAATAGCTCTTTGGTTTCGTTGCTTCCATTCATTGATCCAGATGGTTTGCTACGGGTGGGAGGAAGACTGGATAATTCTCAACTGAGCTATAATTCTAAACATCCAATTATCCTGCCTTCCAAACATCCTTTGAGTATCTTATTGGTTCAAGAATTTCATGTGACTCATTTGCTTGCTGGTATAAATGTGTTATCCAACATTATTAAGCAAAACTTTTGTATCATTCAGGGTAAAAAGTTAATTAAGAATGTAATTAACAAATGTGTTGTCTGTGTATGTTTCAAAACTTATTCTTCTTTTCAGTTTTTGGGGTCTCTCCTTACATTTGAAGAACTATCAACTTTGCTCCGTCAAATTGAGTCCATTTTGAATTCGCGTCCATTAGTAAAGACTAATGAGATTGAGTTAGACAGTATAAATGTACTTACTCCTCAACATTTCTTGTCGGGAGAAGTTGTTACTATTATTCCTGACAATGTAAACTCAACTAAGCCAAATTTGTTGAAAAGGTGGGATTTGATTCAATTTATGAAAAATGTTTTCTGGAAACGGTATTATAATGAATACCTAAACACTTTTCAAACCAGGTCAAAATAGACTCAAGCTAGAGCTAACTTTAAAGTAAATGATGTAGTTCTGTTAAAGGAGGATAATGTGCCTCCTGGAAGGTGGCCTTTGGGTCGGATTGTAGCTGTTCATCCGGGCAAGGATGGACGGAGTCCGAGTTGTGACAGTTAAAACTGCTAGTGGTCAGTTTGATCGACCAATTGTTAAATTGAGACTTATGCCCTCTGATCAAGAAGGTCTTCTTGAGGGTGGGAGTATGTGAGAATATGTGTTCTGTTATATATTTCTTTTTTGTTTTTGATTTCCGGTGCCTCTGCGGATTGCCGCCTGATGTTGGGTTGGGTGGCGCCGTCTAGGTTGCTTTATGTGATGTAATGTTATATATATATGTTTTGTGTCAGTTGGAAAATAGAATTAGAATAAAGAAGTTGAATTTTGATTTTGGCCGAACTAGTTGTGTTCTTTGGCCGGCGTTTCGAAGAAGCGAAGCGTTTTGTTTCATGTGCTGACACTTGGTTCAGGATATTTTCATAAAATATCCAGCCTTCACCCTTTCCACTGGTCCCTATGATTTGTCCAACTACAAGGTAAACTTTATCTTGAATGGTTTCATCAAATTCCGTAAAGAAATCAAAGTTGCTGGTCATGTGGTAAGTTGTACCAGAGTCAATATACCACGTAAGAGTTTCTGTTTTACCCAAAATAAAACAAATATGTTCTTCATTGCTGATTGTGATTTCCGAACTGTTATCTGCTAGAGTTACTTTCTTAACTGTATGTTGATTTTCTCGCTGATTTGTTCCTTTCCGTTGTAACCATGCTTTATACTTTCGACAATCTACCTTGTCGTGTCCTCGCTTCTTACAGAAAAAACAGCTTCTTTTGTTTGTATACTTCAGAACAGTAGAATTGACCTTTAATACCTTTTCATGGCTATGATGGCTTCTATGGATTTGTTCTCTTCTTCTTCTGTTTTCTTCTATCAACTTATTTTTAACCAGTTCTTGTGTCAAATCTGCTTCCGGTCTGGTCTCCAAAGATGTAATCAATGTTGCATAGCTGTCAGGGAGGCTGCTTAACAATAATGCCACAGTTAGAGGTTACGCCAAATTTTCACCCAATGCAGTCAGTTGATCAATCAGATCTGTCATAGTGTTGATGTGTTCTTCCATATCACTGTATTCATTCAGTTTCAAACTACAGAGACTTTTCAGCAAGTTGACTTTGCTTGACAGTGTTGATATTTGATGATAGTTGAGAAGAGAATTCCACATACCATTGGCTGTATTGTGTTTCTTCACATGGCACAGTTGGTTATCTTCTACTAGAAGTCCGATGGTAGCACGAACCTTTCCATCCTTAGTAATCCAATCTTCATTTGCATCCGCAGGTTTCTGATTTTCTACTATATTCCAGAGTCCTTCTTTAATTAATAGAAGTTCCACTTTATACCTCCAAATTTGGTAGTTTGAATTAGTTAGTTTTGTAATTGATATTCGAGCTCCTTCTGCCATTTTGCCTTCAGTGTAATCTGAATCAAAACTTCTGCTTTCGTAATCAATTTCAAATTCTTTAAAAATATTTTAAAATTGCACTCAGTCTCATAATCTGTTGGACTTGTAATAACTTAGAAACAATTTTAAGATGAAAAATGGTTCTTTTTTTAGAAGATTTTGTTTTCAAGCCTAAGAACAAGTGAACAGAGTTGAGTTGTACAAAAGCTGTATAATAGGATAATAGGTAGTGGCTTAACAATAGAGTAACATGAAATATTGAATTAAAATATTTTAACACTATAATGTATATTTTCTTGAGAAATAATAAGGATGTAATAACTGAGCATAAACAACATCTACAGTGTGAGGTACTAGTTATCATAACCAATTTAAATGAATTAGTATTGATAATTTAGTTAGTGTAAAGGAAGGATTTTAATACTTCAAATTAGCTGCATGATAAGATTTCTAGGTGTTATGCTATTCAAATTCAATTAAAATCTTAAAGTAAAACTAACTCTTTCGATTTGTTTATCAATTAATATTGCAATGAAATTGACATTTTCCATTTTAAATATGTTTTTCTACCCAGATTAATAGACGTATAATAGTTTTTAATAGTAATGTAAGAATTTTTAATAGTAATGTAAGAATTTTTAATAGTAATGTAAGAATTTACTAATTTTAAATTTCGAATCTAAATGCATAGAGTCAAAATCAACAAGTTGAAATATAAATGGTTTCTAAGTCATTCATCATTTTCATGAGGATACTCATTGCTCAAAAAGTTCTAAAAAAGTGTATGTGAAAGTTCAGTACAACAATCTGGCAGGCTCATAATTTGAAAAACTTGTTATTTATTGTCTGTTCTTTAAGCTGATTAATCTAAAGGTCTATTATATTGTTTTGTATGCAATATTTGAAAATAAATGGAATGAAAACAAATTACTTTATATTCATCAATTGTTATTTTATTCAATAATTTATTTTAATGTTTTGACAACCAACATTGTTTACATTTCTCTAATATGGTAGAAAAATAAATCATAAAATTTTTCTAAAAGAGTGTTTTAAAATTAAAGTCATTATTAGTTTGATATTTAAAAAACAAACAAAAAAACAACAACATTTATTTCCAAAAATTAAAACGCCCAAAAACAGGATTGAAATCTCTAAGATAACATGTGCTTCTTCTTAACACTTTAGGGACATAGGTTGATTGGATTTAAATTTGGCGCAAGGGCAACACGAACATTTGGAAATAGGATTTTAGAAAATAAAATAGATCCATGTTGCACAGAAATTTTATTGTGTATGCAGCTATTGCACTGTTTCGACGTGATTCTAAAAAAGGCCTCAAAATGCAGTACTGTGCATTTAAAAGGTGGGATTTTTTTAATCCCGCCGTGTCCCAAGGAGCTAAAATATGCAGTTTCAAACAAATTCGCATACTTAGCACAATTTCCCGAATATCCATAAAAGAATTTCTATCTTGTGAACATGGAAAACAGATCTCGTAACCTAAATTTCTATTTTGCTTGATTTGGCATTTTTTCATTCTCGTATAAACAGTATTGTTACGAATTTCTGTATATTTGTAAATATGTCGTTGCATTAATTATGTAAAAAGATAAATGTATGTACACTTAGCATAAGGCAGTGCAAGAGTTCTTTACTTGGCTTCCCTGCAATATGTGTCTTAATGCTTGATAACGAGTTTTACAGAGATAACGCTGGGAAGCGAGTTTTACAAGGAGCAGGGCATTTAACATTATGGTAATGGCAATCTCGCCAATTTGGCGAGAAATCGCCAAACTTGGTGACCATTTGGCGACATTTTCGGTCCCCATGTACATATATAGGACTTTTCGACTACGATCTGGAAAGTCTTCCAAATTTCTATCTCTAGAAGATTCACGAAGGATTGACTTTCCTATATAAGCCCGGCCATGAGTCAGTTAGTTGACTGGAGTCACTGAGTTAGTTGAGTCAGTTAGTTGACTGAAATTACTGAGTTGAGATACTGAGTTAGCTGTCTCTCAGTGAGCATTCAGAGTAGTTCTAAAGCGAACTGTATTTGCATTGTCTTTTGCGGCGATTTATAGCAGTTGTGAAGTTTTTTAACTGCTGTTTGAGCTCTATTGTTGTGTAAAGAGCTGTATTGAGTCTTCTAAAACGAGAAGTTCAGGTTTTGTAAAAGAATCTGTGAAGAGTATATCGGAATAAATTTTCGCAAGTTTTGATCTGCTTTGGCTTCAAATCTTTCGAACCCATCCACGCAACAGTATTATTTCCAATAAAAAAATACTTTAATATCCTGGCTTTGTAAGCGAGAATTCTACTCCAAAAAAAAAATAATTTGTGTCTGTATAAAATTTCCTGATTGAAAGTGAAGAGCCAAAACTTTACCGATATTTATCAATGCGTGAAACTATGGGAAGGAGAAAAGTAGTTCCTCTTTTTCATTGCCTTAAAACACACATTTGCTAAAGGGTACGATTCGGTTTCGGCACGCTGCTCAGTCAGCACTCCAGTTCCGTATTCTTTAACTCAGTGGACTTAACATTCAGCTACAACCATGTTGACTCGATTCAGCAATTTTCCGGTCATGAGATCGACGCGATGTCTTTTCTGAGATTACCGCTGTGAGCTTGGAATCGAACTCGGAAGAAAGATTAAAAACAAAATGTATAGAAATTTGTTTGTCTTTGAACAAACTTGTAATAAAAACAAATATTTAAAAAACACAATTTAAGTTCATTTATTTTTTAATATGTGCTAGATCTCTCTTAAAAAAAAAAAATTGAAAGCGTTATATGTTGCAAAATCATCTTCTTTCCTAAATCTTTTTTCCAAGTATAGTATTATGGGCGAAAAAGGCGAGGGAGATAGTATAAAAAAGTTTCTGCACGTACAAAGACTAATTCGGCAGAAAAAACATGTAACAGATGTCATTGATCGATTGAAGGACAAGAAAGAAGACACTCCGAAGAAAAGAAATACGAAATTCTGGGGGGTAGATGGGAAAAGTCTGGCATGGAATAGACAAAATGAGCCAATAAAAATCGTTAAAGACGGAAATTGTGAGCGGGAAATCAGATAGAGCAGAAGATCTTCAACAGCATGATGGTTTAACACTGGTGTTTATGGTAACTGTTAGTTAGCAACCACAATAATTTATGAAGTAGTATCTAACTTTTTTTTTATGCATTTACTGTAGAAGGTTTATAAGAAAAATTCCGACTTGATATTATTTCTCTTGCATTTTGTGTGCAAATAATGTTATATATTTATGAATTTATAATTCTGCAACCTAATGTGCTGCCAGAAATTTCTTTTGCTAAAAATTAGACCTATCTTCATGATTGTTTGGTGTGTGGGGGGGGGGGGGGGAGGGAAGATGTTTCAATCATTTGTAAGAAACTCGAAACAAAAGTTTCCACAGTACTACCAAGAATTGTAAAATTTATACTCTCTGATTTTTAAACAAAAATCAGGACTTTGATGTAAATTAAAGTTTTATTCTTCTCAATATAATGAAATCTTAATTTAAATAAGAATTTGGGGCACTGAATAAAACTTTATCAACGCATCTTAAACGCATCTGCCAGAAAACTTCCAATAAACATCTTGCATAACTCATTATTGAAGTAATATAACTATTAAATCATATAATTATTAAGAAAACAATTTGGACGTAGGGGACGTTTGGGTCTAATGCAAGCCTTCTGCTTATTCTCACAATAATTGTTTTGTGTGGAATCAGGGCCGTCTGGAAAAGTGCTGCGCGAGTTCGAAACAGCCCTGGTAGAATGGGAAGACATTAATTGCTATTGTAGTATTACTAGAACAATCTGAACTAAGGACATAATATTTGTTTCTTTTTTTGCCTCACCCAAAACACAGGATGATATAGTTTTCTGAAATAATGGCTGATGTGAATTATATCGTTATCTGAATTAGAGTTATTTTATTTTACCAACTCATTTAGTTATGAATACACACAATAGAAATAAAATACCATAAGCCAAGAAATTAAGAGCTAATTTCTTTAATCTAATTCATGAAAACTAAATATTTTTATTAATAAGTATATTGCGGTAATAATAAAACAAAGAGTCTGAGTCTGAACCTATAGAAATCTATTTTGAATAGGCTTAAAGCTCTGAAATTTTCAACATAAGTAGTTTTAGTCTTGCAATTGTACTTTTGACTAACATAATGTTAAAATTTTAAATATTGTTTTTTAAATTAATTTTTTTTATTTAATTAAACTTTATTTTACAAAACGACTTCTAATAGGGCTACAGCTCTGAAAATTTTCAACATAAGTAGTGTTAGTCTTTCAGTTAGACTTTCAAAAAACAGAATTTTAAAATTGGATTATTTTTTTAAATTATTTTTTTTAAAATTGATTAATAAATATTTTACAAAATAATTTCTAATTGGGCTACTGCTCTGAAACTTTCTACATAAGTAGCTATCTAATTGGACTTTTGAAAACGGAATTTTAAAATTTTGATATTTTTTTTTGTTCATTTTTTAAAATTTATTAGCATATATTTTACAAAATGATTTCTAATAAGGCTACAGCTCTGAAATTTTCATTATGTGTAGTTTTGGTTTTCTAATTGGACATTTGGCAAACAGAATTTTAAAATTTTGATTAGTTTCTGCATTAATTTTAAAAAAAATTAATTAAAAAATAATTTACAGCATGATTTCTAATCGGGATACAGCTCTGAAATATTTTACATAAGTAGTTTTGGAATTCTAATTGGACTTTTTACAAACAGAATGTTCATATTTCAATTTGATTTTTAATTAATATTTTTACAAAAAGCGACTTCTAATAGGCCTAGAGCTCTAAAATTTTTCAACATAAGTAGTTTTGGATTTCTAATTTTGTTTTTTACAAACACATGTTAAAATATTCACTGGGGAGGGGTGGGGGGTTATTGTATTAATGGGATTTCTTTTTCATCAACAGGGGAGGAGATTCTAATATTAAGGGTTTACGTTGCATTTAATTTTTAATGAGTGAAGTGAGCTTATACTTACGCAGCAATGAACCTTTCAACGAGTAAAGTTAGCATGTGCTTATGTATCAATGAACTTTTCATCCACTGAAGCGAGCTGTGTTTGCGTTACAATGAAATTTTTAAGCTCGCGATCTGAGCTGTTTTTGTTACTATGCAAACTCATCGAGTGAGGCTAGCTTCATTTTGCTTAGCAATAAACCTTTCTGCGAGCGAAGTGATCCCATTCATGAAGCACCAAAAGCCTGTACGCCAATGACGGGTGGTCGCAACGCGGGGTCACGCAGCTAGTATCAAATATATTAAATGCACCAACTCAATTATCCTAGAGTTGTGAATATATTCTGAGTAGTTCCTGAATTGTCTATAGAAAAATTAAAAACAATAAAAAGCAAATTGTTAATACAAAATAAAATTGTTTAAGCAATTAAATATTTCATTTATAAAACATTGAGAAACAGAAAATATTTAAATAAACTACAGGGTTCTTGAGCTATTTTTGTCAAAAATTACACTGACTCAATTTTAGAAAGTTTACTTAACATTAGTTGCATTTGTTAAAAATCATAAATCTCGAAAATGCCATAATTTTCCTACTTTTAGACCTATCACACATTGCATTTATTATTTTTTTTATTTACATGTTATATAAATTCAAAATACTTTTACAAACCTTGGCAATGGCAGTGTAACTGTATAGTTATAAACATTGGCGGTGGTTGGAAATCAAGAGTGAGGCGATAAAAACGCTAAACTTGAAGATACTAACTGCAAAATTGACACGATTTTGCCATTAAATCAATAAAATTTCAAAAAGTGAGAGAAAAATTGCAGAAAAATTGTTCCTCAACCAATCGCCTACACTTGTCATAAGTAACTTACCCAGTTGTTAAAGAAGTTATATTTTCTACTAGCTATATACCCGTGCTTCACTACGAAATTTTAACATGTGCAATATTTTAGCTAGCTGTGAGGCCTCGCGTTGCGGAAATCTGTCATTCGTGTATAAGACCCAGTTTTTGGCGCTTCGCTAGCAGGAAGGTTCATCGCTACGCAAAATCGAGCTCGCTTCGTTCGCTGAAAAGTTCATGGACACGTAAACATAGGCTTATTTCACTCGTTAAAAGGTTCATTGCTATGCAAGTATAGGCTCGCTTCGCTCTCTGAAAGGTTCATTGCTGCGTAAGCATTAAGCTCGCTTCACTCATTAAAATCTAATACTTACGTACTTAATATTGGAAGCCTCTTCCTTGTCAAGAAAAACAAATTTCCCCGTTAATACAATAATACAACACCCCTTTAAGATTATTTTAACACGTGTTTGTGGAAAGCAAAATTAGAGGCTAAAACTACTTATGTTGAAATTTTCAGAGATCTAGGCCTATTCGAAGTCGCTTTTTGTAAAAAAATTAATTGAAAAACAAATTAAAATTTTAGCATTCTTTTTATCAGTCCAATTAGAAGGCCAAAACTACTTGTGTTGAAAATTTCAGAAATATAGCCCAATCACAAATCGCTTTGTAAAATATTTGTTAATTAATTAATAATAAAAAAAAAAATTAAATTCCATTTTTTAAAAATCCAATTAGAAAGGCCACAACTATATATGTTGAAAATTTCAAAGCTGTAGCCGTATTTGAAATCGTTTTGTAATATGTATATTAATTAATTAAAAAAATTAATTTATAACAAACTAAACAAAAATTAAAAATTCTGTTTTTCTGAAGTCCAATTAAAAGGCTAAAACTACTTATGTTGAAAATTTCAGAGCTGTAGCCCTATTAGTAATCGTTTTATAAAATGTTTATTGATTAATTAAAAAAAATAATTAAAAAGGAACAAAATAAAAATTTAAAATTCTGTTTTTTAATAGTCCGATTAAAAGGCCAAAACTACTTATGTTGAAAATTTCAGAGCTGTAGCCCTATTAAATATCGTTTTGTAACATATTTATTAACTAAAAAAATTAATTAAAAAAGAAGTAATTAAAACTTTAAAATTCTGTTTGTGATGCATAAAATTAGAAGGTCAAAACTACGTATGCTGAAAATTTTAGAGCTCTACTCCAATTTTAAGTAGGTTTCTATAGATCCACAGAGACACAGACAAACAGACACACAGCTTGTTTTATTATTATAGATTATTTTGTAAATTCTCCTTTTGGTAATAAAGACCTCTTTTGGGAATGACTTGAAGTAATTCATCTTGGCAATGACCTTATGAAGGGAATAATAAAAAGTTTAAAGAAACATCTTAGGTGCATCAGTTTTTGGCATGACTAGATTTTGAACTCAATTTGCATGAAGACACACATTTCACTTTTCAATAACTATTTCAAACAGGAGAATAAAATTTGGTATAATATATTCTATTTAAATAAGCTTTCACATTACAGGTAAATTTTTTTGTGAGAATTTTTTTAGATAAAACCTTGTGAACTTGGAATTCTGTATAAGAATGTCCCCAAAGAAACGAAACACTAAGGAGCAAGTGAATTGTATTTAATACTTAGCAGATTCTAACAGTTTTTCTTTACCCTGTCAGAAGTTAAAAAACTTTTCCGCAAAGGAAACATCTAAGGTCATAAAAATCAGCTAATATTTTATAAGTATAAAATCTTTAAAAAGAACGTATTAATGAAAACATGTGTGAAACTGACATTTTTTCTATGTTTGTTGGACTCCAAGGAATATTACATATGTTTTTCTTCGATTAAAAAAGTTTATTGTTTTCAAATATAAATTAAGAAATGTCTCTTTGCTTTTAGATCTTTTCATATTGTAAAAATATACTTTCGAAAAGATTATAGCATATTATATTCTTATAAAAACGAGACTTTTTTTTTAATACGTACTAAATTAATAATAATCCAAGTAGGTAAATAAAATATCTAGGTAAGCGTGGCTACACTTACCTCTGTGGTTGTCAATTTGCCAATTCGATGGGGAAAGTTTAACCATAGCTACAATTTTTTACTGGAGAAAGATAAAAAAAAAAAAAAAAAAAAAAAAAAAAAATACGACATGATTCTATGCATCAAAATGATCTCGAAACACAAATATTAATTATAGTATTGTTTGTCTTCAAAACAGTTGGGAGTCTTCAAGCTCTAACTCCTATTCTGATGTTGTTCATGTGTTAAAACTTTTTCAAAGGATAAACAAAGTAACTATATTTTATATAAACTATTGGTAAAAGTAAATCAAAATGTAAAAGAAGTTTCTTAAAACGTATACTACTGTATTTTTTAAAATGAAATGGCCATTTATATTTCATAGCCATTGGCCTTACTTATCTCATTCCACCCTACAAAACTATTATTAGAAAATGGTATAGGAGAATATATTGAAAAATTAGCGGTCGAGTTTCCTTTATTGTCGGTGATACAGTTTAGTTGTATTAAATAATTTAATTACATTGATAGTGGTCAAGTTTAAATCAGAAGTTTTATTAATCTGTATTGTCTAACGCATAAATAAAATAGCATTTATTGTAATAAAGTTCTGGTATATTCAGATACAAGTTATTGAACAGAGAAAGGGATGTGCAAGATTTTTTTGCTATATAATTCCATGCAGGAGTATATTAATTAATATTTAGGTAAGTTCTGCGATATCATTTTCATCGCACATGATACGTGTTGGATGGTAATTTACTAACGAGACTTTTCACTCCCTAATGTCTTGCTTTGATATGTTTTTTATGAGTGATAGTGCCAGAAGATAACTATGCTTAAAAACCAATTGAAAACTTTATGTTATAAATTGAATTGTAATCGAGATGCTTGATACCTTCGTACATTGAGTATCTTATTGGATAATGTAAATGTATTTTTCAAACCACTTTTATTTGAATACCTTTCAATTCCAGTCTTTGTCATAACATCAATGCTTTAAGATTTTATGCAGTTAATTTATTTTTTCTTTTGAATGTCATCATCTTTAATTAAATGGGTAGAGGTAGAAAAATTATTGCAAACAATGATTTCGAATGAAAGAAAAATAAACGAATGTTATTAAATAGAGTTTTCTACATCATAATCATAACATCATCAATAGAATGTTGTAAATAGAAACAAATATTTGGTTTAGAAATAAGTTTTAAAAATGATTGCTTTGGTCGACTATAAATTGTCATTGAGTTTCTGTATGAGTAATGCGTATGATGAAATCAAATCGGGTACCATTACAATAACTTCAATACTTATTAACACTTTGCACTCCAGGCCTTTTTCGCGAGGAGGAATCAGCAACTCGAGACATTTTAGGTTCGGTTGGTGTTTATGGATTTGCTTCATAGAAACTAAACACAGTCATTGGCCTTGCATCGATTGGTTGGTTGTATTCAGATTATCTGGCACCGTCAGCAACACGAGGGCTATAATGCGCCGAAACATTTCGTCATTTAACAAACCAACATACATTTACAAACACCCATGCCTAACACTAGACTCGAACCCGCAACCTCGCGGTCTAGAAGCCAGCACGCTAACCACTATACCGTTTGGTCCGCTGGCCTTGCATCGAATTTCCGCATCACACCTAATGGTCCTCTCGTGATTTGGCATCCAATCGTGTGGCGCCTGAGAGGCGCCACTGGAGTGCAAAGGGTTAAAATCATGGTGAACAAGTATAAGGTGCTTTAAGTAACAAAGATATAAACAATTAATACCTTTATATTTGAAAGTGATTAGGTAAGGTTTCGCACGTAAAAATTCGTAAAATATAAGAATAGCATTCTTTTTATAATGCGCTAGTGATATTAGTTCTATTTGGATTTTACGATGTAAAATTAAGTCACGTTATTCTAAATTGAATTGAATGACTTACCTAATGTTGAATCCAATAGTTGACTTAAACTATTGGGTTTAAAAAAACATTATCATAGCATTAATCGCCACTTCAGAGATTAAATAAATTAGATTTGTTTGACGTTTTAAAAGGTTAAAGTTTGATTTTTTCAGTTTACTTATCCTCAAATAAACTAATTTCTGATGTCCTCGTTGTATTTTGTTCTACCTTAATTCAATATAGTAAAGAGATATTATTTAACATATTTTACTCTACTCAAATTTATTATACAATATGTAAAGATAGACATAGTAAATATACAGGGTGGTCATAAAATAACTTTGCCGATATATATGGACCTCTAGCTTCCGTTCCGTTCGACAGATCGATATGAGATTTCAGGTATAGTTATTCAGAGGTATGAGCTCGGGATTCTGTGAATGGCAACAAAATGGCACTCACTGTTACGATTATAGTTACAGAAACTCTAAATTTTCGAATGGCAACACCTACTTTTTCCTGTCGCAAAATGCTTAGCGCATGCGAAACCCCCAAAGAGCGTTGAAATGGTACGTGTATCACAAAAAACGGACACGTTATGCCCTCACAAAAAATAGCTCTGAGGCACGTAAAAATAGCACACGTTAGCCTCTGCCAACAGAAACGCGATCGGGGCACCCAGAGGCCGTTCTCCAGGTGTTCAAGTTTGCCAGATGTTCGCCAGAAAGCCGATAAAATTGCCTTTAATGGCACCCATGTGAACTTTGGCCTCTGTCATATGCAAATTTCCACCATGGGACCCGATCGTGCGGTAAGTTTTTTTGTGTGCATGCATAAGGTATCCGTTTTTTGTGATACACTTACCGTTCCAACGCTCTTAAGGGTTTTCGCATACGCTGAGCATTTTGAGACAGGATAAAGTAGAAGTTTCTATTCGAAAATTTCGAGTGCCTGTAACTATAACCATAACCGTGAACTATTTTATTGTCATTCGCAGAATCCCGAGGTCATACCTCTGAATAACTATACCTGAAATCTCATTTTGATCGGTTGAACGGAACGGAAGCTAGAGGTCCATATATCAGCAAAGTTACTTTATGACCATCCTGTATGTTAAAAAAATTGGTTACAAAATTTGAAACTTTCGAAAATGTAGTGTAACGCTTTATTGTAAAATGATATTTGTTTGCTTAAAAAACTTTTTGAAAAACATTTGTTCATTCTTAGTTTAGAAGAGTCTACTTGTTAAGTAAATTACCATTTCAATTTTTTATATCGTCAATAAACAAGCACTTTCTTTCAAAATTATTTATCAAGTGATGTAAAAGGAACGAAAATAGATTGGAACTATGACTACACTGCTAGCTAATGCCATGCGTGACTCACGCTGTAAGAGGAAATTGTTTAGATATAAAAGAATCTTTGGAGCGCTTTATTTGAATACGTCAATAATTAACTATTTCCTCATTAATTATAAGTAGCATATTAACTTTTATACTTCTTAAGTTGTTTCCTAAACTTCAGGTAACTGTATTTATATCTAAACATCGATTTTTATGTTAGTGTGTGACCATTTTGAAAAAACAGTTTTAAACTTTGTTTTAAATACTAAAAAAATTAGAGTTGAATTCCTATTAAAATCTGAACTTATGGTTCGCTTTTGACATGGAAATAACTTACTTTAAATACTTTGATTAATTACAATCAACCACGTCCGAAGTTAATTAAGTTCACATTACAAAAAAAAAAAAAAAAAAAAAAAAAAAATTAAATTGTCATTATTAAAACTGATCATCATAATTTTTTTCTAAAAGTGATTGATTCGGATGCTCTCAAAACCCATCTTCAAAATGGTCGGATTAAAATGGACACATTCTTCCGTTTGGTCAAACATCAACTAAAGTCCAAACCTTGATTTTTCTTAAAGTGTTCTCCAATACACCTTAGATCCAATGCAATTTAAAAAACAACAACAAAAAACAAAAAAAACAAGACAATTTCCATGCTCTCTAAAAGAGTACACAAAAGAAAAAATGGATGAAGACATTAAAAGCCTGTAAAGAGCACTAAAAAGAGTTATAAACCCAATGAAAACAAAACTTAATCTCCATTTTGCATGTGCCAGTTTTTCTTGAGTACTCATAACTCCGAGAGCGCATTAAGGCTGAGAGGAAAATCGATAACGTTAGCAGAGAGCAATCTCTGGAATTTTCTCCCTCCCCCCGCTTAGGGATGTAGAGGGGGAAGGATGATGAGAGAGATAGTAGAAGTAGGAGTATCTTTGATGGCCCTTTATTTAACTTGATTTGCTCAGCAGGGCTTTTCAACTCGCTTTGTTTGCGTTCAATTCATTGCTATGGTTCGGTTTGTTCTTTTGTTTGCTTTAAGAGAAGACGGTTGGTTTAAGGCTGAATTCGTATTCTTTGAAAACGGAGAATGTAGGCATAAGCTAGCTGACAGGGCCCTTTTTGGAGGGTAATAACGTATTATTTAAATAATAAATTTTCATTCACTATTAAATACCTCATTTATTAACGTCAGCGCTTGACTTATTCTATCAATTTATTGTTGGCGTTCTGTTTAATCTTTGTTGAGTAGGGTGAATGGGGGATGTTCGAAATTTGAAGAAATTTCAAGAAAATTTGAAAGTTAAACATTTATTATTTTAAAATGTATTAGGCTTTTCTTTTTGAGACTTCATTTATTAAAGCGCGAACTTTGAATTATTTAATTACTCAATGAAACTGCTTTTCAAGTGTTATTGGATAGTTTTCATTTCTGAATAAGACAATATTTACTTGTAGATTCGAAGGTAAAACCTTTGAATTAGATATACCGGATCATATTGAATTCTTCAACTGATGAATTTTTGGTTTCTCGGTCTACGAAAAGTCTTCAATGATGAGTTTTAACATTTTATTATAGTAGTTTTCCTTACTGCCAAATGGCAAATGCAAAATTTTAACAGAAGTACATTTAAAAACATCTTTGATTAAAATAAATTTGCAGTTCAACAGCAGAATTATAAAAAGTACGCCCAATTTATGATTAAACAAAGAATTCATACCTTTAATAAATAAAAAAAAAAAAGCAAAAAAAAGCACGATATTCGAATGTTTTCAATCTTTAAACAGCCAAACAATATACTTTTAGTTTGTCCGCAGTTGATATTTAAAATTGAACAAAAGGTTTACTTGAGATCATAATAGTACTTTGAAATAACGCCGATACATCACATGTTTACATCCATTCAACAAACTTCGATTAAAAATCCTTAATGAATGAGTATAGATAATAAAAGAAAAATCCACTCATATATTTGGAGTCATTGATAAATTTGGAAATGCAATTTCGTTGAAACGTTGAGGCAAGACAATAAGTTTTTTAATTGTTTACGTTTGTGCAAAATTTCAGCCTCCTAGTTAACTGAGAATTGAAGAAACTTTTGATAAATGAGTTGGCCTTTCATTTTTATCAGCCTAAATGTGTCACCACCGGTTTGATTAATGGCAAGAATAAGCAACTATCGTTGGCATAATCTGAACCAGATGCTTAGAGCAGAGATTAAAGGTACTTTTGAACCCATCCAGATAATCTTTATTTAAGCCATGGAGCATGGAATTATGGCAATAATCTCCAAAATGATCAAACCAGTCCATTCAAAGCTATAGGGTTGTTGTTGTAATGTGGGTAATCTCAAGATAACTTGCATGCTAACTAGTGCTTTGGCGCGAAACAGCCGAGCACACATTTACATTGGTTTCAACTCGAGCTTTTACTCTGTACTAATGTAGTTTGGAGCTTATACAAAAGCTCTGTCCATATTTTTATGTTGTAAACATGACACGATATGTAAAAAAAAAAAAAAAAAAGGTCGAGTTCTCATATCATAAGTGAACTGTAGAGGACCAGAAGAACAAAATTTTTATCTGGAAGCCAATTTGCAATCCCTTAGTCTTCAACTATAAATGCTACAGATTTATGTCATTTATCAATTTAAAGGTTGCTATAAGAAAAAGGCCTAAGAAATTTAACTATAAATTAAACCGAAAGTGCTTTAAAATTCGGCCATAAGAGTACTTCCACAGTAACTCTATCGAAAGTTGACGTCTTGAGTGCATATAAAGATTTCAGAATATAATTTGAACTAGTGATAAGTTTTCACGCCAAGTTTTATTCGCCAACTTGGCGATGTTTCTGTTTATAAAAAACCTTAAACTGATAAGGGTTTTGTTAACTGTCGTCATTCTTAATACGATAAGAGTAAAGTCTTTAAATGTCACCAAATTTTGCACACTTGTTGTCTTTGCAAAATAGTTTTATTTTAAAACGTTAAAGCTCCCGCCTTTTGTGTTAAGTGGAATTGTTTCAAAATATATATATGAGCGTGCAAAGACCAAAAAGTGTATTACTATTCATTCAGAAGTAGAACACATCAAATTCAACTTTTAAGTCTGATTTTAAGGGTAAAGGCTTATTTTTATACTTTTAATTGTTTTATTAAAATTATTTTATTTCGAAATACCATTCGTTCAAATGCAATATCACAAATACCTTTGTGACAAACAACCTTCGATAAAATAAGTAATTTAAAGAGCTGCTTTTTAAAAATGTATTTTAAATATAAACGAGTAAAATATTTCCATATTTTTGCTGTTGTCATTATTTAAAGTGCGTTTCCTTTGAAGAACAAGAAAACAACTTTTTAGAGTTAGAATGAATTATTTACAATAAAAATTTAAGATATAACATGTAAAAAAAGTTACCAAAAAAGTTTTTTTTTTAATTTTTTTATTATGGGAATGAAATATGGGATACTCTTTTTGAATCTTATGTATAATTCTCAGTAAATTAGCTTGAACTTCCTTGACGATCGAAGTAAACTGTATTCGTGGCGATATAACACCTATATATAAAAATTTTAACATTTCCAATTCACTTGAAAATTTAATTTCTAATAATGGTAAGGGTAAAATCTCTTAAAGTTTTTAAAAAATGGAAATTGGAGGGTTCTGAGATTTTTTTTTCTATGAATCTAAGTAGTAATCAAAACCACCAGGTCCTTAAATTGCCTGTTTAGTATATTTAATTATATTTAGAATATTTAATTATACACAACAAATGGATTTTTTTACAGATTATGACTAACCTTTATTTGTTATAGGACTCTACAGGCAATAGGAGTTCTCACGTTTGACAGCAAAAAAATTATAATTACGCTTCCTCGAACAATGCAATCTTGATTTTATAGTGCTTTAATAAATAGATAAACAACCTTTAGATCACCGATTAAAAAATCTTCGATGGTAACTTAAATTTGAGTAACTTTGTAGTTTTTCAAAATTCGGATCTAATATATAGTACCTTATCAAAAAAGAAATGCATTTTTTGTTCTATTTTATGTAGATACTATGTTTAGTCTTTTATGTTAAAATGTTAGAGATAGTTTCAATCTGTTTGCCTTGAATATTCAATTCTTAATGAAATTTCGCAAGTATACGCGTCGATTGCTTAGAAAGTAACTAATATATGTTAAATCGTCTAACAAAATAAAATAAAAATGTTAGCTGTAGGTAATGAGATGAATATACCATTTTTAAATGTTAAGTTGTAAAAGGCATGGGATATGTCGACTAACCTTATTTAAGCTGTAATTGTTTTACTGCATATAAATACTTGCAAATATACTTGCAAATACTTGACGAAATCACAAACTACCGTCAAGTCAATGTTAACTGTTGCTATAAAAGCTTTTAGAAAGCTAGAATTGAAGGTGTACAATATATATATTTTCCTTCACACTAAGCTAAATACAATCCCTAAAAACATCAAGTACTTAATTATTTTAATATATTCCTAAATGGGTACTCTTTCGGCTATAGTTTCTCCCGTTACCTATTTTTTTTATGTTCTGATGTATCGTCGGCTTACAAATTCATTTTTTTTTAGTTTTGGGGTTATTTGCTCATTCATATAACGCAAAAGTTAGATGTTCTTTGAAAACAAAAAATCATTTAAAAAAGTTGAAAATGTTGAAGAAAACTTTTTGCAAATCATGATATTGAATATTTGTTACTTTGTTTTTGAAAAGTTAGGTTTTTTGACCTGGTGTGTTTCACTTGTAAGATGTTGATATATTCTTTATGTGCCACTTGCCTTTCTGCAAGTAATATGATCTTTATCACCAACCTCATTCAGCTTGACCATCACTTGATCACTGGTACTTGTATTGTGGTGGATGCAATACTCATCTAAAGATATTCTCTCAAACATCATTACATTTAATAGCAATCCCTTTGAAATTGCTAGCTACTATAGTAGTGTACGCGTTGAAAAGCTTTTAAGGAGGACAAAAAAGTTATGATTAACTGACATATTAACCTTAAAAGTAGTAATGCTTCTTTAAATATTGATTATAGAGCGGTTCAAGGTTTTCAAATGATACTCCATAAGGAAACTGTTCTTCCCATTTCTTTTTCCGCCAGCTATTACTTTGATTATACTTTTAACCAAACAGTAATTTCATATTTTACTTGTTAAGTTTATTTTAAAACTCTTTGAATGTATTAGCCAGCAAAAAAATAATTAAAAGTTTGAGGCTGTTGGGGAATTTTGACCTGCTTCTGTGATTAAAGAGAGTTTAGTGACTTTAAAGTCCTTACAATAAAAAAAAAAAAAAAAAAAAAAGGATGAATAAATATAAAATCCATATGATTGATGACATTTTTTCTTCTCTTCGTAGGTTAAAATGCAAATAGCTTTTGACCAACTTCAAGGTATAGGTAATAACTTTTAACGTCGATGAATTTTCGCAAGTAAAAAACTGGTACTAAAAAGTACACTTATATTAGGCTACAATCAATTTTCTATCAAATGTTATGAATCTCAATTTTTTTTTCTTTTGCTCTTTTTTGAAAGAAAATCAAATTATTTGGTATTTTTTCTATGAAAAAACATCCGTCGTTTAAATTTTAATCAATGATTTTTTGGTTGTTTTCATAAAGCTATCTTAATTTATTGTTTTGTCATTAATTTGCCAATCCAATTATTCCCGTGTTTTTCTGTTGAAATATTCCTTTTTATATTCACTATGTTTCGTTCTAAACAAAAAAATGTGAGTTTCTAAACTTAATCTCTGCAGAACATTTTTTGTGTGTTTAATCTTGAGTATCAAATATATTAGAATCCAGATACATCCCAAATATAAGGACGTTTTTATGTAATATTTTATTAAGCTGTCAAAATTGAGAATTAGGAGATTTGTTACCAAATATCAACAAATTCGATGAATTGACGAAACTTATTTGTCAAAAACCACAAACCATTGCAGATTTGAATCTCTATTTGTACTAGAAAAAGCAATAAGCAAGTATTTAAAAACTAACTATTTTATCATATTTTCATTTCCAGTATAGAATCTCAACTGGAAAGTACACCTGGATTCACAAGCGAGAATTGTCTGTAGAATCGAGGGATAAGTGTCCTAAATTTTCATTTATAATGTTGTATTGGAACATCACACTAGAACTCATTGTCGCAATCCCCAACAACAACAACAACAACTACAATAATAATAATAATAATAATAATAATAATAATAACCAATTAAAATTATAAATAATAAGTTGAGATATTGCTCTTAAAATTTTCATTATTATGAGTAGGCTTGGGCGATGTTAACATTTCTGCATCGTGATGTATCGGGAAGCAAACATCACGATGTCACGATACATCACGATGTGAACTATTTTTTTTTTAAACAAAATACTATAAAACAACGTTTTCATAACATGCTATATAGCCGAAAGTTATGCTTACTTAGCTTTGTAATATTTTATTGAATTCATGTAGAGAAGTGAGAAGTTTATTTTAAATAACATGAGCAGCGACCGAATTATTTTTAGGGGGATACACAAAGCACCCAAAAGGGTATAAGCCGTTTTTTTTTTTTTTTTTTTTTTGGTTTAATCTAGATTTTTCAATTTCTCTATCTTAATGAAATTTGATTTTGCTATTATCAGGAAAGGAGAAGGGGGGGGGGGGAGGACAAGTACACTTCATGGCAGTGCACATGTTACTTTAGTTATTGGACATTCTTAATTATTAAATCAAAAACATACTTTATAATGAATATTTTATTACTTACTATATACAATATAACTATAAAACAATAAAAATAAAATTAATGCATAACATTTAAAATTCTAATGATCTTTATTTTGTGCCAAAAAAATCTGCATTTCAGCATTTTTAAGAAGCAATGTTGGATTGAGTAATTAATCTTATGGAAATAAACTTTATTCAAATCGTACAAACTGAAAAAAAAATAAATTATAAAACATTTATTTACTTACGAGTCAGAAGAGAAAATCCTACAACGTAAATGGGGAAAAAATCGTTTATAAGTATTTAAGCAATCAAACTAGAGAATCAACTGTGATCGGTCCATGCGCTACTTCATACTGACTTTGGCTGATATAACAAACCACCATAGTAATAAACAACCTGATTATCTTAACTGGGTAAGAACTAGACATAAATTACCACGCAAGAATATCGCAATCCCCTTGAGTTAATAAATAAAGCAAAGCTCTCAAAGGGTAAAAATGTTAGATAAAAAAAATCCTAAAGTTAATGTAAAAGATTTAAAAATACAAAAATGTAATATTTTATTTCTTCCAAGTTAGAGAAAAAAAAATCAAAAATAAAACACAAAAAGTTTAGGAAATACTCAATTGAATTCCAAAAATAGAATATCAAGGTCTTATATCTGATGACAAATTAAATACAAATCAAAAAGATTTTCATGAGTTGAGAGAACAACAAAAAAAATGTTCAAACAATAAAAGGAATACTTCTTTCATCGAATCTCCAGTATTACTAGACTACTGGAGCCTGAAAACGACCTCGAAATTTCAATACTCAGCTGTAAAAACGAAATAGGAAATAAACGCGAGACCTAAAAAAACACATTGTAAAATTAAATTATAATTTCAAAATGTCATACGTGCTTTTTTTCCTTTGAAATGTGCACTTTTTCCCAACTTTATTTGAAATTTCAAAAGCCAGGGGATGCAAAAGCGAATGCAACATATATGAGTGATTAAGTGCTAGATACCGTATGTGGCGCTTTGCTTTTATATAATCTTGTAAACATCGCTCATACCGAAGGTGGATACTCTTACCACGATGCCGATGATTCGAAGTATCGCCTCAGCAAAAGCAAATGGAAATCGTCACAAACGGCGTGGTGTTAGCTGTTACAGTACGTTTCTATACAGTCTTGGAGACACCGCGCATACGCAGGGTGGATTACTGCGATGTGGATCGTGTTTCAAACGGCACGGTGTCGACGGTTTCAATACGTTTCTATAGTATCTTAGAAACCCCGCGCATGAATCGTGGCATCACATTTCTTCGACCTTGAAGTGCTAAGCAAGAATCGAGCTCTCGTCAAAAAAGATCGTGATGTATCGGTTATGCGAAAATAGTGACACCGGTTTGACGATGTTGATTTCACACCGGTTTTGGACGATGTATCGATACATCGCCCAAGCCTAATTATGAGAACATTTTAGAGTCAGAAATATGATGAACTTCAAAGTAGAAATAAAAAATCTATCCATTAGAGAAACTTTTTTCGGAGTGTATTTAAGGATTCTAGTCCAAACTATTTTTCCCAGGAGATTTGTGATAATTCTTGAAGCTATAAGAATAAACGATTCTTTAGTTTATATCGTCTCAAACATTGCAAAACGTAACTCGAATGACAATTGGAAATTTATAAATCAAAATTGTTTTAGACTATTGAAAATATACTATAATGTTGTGCAAAATTTATAAACTGAAAAATAACTGTAGCTACTTGTATAAATATGGGTGAGGGGCTAATATTTCTCACTGTTAGTTACTACATAAGTAAAATATTTTATTGTTACCAGAATATCTCTGGATATTATAAATAGAATAACAAAAAAATGCACATTATAGGACAGAAAAATAGTTTCAAAACAGAGTATGTGCTTTTTCCCCTCTGTGAATTAACATCTTTTTTTTAACCTTTTTTTTAATATTCAAAAGGAAGAGGGTTGTAGACATCCCCTCCCCTTGCAATCCTCCTGGTGTCCATGAAAAAACTAGGTAAAGTTGGCGTCACACAGCCGAGCGTTTTTGATCACGTGACAATGCGATCAAATGCATTTTTACTTTCCCATATGTATATATACCCATATGTATACATTACCCATATGTATATATACATAGGGAAATGAAAGTATAGCATTTGGTAAAATTTTTTATTTTTCTATTTTGTTTTGCATTTCTCCACGTTTTGGAACATTTTGATATCAAAAAAGTGATCTAGAAAAAATGTCTGTCGGTGTGTATGTGTATGTGTGTGTTTCTGGTCAGCATAATTCCCGAACAAATTGACGTGCAATGTTCATATTCGGTATGAGGGTTTGTGGCGGCCATGGAACCTACCATTAAGGTTTTCGTCAAAATCGCGCATGCGCATAATGTAGCTACCATTGAAAAAATCATGTTTTTTAATGAGATGCAAAAAAACCGGTTCTAACGATTTTGATAAAAATCGTTGTGGTAATGCCTATTAAGGTTTACTAAACGTCCCCACCTCCGAAATTCACGTAAAAATGTTTTAATGGCTTAAAAGTTGAAAAATGAACGCCTTTAACACAGTTCTCTTTCCTTGAGCATACCTCATCAACGATCGTTTTTTCTTCTCCTCTCAGTTTCGCTTATAATAAAGGATAATATAAGGATAATCGAAAAGTATATCGCCAATTTTTTTTTTTTATTATCGCAAAAAATATCGCCAAACTGGCCATTTATTCTAAAATGAAGGAGGAAAATATACAAACGGTAAATGACACAAATCCATGTCAGTATTATAGTGTAATTGAAAGTTGTGCGATGTTCCACACCATTAGTTTAAATTAGATTTATAAATATTTGAGGATTTAATTCGCTTCCAAAATGTTTGCATTATTTTTATATTTTTAAATCCTATATTTTTGTGCAGCATTTGATAATTATTTGATGATAGTGTTCAACATCCTATTAAAGCCACTTTATTAAAAAAAATAATCCGATTAAATTTTGATTCTTAAAACTGTTAATATAAAAGGTTAGTTTGGTATCAGACACTTTAAATAATCTTAAAATAACCCTAAAGTGATATTATGATATGAATGACACTGATGCAAGGTCATTCGTAAAGGACAGAAAAAATCTCAAATTATACAGACTGCAACTGCTTTTACGGAAATTGGAGAGTTCCTTGCACAACCTAGTAGAAGTAGATGATTGTACAATGCTCGTCATTTCTAATGACGTACTTTTATCTTTCTGGTCATATGATCATTATTTTTCTATGTTCCTTTCAAATTAATGGCACAGCTAAAGCTTCTAAAGGATGTATTCAAGTTTGCGCCTTAATTGATGTAAAAAGTAAAAGCAATCGCAGGCGTTGAAGTTAATGGTTTTTGTGTATTTTACTTTAAGTAACAGCCAAACTTAATAAAGATATTCATCGTCACAAATTAGTATTTAACGCAAATGCCCGAGTTTAAATTAAAGACTTAGCGAAATATTCTTTTTTAAAGAGCTAACTAAAAGACCTGGTAAATAAAGTTTCTTTGCACGTTCGGTAAATGAAGTTTCTTTGCGCTTTCGGAAAATGTTTATATTTATATATAATATAGTCTTTAACGTGAACTTTTGGCGGTGTGTAATTTCTGCTGATGTTTATATTTGAGACAATCAAAATTAGAATTATAGTCGCCTTACTATAGTTTGACTATTAAGTCATACTATAGTATGACAAATAGATTTCAAAACTTTTACTAGAGAAAAGATTGAATTACAACATAAAATTATGAAATAATTCTCCTTTGCATAAAACTATACACAATCCATTGTTTTACATCAGTGCGGATTTTAGTATCTAATTATTAGTAACATTTCTTACCCAATAATTAGGTTAGATTGTTCAAGACTATTTTATTGTCAAGTTTAATGACCAATTTTAATTTAACTAATGGACCCTCGCGCCTTCAAGATAACTTTGAAATAATACTAATTTGGTGATATTTTATTCTATTGCTAAGATATATAATTAAACGATTTTGTGCAATATATAATAATAAAACAAGCTGTGTGTCTCTCTGTCTGTCTGTGGCTCTGTAGATCTATAGAAACCTACTTTAAATTGGAGTAGAGTTCTGAAATTTTCAGCATAAGAAGTTTAGGTCTTCTAATTTTATGTATGTCAAACAGAATGCTAAAATTTTAATTAGTTCTTTTTTAATTAATATTTTAATTAATATTTTTTTTACAAAATGACTTCAAATAGAGATACAGCTCTGAAATTTTCAACATAAGTAGTTTAACCTTCTAATTGAACTTTTGAAAAACAGAATTTTAAATTTTTATTTAGTTCTTTTTTAATTACTTTTTTAATTAATTAACAAATATTTTACAAAACGATTTCTACTTGGGCTACAGCTCTGAAATTTTCAACACGAGTAGTTTTGGGATTCTAATTGGACTATTGACGAAAAGAATGTTAAAATTTTAATTTGCTTTTTGATTAATTTTTTTAATTAATATTTTCACAAAAAGCGACTTCTAATTGGCCTAAAGCTCTGAAAGTTTCAACATATGTAGTTTTGGCCATTTAAGTTTGCTTTCCACAAACATGTGTTAAAATAATCTTAAAGGAGTGTTGTATTATTGTATTAACAGGGATTTTTTTTGTGTGTGTGTCTCGACAGGGGAGAGGCTTTTAATATTAAGGCTTTACGTAGCAATTAGATTTTAGTGAGTGAAGCGAGCTTATTCTTACGCAACAATGAACCTTTCAGTGAGATAAGCGAGCCTATTCTTGCAAAGTAATGAACCTTTCAACGAGTGAAGTAAGCCTGTACTTATGTGTCAATGAACTTTTCAGCGAACAAAGCGAGCTCGATTTTGCGTAGGGATGAACCTTCCTGCGAGCGAAGCGCCAAAAACTGGGACCTATACACCAATGACGGATTTCCGCAACGCGAGGCCTTACAGCTAGCTAAAATATTGCATATCTTAAAATCACGGGTATGTAGCTAGTTGTAAAAAATTATTCATCAGAAGAGAAGGTTTTAGCCTTCAAATTAGTATGCAAATTTTGAATTTGTAAAAAGATAGACAAACCATCATATATATATATATATATATATATATATATATATATATATATATATATATAGAAACACCTTCCAGAAATGAAATGTAAGAGTTCGCTAATGTTTATAAAACTTTTTCATGATTTCAATATTTTTTTGAAATCTGTCGCTAATTTTAGGGAGAAATATGAAAGTGATCTTTGCAGAGTTTCAAGCATATTAAAAACACATATTTTAAAACCACTGTATTTAAATATTTTTTGTTTAACAATTTCCTTATTCGCAAAACTGAACTATTCTTTAGAGGATTATTTATAGCTTTCTTGTTATATTTTCATAGTATCTCTATACTGACTAGCTTGCATCAAAAACTGATTATGACATTAGCGAAAATGGCCCTTTTGCTACACAAGTGATATTTTTTTTAATTATGATCACTGTAAACAAATACTTTTTGCCACATTTTCAGATTTGCAGTGAATAGTATATTAATGTATAAATAGGTATTTTTATAAACACGATAGTTACAATTTTATTATTAATCTGCCATTGATATAGGTAAGTCAGTATATCAGTATAAGTCAATTTCCAAAATCTGGATTTTTTTAAGCTCTAGGAAAATGGTAAGTATGTATATGAGAAGAACAAAAGAATGCTCTCTTATTTATACAATTTAGCGATATTTTCGAAATATTTATTATTAAAAAAATATCGCAAATTGCGCAGCTTGGTGATGATTTAGAAACGCAAATAGTTATTAAGAAAAATATTTATCGATTTCTAGTTATGGATAAGAATATTTATCTCAAACAGACAAGAAAGACAGACATAGCTATTATATAAGCTTATCACTCAAGGTCAGCTTCCTTATCCTACTACTTACTTGGAATTTTATTTGGGAATTTTTTTAATCCCGAAATATCCACACCTTTCGTAGTTATTAAAATAGATTAGGTAGTTTCAAAGTTATGAAGAATATAATTTTCTGTATATGGTCGGACGAATGGGTAGAAGCGATCGTGTATTTTGAGTTTTACAGTTTCAGCGTATCGTGTTAGGCCTAAATATTTGTTAATTAATCAATATAGTTTATTTTAAATTATATTATTCTCAATATCTAATGAATGAGAAACTAAAAATTAAAACAACTTCTCTCTTTTTGAAGTTTACATATCAATGAAGTTATATATAACATTACGCATAGTGATTCATCTGCATTCTTTAGAACTGAAAAAAAAATCAGCTCTCCCAAAAAGCTTCTGAAAACTTAATTGTAAATTTCGTTATATCTACATCATTTCTCATACCCAAGAGAAACACCATTAACTGATGCTGAGATTTGAAATATAAGATTTAGTTTAGTTATGAATAAATGAAACTTTCATTTTAATACAAATGTATTTGTTTTTTTGAGAGATATTTAATTCGATTCATCATTCTCTTTGAGAAAGGTTGGAAGGCTAGCATTCCTCTACCAGATTTTTATTACTTAAAATACACGCCATTACACATAGTTTTCAGATACTCCATTTCATAAATTGCAACTCTTATTGTATAGATACACAGATCAAGACTGAAAACTTTTATTTTAAAAGAACTTAATAAAAACAACCAATAAGGTCTAGGTACATAAAATAATCATGCAGAATACGCATACGATACAACATTAGGTGAGATCCTCGTTCCCTTCTCCACCCAGTCCCACTCAGTCCATTATCGCTCAATATAATTGTAGAGGCACATAGCACGGAAACTGGCACAGAATGTCGAAGTCGTAATGACACTAATCAGACCAGTGGGAGGGAGGCCCGACAAAAGGGGGGAAAATGCCAGGCTGCTCGACGAATAGGAAAGGATTCTCATAACTTTTTCGTCACTGGAAGACGGAAACCTACACACTTCACTTGGAGACATCCTCAGGGGCGTAATGGGACATAGAATCGGCCCGGTGATTTTAGATTCATGCCGACCCAAATTTTCAATATCATTATTAATAGTATCTTATTTTTAATAAAATAATTCCAATAATTAAATAATTAATACATTTTATTATTTAAATAATTATATTTAATAATTAATATATTTTGTTATTTTAATATTCATATTTAATAATTAATTTATTTAATAATTAATACAATCGTTTCGAAAATTAGTTTAATTAAATCAAATTTCGTCTGTTTCTACTATTTATATCTCTTTGGAGTGAGCTTGGTTTCATTAATTCATTGATTGTTGTTTGCAGCAAAAACTAAAACAAGAAATCCAAATTATAAATTAGTGACCAGGAATTTAACTAGTAGGTTTATTGAAAAATGACTTTCTAAATGGTAATATATATGTAACCTTAAAGGTTATAAAATAAGTGAAAAACAATGCTATTATATCGCTACCAAACAAAAGGCCTTACTGGAGGGAAGGGGGAGGGGGGAGAGTAACCTGTATTTGAATGTATTGAGCTAAAAAAAAAAGCCTTTCGTACCAGACTGGCTCATTTTCTACAGACACTGACCGGCCCAGTGATTGCACCGGACAACCCTATGGCCAGTACGCCCTTGAACACCCTTACTTTGTCTAATATTCATGAAGAGGTACAGATGGATATCTTTGATGGATGACTTTAGAAGGTCTCTAAAAGTTTCTTAGAATGTGGCATTGCGTAACTATATAAGGTTACTAGCATATTTTATTTTGCTTTTATTACTAGCGTAATCTACAATATAAGTATTCAAGTGGATATTAAATGCATTGTAAACAGGGAACATGGCCTGTATTAGAAAATTCAGAACTGTATGCACAGCTCAAATGATTGGACTCCTTCTTATAAAAAATAACTCAATTTCTCAAAGGCCTTGTAAAAATCTTCCTTGTTTTTAAATAAGCCATGTCATTGGTTCAACAAAAATGACTGTTAACTGAACAAACTTTGTGCCCGCTTCTTATCAATCGATTTTTTTTTTTTTAGATTCAAAATCTTAAAAAGTGAAATGACGATTTTTTTTTTATTGAAAGTAAATAAAACGCACATTTTCCTTTGTTGTGACTTTAGACATTTTTTTTATATAAAAATATATTGGCAAATTACTAATTCATAAACTTTTCCAACATTTTCCCAAAGACGTAGTAGAGGGGGAACGTAGGGAGGGGGGAGGTGTTCTTTTACTTTATTAGAAGGGAGAATGGGGTTCCCTCTACTAAAAAGTTTTTAAATTTTGAATTTTATCTCTTTATTTGACACAAAACTCAAAGTCAAATAATTTAATCTTAATTTGTTGTTTAATTTAATTTGTTATAAATAATCTGTTTAAATATTATTGTAGATAATCTGTTTAAATATTATTGTAGATAATCTGTTTAAATATTATTGTAGATAATCTGTTTAAAATTAAAGAAAACAATAAAGAATTAGAGTAAAAATCTATGTAACAATAGAATAAGTAAAACAAGTATAAACATTTTATCTATAATTCTTGTACTACTCATTTTTTATTTTGAAATTATCAATATGCTATTATTTAAGTTGTGGATTTTGAGCAGCGATTTTCAATTCCCATCCACCTAAAAAAAAAACTGTCTCTAACAACGCGACCTAGAGTCTCTTCCCTTTTTATTTTACACTACTCCACTGCATTTGTCAATGCATAATACTGATCGTTACATTTCGGCTGTAGAAATTTCATTTGTATGATTTAAAAATCAGTGTCTCTATTTAAATTTTTTATGCCAATTGATGGAAACATTTTCTTCAGTTCAGAATTTAAAAAAAAAAAAAAAAAAAAAAAAAAAAAAAACTTCTGCGGTTTTCGAAGCATTGGTTCCAAGTTATCATTTTGGATGTAAAAAAAAACTTTTTCTCGAACATTCTCTAATTGTAAAATAAATGTCACAAATAAATCATTTTCTATATTATAGCTAACATTTAGATTGTCAAAAACCAGTTGAAGTGCCTTAATAAAATAACGAATCATAATACGAGCAAAAATCGCTAGATAAATTGGATCTATCACTATTGTTGAATCTCCCCAGAAACTTTTCATCAGAAGAATGTCTTTCCAATAATTTAGCACAACTCCTCAGTACTTTCCCTCAAACTAGTAACCTAAATTTACGAGATCATTCTCTTTTGCTCACTTGCCTTGTGCATGGTTCTTCCAGCGACTCGAAGCTTCCCCACTCAACTCCACCAACTGTTCGCTGCTGGAGGGTCCGTTTGCTGCAGTAATATGATTTGTGTTCTCGTAGAATTAGTGGGGGTTTATTATGGAGAAGGGGGCTTGGCATGGAGTGGAAGGAAAAATATACTCTTTCCACGATATCGAGGGAGATTTGAAGCATTGTTGAAGGATGTTGAGCAGTGCACGGGGATGAGGATCTATAAGTTGTTGAAACTGCGGTTTGAAACCTAGCAGTGATGGGTTTTGGGTGCCGTAAGTGAGGTAGAAAACTGTAAATCAAAAGCGATTTTTCTATCAAAATCACTAAAACTTTCAAAAGTGAAGAGGTAATTTTTGCTGAAATCTGTCAGAATCGAATTAGTCCAGCAATTAGATCAGCCACAGAAATCTACCAGAATCAGATCAGTGCAAATATCAGATCAGTTTACTGATAGTTGATCAGATACAGATAATAATTGATTTCTGATCAGTTCAGAAGTTAGGATACGAAGTTTGGTTTCTGCACTGGACAGTGGAGCCGGAACTTATATTTTAGAAGTATGGCAAGGAAAGACTAGTTAATTAGTCATTAAAAAAAAAACCTAAAGTTTTTTTGTTTTTTTTTAACTGGAAGAAGTGTCAAAATATGGAGATTTTAAACAAATCTAATATTTTTTTGATCAAATCTGTTATTCTTCCCTGTACATGGATTTGATCAGGCAGAAAGAGAGAGAGGGTCAGGTCAAGGGTGTGATGAAAGGCTTAGTCATCTCCAACGACAACATTTTCTCATATATCACGCTCACCCTTTCGTATAAGAATAGTTCCTTTTATCTGCTAATAATTTTTACTGTTAACAAAACAAATATGATGTTTACAGTTTAAAAAGCAAAGCTTTGTATGAATTATATATCTAGTTCACAATTTGAAAAAAAAAGAAAAAAAAATGAATAATCTCATACCACGATGCATAAAATAGACATAATTTGTATAAAAATAGCTTTCAGTATCAATTTCTTGTTTTAACTTGCCAAAATTGAGTGAACAACATGATTGTACGAATTAATATTTTTAATTCTTAACATTTCAAAATAGATAGGTAGTAAAAAGATCTGTTGATGACTTAATTAGGTTAAGTTGCATTTAGTTCAGAAAATATTATAAGGACGAAATTAATGCCTATTTCGTGCAGTTATTAAGTTTAAAAGAAAAGTAAAAAGCAATGTAGTATACCATATGTAACTGTCTTTCACACTGCTTTTGAATTTCTTTACAAGTTGGTCATTCTATTTTAAGTTAGTGCAATTCGCTGTTCAATTAAGTGCAAAAACACGTCGTAAAATATTAAAAGAAAAGTGCTTGAAAACTAAATTTTTCAGCAGCAATGTAGCACTAAAGATTGCTGTACAACATTTTATATGAAATAATGTTTATACTGTATTTACAACGTAACATTTATTTCCACAGGTATCAGGCAGAAAATAATTATAATAATAATATATTAGAGATGTTCTTTCAGATGCAAATAAATTTGAAATTAACAAAATAAAATTTAATGGAAGAACTTTTTGATGCATTTTCGAAATCAGAAATAGTTAAATGACTCATAAAGACAAAAAATTATTTCAAATTAAATTACTGGTGAATATAGAAAATGAAATGAAAGATAGATGTCTCATCATTAATTCTGTTGAACTCGTAATTTTAGACCCTTAGCTTTAAAATTTAAAACAATATTCAGATTCGTTCTTTTATCATCCTTCATATCTATTGTCTACGTATCGAGTGATGTGCAAGATTATGAAAATAAATGTTATTTATTTTCAAATACCATTTGGGACAATCATATCAAATTAGTTGGTTTTGTCTATCAAATTGGTGACCATGAAGACTATATTGCATTGGCCCACGTTTAAATCTAATAAGAGAAAAAATTCAGAAAACAGGCAATCTGACATGACACCATCCATCACAATCGCGGCCGTTTCTAATTTGAAAGGAGAGGGACTGTAGAACTTGGCTAAGACTTGATTCCGAAAATTCTTGCTTTCTTGGTTGTATTATGCCTCTCTAGTGAGGATCAAGGAGGTGCTCTTGTACCCCCCCCCCACACACACACCGCTTTGCTTTTGATTAAATTATTAAAAAATAAAAATAATATAGAAAATGTGGTAAAATTCACATGAAAATGAAGCACCAAACGAAGGAAACAAAATGAGGCATATCAAAGTTAATTTTTTATTGAACTAGGCTTGAGAGTTAAGAAATCTTGAGTCTGGACCAAACGTAAAGTAATGTCCTGATCGTTCTTTGTTTTATTTGGAGCTGGATGGTTCTTTTGGCAACAATAAATGGAAAAACAATTCACTTACTTGGTCATGAAATAATCTGTTCGAAGGTCATAAAGAACTCAATATAAATTGATCAATTATTAGATTGTTTGTCAAGTTGAGTCGAGTAAAAATTGAAATGGTAATGTCAACCAGTCGAAGAACAATAGCCACTGCCACATTTTTTTTTCTCTCTTTCACATATTTCCCGTAATCAATAAAGAAGTTGTCTATTGGGTCACCAGGGATGACTTTATCGGAATACGTCCCTTATAACCCTTAGCTTTGGATGCATCCCACCACTTTCCCTTTCTAAACATATGAAAGGGTGATAAAGAAAAGGATGTAGAAGTATCACCACTTTCCAGTCTCGTTGATGACTAAAGGAGATAGTGCAGGTGGTCTTTTTGTTTTGTTCGTTTCCAAAGTAAAACTAGCTCTCACCGCTGAAGTGATTTTTCCCTCGGTCAAATCCAAGCTCATACACCTATTTTTAGCTTTATGATAAAACTAAGGAATAGTTCACACTTCAACATGAAACATAAAAGTTCAATTGAAAATGTATCCCAAAAAACAAACAAAAAAACTAGACTTTGTAAAAAAAAACCTGTTTCAACCTGAATACTTAATTTGATCATGTTTGATTCACAAGGAGCACTCCATCTTAAGATTAAACTACTTTATTTACTAAAAGACGGGACACCACACAGCACATACAGTTATACTAACATCAAGTAGGGGAATGACGCTTTCTCCGACAAGCGGGGGTGGGGTGCAACTAGCGCCCTCTACAAAGAGCCTTTACCGCCTTAAAACCCGCCAAGTCAGCCAGAAAAAGTTATGAAATATAATGTTTGCCGCCAAGCGGCCGCGTCTAGTTTCTTTGGGGTACTTGTACACAATGTACGAATGGAGTACTCGTACAAAGGCTATCGAAACTTGGTAGGCTAGAGTTATTTCGGAATAATCTAATTTCATTTGCTTCAGCTACTTTGCTCTCATTGCACTGAATTTGAGATTAATTTTATAAAAACTCTAGCCTGCCAAATACTGATTGCCTATGTACAAGTACCACAAAGAAACTAAACGACAACTTGGCGACAAATATTAGATTTCACATTTTTTTCTGACTGACTTGGTGGATTTTTTAACAACGTCTAGTTGTTTTTTTGGGGAGATATAAATTCCTTTTGTTGAGTGTGCTAACCACTTGACCATCATATGACTGATATCACTTTGAGTAATCTCCGCACAACATATTTAATACGCAATAACGTCACACTTGATCATAAAAATTCAAAGACTAGGATTGTGGAACATTGCCAAACTTCAATTACACTTTAATACTGATCACAGCATTTAAGTTCGACGTGGATCAGTGTAATTTACTATTTTTGTTTTCTTATTTTCAAAACTTAAAAAAAAAATTGCCAGTTTGGCGATATTTTTGGTAATAATTATTATGTTGGGGAAAAAAAACAAAAAACCTGCCATTATTACGAAATTTGCAATATGTTTTTCGGTAATAAGCAGAAAGTAATTTTTACTTTTTTCTAATTACATTGTTTAAATAGTTCAACTTAAAGTATCAAAGTCACTTCTTCAAATTGAGCAAAAGATGAATATCCGAAATCCATTAACCTGTTTTAATCAATCATTATCGGTGCTAAAATTCCCAACTTCCGGGATCATTTCTGGGGGGTACAGACCCATTAATTAATACAAAAGGCACTTCCTCTAATCAATCTGAGAGGAATAAAAAAATAATGGTCTGAGTATATTAAAGCGTTTAAGATGAAGGCCATGTTAAAATTCCCAAGCATCGGGATCATTTCTGGGGGATACAGACCCTCCTATCCGTCAAAATATACAAAAGGCACTTCCTCTAATCAAGCTGAGAAAAATAATAGTAATAATTAAAAAAAAATGGTCAAAATTGATCAAATAGTTTTGGCTGTAACCCTGGCTAAAGTTTTGGTCAGAACCAGAAGAATCAGAATTACAAAATTCCGGTGACTTCGGCGATTTTCAAAGGATTTTTTTTTACCATGTTCCCTTGTTCATTGTTAACAATTATGTTGTTATTTTTCGTCTACTCAGGTGGGGCAACACGATGGTAAAAAAATCAGGGTTCTAGCTATAACAGAAGCTGAACTATGAGGAGTCGAAAACGGGCCTAAGCTCTGTTAACGTAATATACACTTGCATGTCAGCCGTTTTATTATCAGACATGGCGGCGGAAAACTGCTGCGTTCCTAGGTTAACACCAAACTTCATACTATTTCTGAAAAAAATCAATGTATTTAATTTGGGAAAAAGTTGGTATGGAAGCTGCTATACCCGCCATACTGGTTTCGATGCCACTGACACTGGACTGTATGATAAATCAATTATTATCTAGTTACCGAAATCAGGCCAATGATCGGGATATATGCACTAGACTGGAGCACGAGGCATTTGTTTTTGTGTTCATCATATTAAAAGAGCGCTTTTTTATGACTTATGACCAAGTCATTAAAAACTCCAATTGCTATGTTGATGTTTATTCTACTTTATCGGTATGGTCAATTTGTGTAGAATAATTTATTTGATATTTACAGCAGTTAGTGCAATCAAAATATTTTGAATTATGTTTTTGTGTTGCCATGAAATCGATGGTTTTTCATGAATTTTTCTGTTTCTCAATACAGTACTGTGTGAAATCGGCAACCTATGTTACTTTCCCTCTTGTTTCCAATACAATTTGTTAGAATTTTTCCATTTGCTTCACAGCTAGGCAATTTTAATCATTTCCATACTTTTAGAAACATTTTCATAAAAAATACCGAATAAAATATGTCATAGCTTTTTTTAGGAATTAAAATGCAAGTTTTTCACAATTTATAAACTATATAAACGGAAGCAAAGCCATTTAAAAAACCTTTTCGATGCATGATTTTTTTCAAAGCTCTATTCATTAATATTTATGGAGCTCAATAAAGCAGCAATTTCAAGTCCTTTCAAGTAAGTTTTTCAAAGAGTAAAGAATATTTAGTTAATGATTCCCTAGCTATTTTTCAGATAAATATGTAAATAGACTGACAAGACCGAAATTCTAAAATTCCCTAAAAATTACGAATGCTTTTAGAATAACAAATGTAAGGAAATTTCATATTTCTAAAAAAAAAGTGAAGTAAATCACTTAAAAATGCTGCTTTAACCCAGTGACGCATATGAACGAAATAACTGATGCCCTTTTATCCACTAACGACTTGTAACGTTTTTTTTTTTTTTTTTTTTTTTTTTTTTTTTTTGCCAATTGTAAGCAAGGCCAGGCTGTACTTTTTTTACACGGCCAATATAATGGAGAAACAGCATCATTAGCATCTGCGTGGAAGTATTTTATCTCTCCATGCTTCTTTTATTGAGGCGTAATTTTATATCAATTTGGCGAGACTCAAAAGGATAAATGGCAAACTAGTCGGTCATGCATTTTTCAAAATTTATTTTACAGTAAAGATGGAAAAAAAAAACGATAAATTTTTTTTTTAAGAAGTGCCAGTATTTTTACATTCTTATTAAAAAAAAAAAATGTCTTATGTTTTTGTGTGAAATTTACATTCGTCTTGAATTTCGAATCATTATTTCAGATTCATTGTTATATCAACCACGTCAAGACATTTAGGTACCTTGATTTTTAAAGACTAGCTCGACATTTAACTTTTTAAAAACATCTTTTAACTCATATTTTAGTTTGAACTGTACTCTGTTCGAAAGATGTTTGCTTTACAGTGGATAATAAAATTTAATTTGGGGAACAAATTTAAATTAAAAAAATATGTTATTAATAGAACAGTTTTCAGCTTATGTAAACGCGATTACAATATTTATGGAGTATTTTTTTTTATTACATAGTTTTATGAAATTAACATCTTAGCTGTCTTTAAAAACAAATTTTGCAGTAAAAAAAAACTATTTTTTAAACATAAACTATTCTGTTCTATAATATCAAATAATCATGTTGGTATTTAATTAATTGTTATTTATGAACATATGTTCTTAACTAGAATTATATTGCACTTTGGATAAGCAGGTTCAATGTATACAAGAAAATACGCGTCAAGTGGTGATGTTATGATACATTCAACCCCCTCCTCAGTCTTGAGATATTACAAATTAAAACAAATCATAATTCTAATCTTAAAGAAAAAATAATAATGCAGGTTTTGATTGTTGCATTTATTATCTGCCCAACTAAATCCATTTAAAAAATTGCAACAAAAACAATTCTGTTAAAAAAAACCCGCCAAGTTCTTCATGCAATAGATATGTGGGTAAAAATGGGAAATATGGGATTGAGATCTAAAGTAGAGCCAAGTTTAACGATGTTTTAAATTACGGACAATGAAAATTAATAATTATTTTCTTAATAATATTAAAATTTAATTAATATTAAGATTTTTTTTTTCAAAGTCGAAATTCCCCTTCATAAGACTCAATACCCAACTACAAAAAATGTTTGTGACACTTTGCTATTACGTATTCTGGATCACTTGCTGGTTGTGTGCTGTGTCGGTGCTGCGCCGCGTAATGACCAAGTCGCACAAGCATTTTGTAGCTGAATATTGAGGCTTATGAAAAGGAATTTCGACTTAAAGAAGAAAATCTTACTAATTTCTAATTTTACAACAACGTTAAACCCGGATCTACTTTAGATCGCAATGCATTGCACAGTCATAACTATTGCATGAAGAACTTGACGCTTTTTTACAGAGATGTTTTGTCGCGATTTCCCTTTTTTTTTTCGGTACTAATTTAAAGATGTATAACTTATTTTTTGTACACCAATAAAAAGTTTAAAAATATGTTTAGTTTCCATAATGTTACAATTTTTCAAGGAAACTAACTGAGTTGAAAGGGATAGGTATATCTTTTTACTGGTACTTGGTTATTATACAGTCGACTGTTGACTAACTTTTTGTTGGTGGTCATCTACGAGAACTTTAGGATTAGTCGGCTACTTTGCTATTTTAATTTAAATTATTATGTTTTAAAAAAGTAAAAAAAAATAAAAAATTTAAAATTAAAAAAAAAAAAAAAAAAAAAAACATTCTTAATGAAGTCTAATTAACTGGATTTTTCTCAAAAAGTTAAATTTACCGGGCCACAATCCACAAAATATTCACGCATTCAATGTGAATGATGACAATATAACATTATTTTAAATAGTTTATTTAGATATGCCAAAAAAAAGAAAGAAACTTAGGTGTTCATTTCGTAGCCGATAAAAGGTATCGCCAATGGTCGAATGTATAAGACGTAAGTACCCTTTTTTATTATTGTTTCTTGATTTTAGAGGCTTCGTGGTGTGTGGTGAGTTTCTCCTCTATTTATATATTCTAATAGCTTCTAATAGCTATTAGTATTCTAAGTTTTGTAATTCTAGCTCCAATAGAAATATATTAGAATTGGAGGTTCATATTTTCGAACATAGACCTCTTCAGAGCATTCGAAGTGGAAAATCACAATTTTTAGATTATTTTCCTTTCCATACATTTTAAACCTTAAATGCATAACAAATTTCATATTTCTATTTTTTCTTGAATAAATTTCTTCAATAAATTTCATATTTCTAGCTTTTCTAGAAGTACCTTAGTATTTCGATGATCAGTGAATGAGTGACTGAGTGGGTCTCAAAATATGCCGTTTTCGAATTTGATTATCTCGACAACCAATATAATTGGATACTTGAAACTTAGGGGTCTTAATAAAGTGGCTAACAGCTACCTGTAAAAAAAAATTCAACTCTCAGGTATACTGTAATGCGCAAATACGAGCGAGTCAAAATCTTGCTAAGTTGCTTCCAGTAAAAGGTGTCAGGCAGTGAACTTGACACAGTCGTGCACCTAAATAAGAATCGTAAAAAATTGGTTCTTCCTAACTAGATTGATCATTGCCAAATCCATTGTGATAATGCTTAAATAGGACAATAAGTCAAACAATGTACTTTTAATGGGAAATGATTAACCCTTACACAATTCCTAGTTACGATAAAATTATCATAATTAATATTTCTTACATTTGAAAGATATTTTTAAACATTAAGTAAGTAAACCTTGTTTAAAAAAATGACACAGAATTTTAAAATAAATAATAATATAATAATTATTACAAATTTTGAAATTTAAATAAACAAACACCGAAAGTCAAGTTTCACGTGTCTTGCATTTAAATTCAATTACCAAAACTCTTTAATACTTTCTTAACATTAGAAATAGAGGTTCAACGCTCATTTGGTTATTGCTCTTATTGAATACAAAAATCAACTATACTGATCAAAATGCCAAAATATTAAATAGAAAAGTACATTCGAAGAAATCAATTATAGTGTTATCAATATCTAGTGTTGTAAAAGTTAAATTCCACCATAATTAAAAATTTATTTGAATTAATGCTGATGCAGATATTTATCACTTTAGGTATTATTTTAAGACTTCCATTTGGCTCCCATTCTATTAAAAAGTTACAATACAATTTTCTATTTTCTTCTTGTAGATAATTGAGCAGGTTAGATACCAAGAACATAATATACCTTAATACTTAATAGTGGCATATTGCTTAACGTAAACTATCCATAAAATATGTCCGCCGAAAAGTCAAATATTAAATATTTTATGGCGCATGAAATTTTTATGACAGTTTAGTTTCTTATTGCGCGCATTTCCTTGAAAGTAGATGCAACATTACCTTGTTGGTATAAGCCTGCTTTATAGTTTAAATAATAGTATGCCAGAAAAGTTAAAAATATTTTATTAAAATTATTCTAGATTTAGTTAAGTTAGGTTTTTTTTTGGCCTTACACTTTCACACGTGTGCATCGCTTTTCTCGTAACTGTATTTTTTTATCTACATTCTAATTTCTTTGAGATCTGACCTGTTTACACTAATCTTTAAGACAATGTGTACTAAATTCTGATGTAATATAATCGATGATGTTTTCTTCGTGGATTGATTCACTGCCTTTCACTTGTGAAAGGCTTAGTCAAAGACTATTTCTGGTGCTAAAATATCAATTCGGAAATACGTTTGCAAACAAATCAGACCACGATAAGAATAAAATTGTTAGATATAATACAAAGAAAAAGCTAGAAGTGTAGAATATCGCACAACTTTTAATTACTCTTAATATTGATCACTGACTTTAATTGTGCTATGGATACATGTAATTTTCAGTTTTCATTTTAATATTTTCATTATTTAAAAAAATGGTCTGCTTGGCAATATTTTTGGCGATAATTATTACATTATAAAAAACAACAAAAAAACAACAACAAATAAACACCAAAATGGTGAAGTAGGCGATGTTTTTCGATCTAAAACAACACCTGTTTTTGTTCATAGATGGCGGTGTTATTGTTTTTGGTTTTTATTCTAGGTGCGAGGCTATTTTGGGTTTTTAAAAGTGCGGGATTGTTTTTCTTTTGGTATTTAAATGTGGTTTGATGAAAGCGTGGTAACAGTTTGCTATTTCTGACTGGAGAGATTTGTTGCTATTTTGATCTTATCTTTAGTAAATCTTTAAATATTTATATGACTTTCGGTCTTGCAGTGGGATGCGTCGGGGTTCGAGAATGGATTGGTAGTTATTACTGATCCATAACGAAATCCCGGATGAGTTAGCCCCTTGATAACGAGATCCAGTCGGGATTACTTAATTTAATCTTTTATTTAATGAAAATGTACAATTATCTAATTTTAAATTTGATATATCATATGTCAATCCGTTCGTGAGTTATACTGACTACGAATAGTCCCATAGGCACATTTTTTTCTAGACCACTTTTTTTGAAGTCAGGATGTTGCAAAACGTGGAAAAAAGTTTTTTTTTTTAAAAAAAAGGGGAGGGGGGGGGGGGGAATGAAAAAAAAATAAAAATTAACGAATCCAATTTTATTTTTAAACCTATGTTATCATATTGATAATTGAAAGTAGCAACTTGGATTATGGCACTTGCACTAAAACGCTGTATTGCACATGTTCCAATTAAGGTATATCACGTCCAGATATTAAGCATGTAAAATGGACGCGAAAGAAATCTCTCATAGTAAAGGTCAGCTTCTGATAACAAAAAATATGTTAATTTTTATTAAAAAAACACGCTAATTTTGAAACTTTAGTGGGAAAACTTGTTGTTACTAACTATCCTAATCGATATTTCAATTTGCTGCCAAGTCTATGAAATTACTCTTCCTGTCGTATTTAAAGCACTTTCGATGAACTTAAATATAATTTTAAAATTTTATCGATACCTTTTAAATGTTTAATGTTAAATGACATATCCTATTGATTATCCTTAAGAAACTGAATTTGACTCCGCGTATGAGACTTCCAGTGACTTTTCGCTATGAAACTCGTATCGACGAGACCTTTTATTTGACATATCACGCGTGTTCTTGAGAACAGTAGTTTTGTATGGTAATGTTGTCTTCAAGACAGATGGATAAAGTCTTATTATAAACTTCTCACTATATTAACGTAACGTAAAAGTAAAAAATGAGTATTGTAATATTTTGTGTTGATTTTAATTTAATACAGTTAAACTCTAAGAAATACTTGGTGTTATAAAAAGCTTCGCCAAACAAAATAGTTGGATATAAAAGATTTGAAATCACACTTGTTACTAGACAACAGCAAGCATGTTCTTTTTTTTTTAGTGGATGGGGGGGGGGGGGTCATCAATATGTTTTCCCGGTTTTTTTTTTATTTTTTTTATTTTTTATAATTCTATCAAAAATATCTTTCAATAAATTAAAACATATATTAAATTAGAGTCAATTTTAAAATCCATAAGAGAAAAAATTATAGAAATGTACAAACTTTTTTGGCATGAAAGCTTTGCTATTCTAACAATTCAAACAGTTCTTAATACTACTGGTTTTACAAGTGAATGCCCCACACCACAATTAAATGAACATTTTCTTAAATGAGTTTAACATTTAGAATTACATCTCCTTCATATTGTAAAATTTGTTCGAAACCAATTAATTTGAAAGCTATCACAAAAGATAAATTACCTTTGAATGATTTGGAAAAGAGTGTAAGAACTAATTGAAAATCAGATAACTTAAGAAATAAGATATCTAACACAATATTGAATTGTTTTCAATTAATTTTGAATTAATATATTGTTAAAAGATGAAGTTTTTTAGAAAATTGACACACAGTAGAAGAATTTTAAATTTAATCTACTTCACTTAATTATAATGTAAATCACATACCTCAAATTTGAGTAGTTTTATTGTAGAATCGTAATTGCCGGAGTGTTATATTACCATGAGGAAATATATAGATTTGTATGGGATTATCTATCTAGAAGGTTTGCTGTATGTATTTCTGGATCAATTTCAATCCTTTTATTAAATCAAGAAAGGGGTCCTAGAAATTCTAAATTTGATTTTGAGTTGCTTAACGAAATATCAAAGTAATATATGCTAGCATCTTAACATTTTTAATTGTATTTGTACGCATTAATTAAGTTTTAGTTCATTAGTTATTTAAATAAGACTGCTACTATTAAATCCCGCGAAATAGAAATCACTGAACTGATGTAATTAAATTAGCCCAACTCTTCAATATCATTTTAGTAATTCGGTTTGAATGAGATGTCTAACAAATGGCGACCAAATTGAAGTAACATAATAATTTACAATCATGATTCAAGATTTATTAGAAGAGTTTAACACTATGAAAGCAACTCTTGTGCTTGATTATGTAAAGATAATTTGGTGTAAGGATATTTAAGGATAATTTCATTAAAAAATGAAAAAATATAATGAAAAAATTAATGAAGAAAAGGTAATGAAGTATAGGTTACTTATTTTCATGTAATACAACTAATTAGTGTCGCAAGACCATTTTCTTTTCAGTTCTTTCCCAAGCTTCAACTCATAATTCCCATTTTTACAATAACAGAAGCAAAAGACATATATGAAAAGACACGATGGATATTTTTTAATGTTGAAAAACTGTCAAAGATTCCTGCCGCTGTCTACATTTTTTTTTTCCTTTAAAAAAATATTTAACATAAATTTCTTTAACAACAGAAATTCTAAATCAATAATAGCAAAATTTTCATCAAAAATACTGTAAGAAAATATAATAAGTCATTGTGTTTTGTAATATTGGGAAACATAATCAACAACAACAACAAAATAAAAAACGTTCCATTTACTATACAAGAAATAATTTTGTGAGTTAATATAAGCAGTAGAAAAGAATTACATAAAATAAAAGACACCAATGAAGTTTTAATTATGAGGAATAAAATGGTTGTTATGCGACATAGCAAATAAAAAAAAATAGATTGAAATGTGAATATTGTAACCAAATAATCTCATGAAATAAAGGATTTTGATTTCCTAAAACAATATTCCAAATATGCAATCTATTACAAAGCAATCAGACGAATATCACAATTACATATCAAAGTCTACGCACATATAACTATAAATTCTTGATTTTAATTTATATTTTATGAACTTACATCATTTTATAGTTGATTGGATATTATTTGACTCAACTTCATGGTATAGTTCAAAATCAATTGTTTTCTTTCTGGAAAAGATACGTTTTTTTATTGATTGTATGTAGTCTACAATTTTTCAACCAATTGCTTTCAAGAGTTTATTATTACTGCAACAAGTTATAACATTCGTCATTTATTGAAAGAAAATAACAAATGAAGTAATAAATAAAAATTACCAATCATTGTTGTCTTTATGCCGAATATAAACAGAATAACATTTTCATAAAAACTGGATGTGTTTGAAATTTGAGAAATTATAGCCGTTTTAGTACGCTTCTTCAAAAATATTGGTGTTCATTATGAGTAAAGCGCCACATATAAACTAATCGCGGTAGCTTGGCGAGAGTCATTACGTAATTATAACTTTTTCTGGCTGATTATTTTAATTGCATCTGTCGTTTGCAGAGTCAAATTGTTTTGGAGAGATTTCGTTTAGATTTAAAATTTTCTTTTTCTCCGAGTTGTAACCAACATTTAGACAAGCCTACAGTTGAAACGGTTGATCATTATTGTTTTTCTTTTCCCAGATATATTAGAGGTTGTGTTTTTTGTTTCATTTGGAATGAGGCACTTCTAACTTAATGTCAAGTCCTCATGATAAGTAAAATGTACGCATTTTTTGAAGTTATAACACGTACAGTATCTGATCAAATTTAAATTTAAGACTCGTAATTATACTTTAAACTAATTTTGAAGTACAACAATGAACTAGACGGTTGAGAACATTTACCATCCATTTAATCACTATTCTCAATTATATACTTAAAATTTAATTAAAAAAAAGCAAATCTAGTAACATAGCTAGTTTTGAAAGTTGCATAGAAATAATTTTTTTTGTTTCGAAAAATAAACAAACAAATGAAAATATTACATTTTAGTCTATTTAAAAGGGGGTCTAATCATAGGAGGGAATTCTTATGTTGTCTCTGTATATTGTACTAAGATGTATGAGAAATTATTCCCAACATGAAAAACAAATATATATAAATTTTAAAAACAAAACTTTGTTTCTGTTCGTCATGATTTCACACGTGGGCACTATTGTTTAGGAAACATCATTTTAAAAGAAAGGCGTTCAGCATTGAGCATCCAAATGCAGTGTTGGTTTCTCAGTAAACAACAATGCAAAACTTGTGGAACGCTTCGTCCTCGATATGGACTTTATGGAGCAACTACCCATGATAAGTATTTATGTATTAGATTGTTGTATCAGGTGTTCTAGCACTCCAGTGTACATGAGCACCGGCCGGATTATTTGTAGGGTGGTGCAACGTATAAAACTTGTAGATTTTTATTCAAATAATTAATTTTTCAAAAATGTTCGTCACGTTTTTCTAATGAAATGTTAATTACAAATTTTGAAAGAATTTTCTCTCTTTGAGAACAATTAAAAAAAATTCCAGGTATGAAATTCTCTCTTCTACAACTTTTATTTGGATACCAACCGCAACCGTGTAAAAGAAAAAAAGTTTTTCTCATTGAAAGATAAAAAACGAGTTTCTTATCTTTCTATGTTTTTTTTCATCCAGTAACTAGTTCCCGTAGTATTCGAGAAACAGTGTTTCGAACGGAGGAATCCAGAAGACACGAAAATGTATGAGAAAAAAAAACAACATTTTATTTCTTCCAAGTAACAGAAATAAATAAGAAAAAGAGCCCCAAAAGTGAGACACAAAGTCAGTATCGAAAATGCTCAATTGAATTCTTAAAAGAAAAACCCATTATTGGATTCACAATGTCTCATACTTGATGCCTAATAATTAAAAAGCAAAGCATTTTCCAGGAATTGAAAGAACATAGAAATGTTTAACCTACAAAACCAATAAATACTTGTCTTCTATCTAACCTTCCATAGTTATAGAACAATAAGAAACGTGGGTGCGAGAATCAACTTTAAAAATAAAAAGGAAATACATAAGACTCTTTAAAAAAAATCACATTATTAAACCAAAAAATAGTTTATAAACGACGTATGTGCTATTTTTCTGTACACTTACATTTTTTTTTTTTTTTTTAAATTTCAAAAGCCAAGAAAAAGCAAATGCACCGCCTTGCATGGTGGCGTCTATGCCAGTGTACTAATTTAAACTGCTTAAAGTCATACTCAAAAGAAAAAGTTTGTGCACTTTGTTGAACAAATACACACATTTTTTCTTTTGAGTATGATTTTATGATAACAACATATTACTCTCTTTCTTGTGTGCCAATGTATTAAATAGTTTCTCTTAAATGGCTCTGATGATTTAATGGGATAAAGTAATGTGCCAGAATCATTGTATGTAATCTTGCAAATTGTAATTTCAAAAGTTAAAATACTAAATAAAAACGAACTGGGCTAATAATTTAGGTAAAATAACCAAATAATCTTGTGTAAAATAAACATAATAATGCGTGGTAGGAATAAATTTAAAAAAAAAAAGAAAAAAAGCTGGATAATTATAGTGATCAGTATGAAAAACATTTATAAAATTAATATTGATTTCTTTCTGTTTGAATATTAAGAAAAACATTATTGTTTAAAAATGTAAAATATACTAGGAAATAATTATGAAAGTTATACTTGAACAAAAGAAATTCATTGTTCTTGACTTATAAAGTTACGCCCTGCATGTACATGAAATTAATTTTAATATCTATTCTTATTTTATTTTGCCTTTAACTTTCATCACATGCAAACTGAAATATAAACAGTAGAATTTACAGTTCATGGTTACAAAGCTGTTTTCCCTTTTCTACTTCAACTTTTCTAAGATGAGGCGCCTTTGATAAGATAAGAATTTTTACTTCTTGAAAGTCGTATTCTAAATCTATTTCGTAGAAAGATAAAGAAAATATATTTGCAGAGGCGTAGCTGAAGGCAGTAAAACTTTTCTCGATTTGAGTGCAGCAGTTTTTTTCAAGAATCAAACAAGATTTATGTCACTCTTGCAAGGTCATTTTTTAAGTTGGTTTTCTATCAATTTCAAAAACAATCTTTTGATTTAGGATGTTTCTATTATGTCGTAAAACTTGTTAGAAAATCATAAAAAATCTATCCTTCAATATATTTCCAAATTAATACAAGTAATTTCCTTCAAAGCATTTTATCCAGAAATATAAGAGGAGAATTTTTATAGAAATACATTGAATATATTTAACTAAAGTGAATATTTGTAAATGAATTATATGATATTTAATTTTAAATTAACAACTGCTTTATTCGGATTTTTTTTTTTAAATCTCAACTTATTTATGTAATAAACTTGTGATAAAATTTATTTGCATTATAGTTGACAAATGTGAATAATTGAATTAAAGAACTTTTGAACTTCACAAAACAGTAACTTTAAGTGGCATGTATTTTGTTTTATTCACAAATAAAATTGGTAATATATATATTCCCTGATATCAGAGATAAAAATTGAACTTTTTAAATTGATATATTTTTAATTGAATATAATCTTCGATACACTCTAAAGTCATCATAATTGTGTATTTCCAACCAATCCACCTACAGTTTTTAAAATTTGTTTACTTATTAGTAAACCGACAAATACAAATATTTTTTAATTCCCTGACGACACATCCAATCCTTTTAATTTAAACCTTTTGCGTTAATTTTATGAACTCTAAAAGTGTATAAACTCATAAATTCTTTTCGCCTAATTTCTAGTCACTTTAGAATACTTCTACAAACCTTATAAAATCTCCTATCTTCGATTGTGTAGGAAATAAATTTCATTGAATAAAGATTCCTTTAAGCATGGTATTTGGAGATGTTAATACATAAAGGAGTCATAAACATAAAATTGCTCTAATGGACATGGAAAAGTTATCTTTCCCCCTATTATAAATTAGAGAGCTGGGATCAGTTTGAGAAGAAATGCAGCATAATTTCTATCCATTTATTGAGTCTAATAGAGTTTCTAGGAAATCTATGAAATGCTTAGCAATGAGAACTGCAGATTTTATAAGTATCTGAATGAGAATAAAGCCATAAAAAACAAAATGCTTTCATAAATAATATTTAACTCTATTCATGTTCTATTTTCTCTAGTTTACTCGCATATTTTATTAGTAATCGTACACCTAAAGAAATCACTTATATAAATAACGTTCCCCTCTTAATATTTTCCTAACATGTTTATAAACGCTTTTTGTTTTCTGTGGGATTAATTAATTTTAAATTATTTTATTATTTTCACTGAATCTTATATATTAGTAGTTAAATCAATAGTGGTAGATTTTGTGAATTCAAAGAAAACTGATAATTTTTAACATTAAATGTATTTACTTATCAATAAAATATAAAAACAGTTAAAATACTTGTATATGACTATTAGGATGATTTTCTACAATTTATAGCTTATAACTTCATTTAAAATATTTCTAATAATAGTTCGTAGGTATTGTCTATACATTCACATCACATACATCATCAAATCTTCAGCAAAAAGCAGAATTCTAGAAATTGATTCTCTCAAATATTATATACAACTTACAATACAATAAATCATTTTACTGAACAAACTTGCATATCAGTAAATAAAACAAAAATTAAAATTAGTATCATTTTGTTAATATTATTTTGCTATAGCTATTTCACCAATAGTTTAGTATTGTTTTGTCATATACTTTTGTGGTTTGATCGATTGGAATACTTATATTTCGAATTGCTGTTTTTCAAATTAATGCATGCATTACTTAGTTCAACAAGTAATTTATTAAAAAATTTAAAACGTTTTATATAGATTCAAATAAAATCCGTTTTGGTGTAAGTTGATCAATATCATTGAAGATAAATATTTTCGCAGGAAAAACTGATACAAAGTATCAGCATTAAAACATTGCTAAGAGTAGACTGATTAGACATCATTAGATAACCGAGGAAAGAACGAAAAATGTCATCGTCATTTCCCCAAAACAATAAGTCATTTCACAATCACATCCTGATGTTATCCCGAGTGAGGTAATTGAAGAAATTCATTTCGGGAATATTATCTTTCCATTAACTTTATGCGAGTCATCCAAATCGTATTTAGAATTACGTTTCGTTCTCGATTACCATTTTACATCTACTTCGCTTAAATGAGATATTGATTAACTCGACGTTCCGTACATCAGCATATTTTAAGTAATCTCTTGAGAATAGAGGACGATCAAAATTATTTCTCCTTTTAATGGATATTAGGGAAAAAAATTAACTCGTGTAATTCGTGGAAAATTTTATTCGAATTTCGATTTAATATCAACACTTCCTTACATTTCAAATTATTCCTTGAATGTGCAGCTTGAATCGATTTAACGCAATCATTTTGAAATTATTTTAAATATTTTTTTTTTTTGCTGCGAGTTCCAAAAGTAAATCCTTTCTCTCTCTAAAAAAAAGAAAAAAAGAAAAAAAAAAAAAGACAACAGAATAATGTGTTTACGATGGGGAATAAATTTAGAGGAATTGTATTTTCAGTTAAGGTCATCGCTCCAGGTTCAATGTTTGATTAGCCTCTGATCCAGACAGCAACGTAAGTGCTTTGATTTGTCGTTTTACGTAATAAAAACAAGTATATTTAATGGATTTAATTCATCGAATTGAGGTTGCAGTGCAATCTTTCATTAGATTATATAAATTATTGAAATTGTTTAACAGAAAACTTTTAAGAATAATGGTTGGATTCGTTCAGAAATTGGAATGATGTTGTAGTTTTGCATTTCTAAACAAAGAAAAAGTCTTTTAAAGTTTCTTTGCAATGCAAATTGTAAATTATGTCCATATTTATTACGTGGGAAAACATATCAAAAAGGGTGTTTTAAACTAAACTGCAGGCCAGGGTTAAAAAACAATTTATTTACTTTATCTTAAATAAAACACCAAGCGGAAAAAAAATCAGCAAAAACAAAATGTTGCCGAATTCGCGTCGGTTTAGAAACAAAATGAATCATGACGCATGACTCAGTAATAATGCGAATTCACTTTATATATTAAAAACATGACAAAGGATGAGATAGCTAAATGAATACTGAGAGGATGGACTATTTATATTGTACTTGAGTTTCATAGCATATTTTTCTTTGAATAGTAGGAGTTATTTTCTTTGTAGTCAATGACTAAGTTCTATGTTTCTTTCTTCAAAACAATCGAATCGTGTATTAAGAAATCTTATCTATCCACATTTGTACTACTTTGGATGTTTTTCTTATTTCATATTATAAAACAAATCATTTTGTACTTGTGCTAAAAATAGATTTTATTTTGAAGGAATCCATTTACATTATCTCACTTTTCAAAATTAAACAACATAATATTCTAGAGAATAATAAGGTTTACGGTTAATAACCGCGAAGCAAGTAATTATTATTAGAATGGTATCACAAACATTTTAAAACTGTTTGTTCGAGTTCTTAGTTGTACTTGGAAAATTAACTATACTACCATGACAGTTACAATCATGCCAATATCTGAGACTATGCCCAGCTATACATTAGGGTGGATCGTTCTTCTATGGAGAAAAAAAATTATTATTAATCAGAACCTACCTATGGAGAAAAGATGTTCTATGATATAGAGATTAGGGGAAAATAATAAAAAAAATTAATTTCAAAATTTTACACTGCCACAAGGGGGTGGAATTTTCGAAAAAAAATGCAAAAAGTCTTAGTTTTGGTAAGATGATTTTACACTAAAAATATTTTTTGATCAGAACCTACCTATAGGGAAAAGATATTCTATGATATAGAGATTACGGGAAAAATAATAAAAAAAATTAATTTCAAAATGTAACACTGCCACAAGGGGGTTAAATTTTCGGGAAAAAAAGAAAAAAAAATGCAAAATGTTTGAATTTTGGTTAGATGATTTTACATTAAAAATAATCGATTTTTACAATATAAATCCTAAAAAAGTGATGATTACTGAATATTTAGTAGTACAATGTACATTGCAACCATTTTTGACCCAACTCTCCCCCCCCCCCCTCCTTCCCGACATCACCGTTGAATCAGCCCTATAATCCTGTGGTGCACTCCCAAAAAAACAATAAAATATCACTTAACTCCCCCAAAACAAGTAGACGTTGTAAAAAAATCCCGCTAAGTAAAATGGTTAGCCATAAAAAGTTATGAAATCTAATGTTTACCGCAAGAGGCAACATATAATTTCTTTGGGTTACTTGTACACAATGAACAATACTGGAATTATTGGAAAGAACACCCCTTAAGGAATCCGTACTTTTGGCAGTCTAGAGTTATTTCGAATTAATCTCATTTGATATGTTTGAGCTACTTTGTACCTATTGCAATGAATTGATATTATTCAATAAAAACTCAAGCCTCCCAACTTATGGAGGTCCTCCCAATTAGGCTTGGGCGATGTATCGATACATCGTCTAAAACCGGGGTGAAATCAACATCGTCAAACCGGTGTCACTATTTTCCCTAAACCGATACATCACGACCTTTTTTGACGAGAGCGCGATACACTCATTGCCTAGCACTTCAAGGACGAAGAACCGTTGATGCCACGATTCATGCGCGGTGTTTCTAAAATACTATAGAAACGTATTGAAACCGTCGACACCGCAACGTTTAAGACACGATACTTCACCACATCGCAATAATCCTCCCTGCATATGCGAGATGTATCCAAGACTGTATAGAAACGTAGTGTAACAGCTACACCGCGCCGTTTGAGACGATTTCCATTTGCTTTTGATATATCGGCATCGTGGTAATCGTATCCGGTATGTGCGATGTTTCCATGATTGAATAGAAACAAAACGCCACAGATGGCATTGCGCATTTAATCACTTATTACATGTTGCATTCGCTTTTGTATCCCCTGGCTTTTGAAATTTAAAATAAAGTTGGAAAAAAGTGTACATTTCAAGGGAAAAAAAACACGTATGACATGTTGAAATTATAATTCAATTTTACGATGTATTTTTTTTTTTTTTTTAGGTCTCGTCTATTTCGTTTTTACAGCTGAGTATTGAAATTACGAGGTGGGTTTTCAGGCGCCAGTTAGTCTAGTAATATTGGAGATTCGATGAAAGAAGTATTCCTTTTATTGTTTGAACATTTTTTTTGTTGTTCTCTCAACTCATGAAAAACTTTTTGATTTGTATTTAATTTGTCATCAGATATAAGACCTTGATATTCTATTTTTGGAATTCAATTGAGTATTTCCTAAACTTTTTGTGTTTTATTTTTGATTTTTTTTCTCTAACTTGGAAGAAATAAAATATTACATTTTTGTATTTTTAAATCTTTTACATTAACTTTAGGATTTTTTTTATCTAACATTTTTACCCTTTGAGAGCTTTGCTTTATTTATTAACTCAAGGGGATTGCGATATTCTTGCGTGGTAATTTATGTCTAGTTCTTACCCAGTTAAGATAATCAGGTTGTTTATTACTATGGTGGTTTGTTATATCTGCCAAAGTCAGTATGAAGTAGCGCATGGACGGATCACAGTTGATTCTCTAGTTTGATTGCTTAAATACTTATAAACGATTTTTTTCCCATTTACGTTGTAGGATTTTCTCTTCTGACTCGTAAGTAAATAAATGTTTTATAATTTTTTTTTCAGTTTGTACGATTTGAATAAAGTTTATTTCCATAAGATTAATTACTCAATCCAACATTGCTTCTTAAAAATGCTGAAATGCAGATTTTTTTGGCACAAAATAAAGATCATTAGAATTTTAAATGTTATGCATTAATTTTATTTTTATTGTTTAATAGTTATATTGTATATAGTAAGTAATAAAATATTCATTATAAAGTATGTTTTTGATTTAATAATTAAGAATATCCAATAACTAAAGAAACATGTGCACCGTCAGGAAGTGCACTTGTCCTCGCCCCCCCCCCCCCCTTCTCCTCTCCTTCCGTGGATAACAACAAAGTAAAATTTCAATAAGATAGAAAAATTGAAAAATCCGGATTAAACAAAACAAAAAAAATAACTGGCGTATACCCCTTGGGTGCTTTGTATATCCCTCTGAAAGTAATTTTGTCGCTGCTCATGTTATTTAAAATAAACTTTCATACATGAATTCAATAAAATGTTGCAAAGCTAAGTAAGCATAACTTTCGGCTACATAGTTATATTCTATGTTATGAAAACATTGTTTTATAGTATTTTGTAAAAAAAATATAGTTAACATCGTGATGTATCGTGACATTGTGATGTTTGCTTCCTGATATATTGCGATGCAGAAATGCTAACATCGCCCAGGCCTACTCCCAATAATACTGTTAATACCATTAAGGATAATTCAGTTAATAACTTCTCAGTGGAACAGCATAGACACATGAAATTCACATTAAAGAGACATCTTTATGTAACATATCTATAAGTAAAATAACTCAGTTGCAAATTGAAATGCAAAGTGTACAGTGGAGGGAATATGCAAAAGAATGGAGAACCATTAGTGTGCAGTTGTACAGATTTATTTACATTAAAAATCACACAACTCACGAAGTTGACTTTTAGTGTGAGATTTGATCTCCCCTGTCATCAGTATTTACTTGGCACTGTATTCTCATATTTAACATGAGTTTCTTGATGAATTCTAGTGGCTAAATCGTTCGTCCCACCTTTTGAATTATTTGTAAGTGATGGAAAGTTCCCAATACATTAAATCTTTACAAAATTCATATTCACGAAGCATCCCACACATGCTTCATAAAATATTGATTAGAGGAGTGATCTGGCTTACTTACAGGGGAGATATTCAAATTTTTTAATCGTTTATCCAAGGCAAAAGTGGAATAAAATTTGCCATAAGTATCAATAAACACGATTTAGAAACCGATATTTCTCCATTAAAGACTTGTCTAGATTAAGTTAACATAATTACAGTGACATCGGAGGATATGTAGAAAGGTGAGAACATGGTATTTCATAGTAAATGCCAATTCAAGATAACGATTTGGCGGGAAAAGAGCTTTGGTCTTTAGATTCAATATGTTGAATTTGTTTAATAAATCCCCAAGATAATTACTATAATTAAATTCCTCTTTTTCACTATAATTACGTTAACTTGATAAGGCAAGTCTTTAATTGTGAAATATCAGTTTCTAAAACGTGTTTATTGATACTTATGCCAAATTTTATTCCACTTTTGCTTTGGATAAACTATTAAAAATATGAATAACTCCCCTGTAAGTAAGCCAGATCGCTCCTCTAATCAAAATTTCATCAAGCATATGTGAGATGCTTCTACGATATGCATTGTATAAAGATTTAATGTATTGGGAACTTTCCATCACTTGAAAAGAATTCAAAAAGTGGGACGAACAATTTAGTCACTAGAATTCATCAAGAAACTCATGCTAAGTATGAGAATATAGTTCCAAAAAACTCTGATATCAGGGGAGATCTTATCTCAGACTAAAAATCAACTCCATGAGTTGCGTGAATGCATCTGTACATCTGCACACAATTGGCATTCCATTCTTTTGCATATGCCCCCACTTAACACTTTGCATTTCAATTTACGACTGAGTTGTTTTACTTATAGATATGTTACATAAAGATGCCTCTTTGATGTGAATTTCATGAGTCTATGCTGCTCCACTGAGAAGTTATTAGGGAAAAACTGAATTATCCTTAATTTATGGGCATGAGTGTAGTTCATTGTGATCATGTACCCCAAAAAAATTTAACGCAGCCGCTTGGCGGCAGACTTAAATTTAATAACTTTTTCTGGATGACCATTTTATTTGCATTTTTTTTTTTTTTACACCGTCTGTGGTTTTGTTTGTATTATATCTATTCATTTGGTGAATTTCTTATGTTCTAAATGTGTAAAACATGGTTGACGGATATTATAGCGTGAATAACAAATCGCCGCTCTAGATGCCAAATGGAGTAAGAGACAAGACCTTCAGATTCACATACGATTCTTTGTATTGAGAGTGACAATAAATAACATGGTGCAATATTGCAGAGAGAGAGAAGGTTTGTAATCCAAATCCTGTTTGTTCCTTTCAAGTACAAATACTCTTTACCACACAAAGAAAAGTATTCGTAATTAAAAATATGTATCACCAGTTTTAACTTAAGTACAAAAACATGCTAACCCATACTAAAATAAGTAATAATGAAAATTAAGTATGCCAAACTAAAAAATAAATACTTGTTTCATATATGAAATAAAGGATTACCAGCTTTACATACGAATAAATACAATATATATATATATATATATATATATATATGTGGGAGTAGACGATCAGAGAAGGGACACTTGTTGAGTGTAGATTCCAGCTTTAATGAATCCTTATTGCCTCTTATCTCATACTACATTAGGCATAAGCGCCTTTCTTACGTATATTCACATCGAGAATGTTCAGTGATCTGTCTCTCTCATCAGAATGAGGAATACCTCCCTCTGCCGCTAGGAGTCGCCACGAGGGGTTCTCTAGTGGTGCGCCCTCTATCTCCACACTCGGTCATCTTGGCGAACTATGTCCTCATAGTTTATGTCTGAAGTTATCTGAAATAGAAAAACACAAGGAAAGCAATATGCACAGATACTTTGATTGTCACATCTATGATTGTTTTTGATTGGTGTCTCTTTGTAATGGCCAAAAAATTTTGCTCGCTGAGTGTAAACTTTAAATGTTCTGGGTTTTTTGCGTCTTTTCTTAAACTGTTTGAGGCTCTCCTTATTCATTGAGGTTTCTTCAGTCTTCTTATTTGCATCTGATAATGATCTCTTCTTTTTATGTTTTTCCTTGACATCCTTCTGTTCATCTTTTTTGGTTTCATCTTGTTGAAGGTTTATCTTCATCTTTGAAATTTCTGCATTTTGAAGTTTCATTCCATGCTGAATATGTTCAACGAGAGTAGAATCTTCCTTCATTGCTCTAACTTGTTTAGTTATCTTCACATCCATTTCCTTTACTTCTTTTTGTCTGGAACATAATTCTCTCTTCACTTCAATGCTGTGATTTTTCTCCTTTAGCTGTCTTTTTAAGTTTGCTCCTTCTTCTAAACTTAAGACTGAGGGTTGCAAGACTTTATTAGTGGTAATCAACTCACATTTTACAAGAGTTTGGCATCGTTGACCTAACTGTTCTTGTAGTAACTTGGCTAGCTTCAATTCATTTTTAAGATTGACAATTTCTTCTTTAGCTGATCCAATTTCCATTTCACAACCTGCAATGTCTTCTTTGTATTTTTCAAGAATTTCAGTGGTTTCTGCCAGTTCCTTTAAATTTTCCGATTCTATTTCTTCAAGTTTAGCTTGTAATGCATCATTCTTAGCTTCCAGTTTAGAGTACTGTACTTTGAAAGTAGAACCTTCTGTATGCAACTGTAAGATTTCATCTTCACATTCTTTTATTTTGCTTTGAGCTTCGTTCAGTTTGCAATTAAATTCTTCCATTTCTCTCTTGAAATCTTCATCTCCTCTTGGTACAGCTTTTTTCGCTTCTACTTCAGGAAGTTTTTCTTTAAAAGGCGTACATTCTGTAAGTAAACATGCCGCAATCCTACGCTTTTCGCCAAATAATTTCGCATCTGCTACGGAATCTTCTCTCTTCTTTTCGCCGCCAAGGTCTAATCTTTCTCCCGTTACACCAGTAGGATGACTAGCGCTTCTGCATTGGGAAGGCGGAGCTACAAATTTCTCCTCTGCTCTGCTTCCTGATTGGCTGCCGCGGCCGTCGATCTTCTTCTCAACTGTCAGGATAGATTTGATTGACATCTTGCGGAGCGTTTCGCCTTCATTTCCTCTTTTGGCCTCGCCAGACTGGCGCCTGATAATTTGTAAATAAAAAACACGTGGATCCTCTCGGAGCTGTCTGTAAAAGGATGGGTTTTCGAATTTTCCTATAACGTCCATTCCAATTATTAACTCATTTGTGTGGTCTCTGATGACGTATATTTTTGCATTGACTGAATGAGTGTCGATTTTAATGTCAGTATGGAAATATCCTAATGGTTGTATTTCTATATTACCTAACCCTTTTAGTAATATGTCATTTGTCATTAATTGGGGTGATCCTATTTTTATATACAAGTCCTCAGAAATGAAGGTGACTTGGCTCCCTGTATCATTCAGAGCAACTATTTCATGATCGAATATTATTACCTTTGTGGTGCTTTTATTGTCAGTGTAACTATTAATTTTATCAATTGGATTATTATTGCTTTCATTTTCGGGATACACATTACTTTTATAATTAGGATAATTACTAATTACAGCTCTATTTGCCTTCTTTTTTGGACAGCTGGCCTGGCGGTGGCCTATTTCATTACAATTAAAGCATTTAATACCTTGATTTTTAACTTCAAACTGGTTGTATTCATTAGGCCACTCTGTATTATCAACAATACCATTATTTCTTTCCTTATAAAAATGGTTAGTATTGGTTTGAGCACGAACGAATGGACGTTCCTGCATATTTTCTCTAGATTGCCAGTGTTTCCTGTTTTTTTCTTCATATTTATTTTCGCGAAATACCGTATTCTTTTTAAAATTATTTCTAGTTGAATCAAAGTCATCGAGTTTGTTGACCAAGATTTCTCTATTTTTTATTTTCGGAAGTTCGTCCATAAAGTGTTCTCGAATTTCTTTGGGTAATTTTCTTTTTATTTGATCTACTAGCATTAATTCTTTTAAATCTTCAAATGTTGTGACATCAAGTCCGCTCAACCATTCGGTTAGATAATTGTTTAGTTCAAAAGCAAAGTCTCTCCATGTCTGACATTGTTCTTTTTTATGGAATGAGAATTGTATTCTGAACTGTTCTGGGCTAAGTCGGTATCGTCTCAGCAAAATGCTCTTAATGTGGTCGTAATTATTCGCTAGTGTTTCCGGCTCACGTGTTATTAAGCTTGCTATGTCAAGTGGAAGCAATGTAATTAAATAATTTACCCAAGTATCTTTCGATATTTCTAGACGACTAATTTGTCTCTCAAATAGTGTCAAGTAGATGCTTATGTCACTACCGTCAAACGGTTTCATATACTGTAATATATTTGGGCTTCTGCTTACTTCGTTTTCCCGTGCGCTTGTTACAGTAGCGCCATGTTGGCGAACTTCTGCTTCTATGCGCAGTTTCGCTAACTCGAATTCTTTCGCTTCCCTATCTTTTGCTAATGATTCCTCATTTTCACGGTCATTTACAATTGTGTTTAACATATTTTTAACAAAGTTTTCATCATAATCGGCGTGTTCTGTTATTAATTTACATAATTGAGCGATTTTTGGGTTAATGGGTTGTTCCAATCCCAGTTCATCTATTAAGGCGAGCAAGTCATTCTTTCGTGCTCTGGCAAGAAACGCCATGTTAGTATAATCGAAAATTGTACTCACAGTTTTTCTGTTGACTTGTTACCTCGACTTGTGACAGTCAGTGTCTATGTTTCGTTATGGTCTCCCAGTGCTTGCTGGTCCCCTCTTTAATGATGTTGACCTCTTGTATTTGACACGAAGTTTCTTGGCTTCGACGGCGGTGTTCCAATGCTTGTTGTTTCCGCTAAACAATCCTCTTCGTCGGCGCTGACTTCGCTTTTCCGACGTGGTGGTTTCGCTTTCCGATGAGACGTGATTTCACTTTTCGGTCACTGTGCTAGCTGCTCCACTTCTCAGTGATGTCGACTTCTTTTATTCGATGAGCAGTTTCTTGGCTTCGTTAGCGGTGTTCCAATGCTTGTTGTTTCCGCTAGGCAATCCTCTTCGTCGGCGCTGACTTCGCTTTTCCGACGTGGTAGTTTCGCTTTCCGGTGAGACGTGGTTTCCCTTCCCGGTCACTGCGCTGTTATGTCGTTTACACTGCTAGGTGATACGACGGCTTATACTTCGATCCCCGGTTCACTGCTGGGTGACTACGGTGCTGTTCGGTTTCATTTGTACTCGTACTTCTGGTTTGCCTTTACACGTTCTGCCGTTTGGTTTTTAACGTAACGTTCTGACGCCTACTCAGTTCGTGATGCCGAGCCCCCATGTGGGAGTAGACGATCAGAGAAGGGACACTTGTTGAGTGTAGATTCCAGCTTTAATGAATCCTTATTGCCTCTTATCTCATACTACATTAGGCATAAGCGCCTTTCTTACGTATATTCACATCGAGAATGTTCAGTGATCTGTCTCTCTCATCAGAATGAGGAATACCTCCCTCTGCCGCTAGGAGTCGCCACGAGGGGTTCTCTAGTGGTGCGCCCTCTATCTCCACATATATATATATATATATATATATATATATATATATATATGTATTTCAAAACAACTTTAGCTTTAAGTTTGAAAGATAAGGTTATCATTTTGAGAGAAGTTAAGCAATCGTCTTAAGCAAATTGGTGCAGTCGCTAAGGTTGCAGGCTAGTGATAAGAAGGTAGTTGGTTCAAAACCAACCAGGAACCGTCATATGTTAAAACCTTATTTTAAAATGAAATTGGTTTTCGAACTCAAAGTAGAAACACGTATTTTCAGAGCTTTGATGACCATGCAATTCAATTGAAAGAGAAAAGTAAATTTTACTTATTTCTAATTACACTGTTTTAATGAATAGACTTTAAGTATCAAAGTCGCTTCTTGAAATTGAACAAAAGATGAGTATCCAGAATCCGATGATCCGTTTTAATCAGTAATTGCTCCGGCTAAAATTCTCAACTTTCGGGATCATTTCTGAGGTGGGGGGGGGGGGGGGCGTACAAAACCTCGTACTCATCAAATAATACAAAAGGCATTTACTCTAATCAAGCTGAAAAGAATTACCAAAATTCATCAAATAGCTCTGGCTGTAGGAATCAGAAGAAGAACAAAATTCCAGTGACTTCGGCGATTTTCAAATGAATTTTTTGTCATGTTCTCTTCTTCAATGTTAGAAATTGTGTAGTTGTTTCACCCGTGGCAACCAGATGGAAAAAATTATGGTTCTATCTATTAGTAGCTAAACTATAAGAGATGTCTAACAGGCCAAAGATAAGTCAACTTAATTACACACTTGCATGTCTACCTCTTTGACACTAGACTTGGCAGCGGAACACTGCAGCTTTCCTAGATTTTATTAACTATTTTTACAATATCAAAAGACACACATGCAAATTTATTATTCATAACAATTACAGAAGTACTGTTTTTGTATACTTTTCCCTTCTTTTTGAGTGTTCAATATGTCGGAAATTCCTTTAGGAATGTTTTATTTTGTTGCCATTTGCAATTCCCTTTCTTTGCTCTTCTAATTTCAAGAACACTGTAGTAATAACCTTAGTTTAAGGTTCAACGGCTGTAAAAGTAACGATATCTTTCTGGCAATTCTTCTTTCAGTTGTTCATAGTAACCTCCAAAGTTGTTCCTGAAATGAAACATATACACCAAGACTGAAAATAGAAAAGATGAATTCTGAATCTTAAGAACTAAAATCTTACAACTTTGTTTAAAAGTCAAGGTAAAAAAATATTCAATAAATTGAAACGAAACACTAATTGAATGCAGACAAATGTTTCAACATTGTTAAGAAAATATTGAGTCGCGTTCTTATAATTAAAATTATTAAGATTATAACTTTGACCTTTTTTTAAAATAAAAAAAGAAACATTATAAATTTAAATCATACTTCCGTTCCATGGAATTTTCTTCATTTTGTAATAAAGGATCTCTAGCGTAATGCTATGAAAATCGTAAATTATTTTGTAAAAAAAAAAAAAAAAAAAAAAAAAAGAACTCGTATAAGACTAAAGAACTTAACAATTTTTGTTACACTACTTTCATAGAGTCTCCATATAAGTAAGGTTGATAATAAATGATCACATTTCTTCTCCTTTCAGTTAAAAAGATAGTTCAACAAAACCATTTCCACTTCTCTTTCCTCACCTACAGCCTGGCTGTTAAAGTAAAACTCCTCTTTAAAAAAATCGAAACTCTTTTCTGCACGTCTGTCAGAAGGGGATTTCAAGTCGATTCGATACTTTTTTTTCTATCCTTGAAGCCAATCCTGTTTGACCAAATTCTCCAAAGGCTAACATATGTGCCAAAGAAAAAGGTTTTTTTTTTTTCCTGACTTCAGTTTTTTCCGTCTTTAGGGATAACTTCAAAGGCTCTGACATTGCTATGAGCGCTTACATGTTATTGAATCTTGTACTAAGATATTTTTTGGACTTTTTGACTTAGTATAACTATTTATGTAGGATAATTAGAATAATATAATAAATAATAAATATATATAATGAAATAATAAATATATGTTAGTAATTTTGTTTATATTGATAACTTATATGTTTATCATGATTTAATACCTCAGTTATTTTTATTTTAGCTTATTTTTTAGGGTTTTTATTGAAACGGTGTCAGGTAGATTGGATAAATAACATTAGCTCTAATCTAACACTTTTAGTTAGATGCAATTTAGCCAGTTTTAAGTGAATGCTTATTTTTGTGTTTATAGCTAAACAATTTACACGTTTCTTCCTTTAAAATAGACATATTTTTATAATAAATATTTACGTAAATAAATTTATTTCCTTATAATTCAGCACGTGAAAGAATTAAAATATTAAGCAGGTTTATGTATAATCGTAAAAATTAGTAATAAGTAAAAACTGGAATAACTTTTTGCAAATTACATTTCCTCGATAAGGAAATGGAATCTTTTTCAAGCGAGGTGTTAACTACAACTCCCCTTCGAAAGCTAACTAGTAAAGTGAAGTGGATTTAAAAAAAAAAAAAAAGTTCCTTCACAACCGATACTTGAGAAAAGCTAATATTTTGTTTATTCACTAGAAACTGATGAAACGATTTTCAAGACGTTTACTTATTGGTTGATTGGAATAGTTAAATAAATATATAACCTATAAAAAATTTCCTGGAGACAATTCTTGTTATAATTATCCATCTTTCTTCTGTTATTTCTAATCATAAGATATTATTTCAAAACATCCTTTGCTTGTGTTTTTTAGAATGGCTCAGATCTGTAGTGAATTACTCTTTCTTTTTCGTTTTGAACGGGGGAAATTTTCGTATAAGACACTTTCAGATACTGTCAGAAAATTCATTATAGAGTACTTGATCATAAAGACAATTGCACTTGTTCAATGTATATTACGCAGCGAGCAAAATTACTTACCAGAAAATATTTCAACTTATTTCCATTTTAAAAACGAATTTAAATTAAAAATGAATAGGATATATAATACTGAAACCAAAGATGTTTATATTTCTTCACTGAAATATTATAACAAATGTAAAAGAACAAACCTTGTTTCAACATAGTTTTACCCTTTGTTTATAATCAGCAGATTGGAGAATAAAAGTGGAATAAACTACTTTTTTAAGATGAAAGAGAAATCATTGAAATAAGAGTTCGAATAAGGTACATTATCAGGAAAAACAACAAAATTCTAAAGAATAGTAAGTACAGGGTAGATACAAATCTTAACTTAGTGAGTAAATTGAAAAAAAAAAAAAAAAAAAAACATTATGAAAAATAGACGTTAATTTTAAAATGAGGTTATTGACGCACATTACTTAAAATTGATTTTTTTCCCTTTATGCTCTTTAGTAAGTGAAATGTTATTATACGGACGATAGGGACAGAGATACAGTCAAATGAAATAGGATGCAAATTTATTAGACTTACCTTCGGTATTTTATGTTTTTTGCTTTAATGGCTGTGCCCTTTCTTATTGTCGCAAAAACATATACTAATCACTCTCCGTTTCCTTTGGTTGACTTTTTAGATTGATCATGTTGTTGTTTTTTAGAATGGGGGGGGGGGGGGAGGGGCTCAGACCTATAGTGAATTACTCTTTCTTTTTCGTTTTGAACTGGGGCAATTTTCGTATGAGACACTTTCAGATACCCTCAGAAAATTCAGTATAGAGTAATTGATCATAAAGACGATTGTACTTGTTCGATGGTATGTATATTACGCAGCGAGCAAAAATAACTAGACCTCGGGCACATAGAGCAAAGCAAATCTGAATATCTCAATTGCTAGCTGGCTGAAGTATTGCTTTAAAATTTGTAAACTTTTGTGTTAGGTATAATAACAGTTTCAAAAGATATTTTCGAAAATAAAAGTTTAAAAAGGTCCCCAACAACGAAAGAAAAACGTGTTTATTGTCAAGTAAAGAATGAGCGAATAGCATTTTGCAATTTTCGATAATCTCGTTGGGATTTATTTTAATTACAAAGAATGCACCCTCCTTTGAAAAAACTTTTCGAATGAAGAGAAGATTAAGTTAGAGTCTATAGTGAATAGAAATATATTTTTTTAAATACACACAAATATCTGCCTGGTCAATTTTAACTTTTATTATACCATTAAGTTTCAATTTTGGAATCATAATGTTGAAGAAATAATGGAATATATACAGATTAAATGTTTTTGATTTTTCGAAATAAGTGAAAATAATATGATACACATACAATGTCTAACAGGATTTAACAGGGAAAGGATCAAGAAATCATAAACATCTTTCTAAGCATAATTTGTTCATCGTCTTTCGCCCTTGGGGACTTGGTGGCTTATCAAAGTCTTCCACATATTATTTTAAACAAAGAACTACGCTTTTACATGGATATCAAAACCAATAAAACATTTTGGCGTTAGAATTCATTTGGCGCTCAACCAAGTTCGTTTCCGAGAGAACAGCATAACAAAATTGTCTTCTCATTCTTCTCAATAATGCACAGTGATCTATTTTGCATAAGGTCTCTATCAGAAGATCATTCTCTCGGGGGTTTTCTCATCGCCAATCGCACTACAGATCGAGTTGGTGGCGTTCTCTACACCAACCGATTGCAGAGGAGGGACCAGATAAGTAAAAATCGATGGAACTGCTGCTCTACTGATCTTGACAGTTCTCTCCATCTGTGGAGATGCACAATGGTGGACGACACAATACTGAGGACGCTTCTCTCTGCTTAATTTGTTGGCGCTTTTGTTACATCTAGGCCGAAATGGTAATGTGGTAAGCCAATTGTAAAATATGGCGTACTGAAAAGGGTGTCATCATTTTATTATATGACGGATGAATTTTATCTCACAAGGTCTAAGTGGGCTCTGTTTGATAATCCAAATGATATTCATTTTGAATGGAAAGTTAGTATTGAAAAGAGTATTTTCTTAATTAGACAGTTAAGGAACATTTTAAATTAAAGGCACTTTAGAAATCGCCATATTTTAAGATTAGTCTATGACACAAGTACTCAGGGATAGTAGAAATTCTGTCTCCTTTTAGACCAACGTAGACGTGGAAAAATTAGTTTTAATAAAGACAATGGACCATTTTAAGCCATGCTCCTAACTAGCCTAGTCTTTTTTAAGTGCGTGGCTTCATCGTTAATTGGCACGTTTTATTGAAGGTATTTACTAGTGATCATGGGGGTAGCAATGAATTCACTATTTATAGTTCGTCATTCAAATATAAATTTGAGCTTAAATTTTGTAATTCAATGTTTTATTTCAAACGAATTTTGGTTTATATTACACATATATAATGTTTAAAATTTCAGATTTAAAGAGACATGAAATCTCCAAATTTTCGAAAACAGTCTTATCTAATAAGGCCATGATGCATTTTGTTCATATTATCATATTGTTGCAATTAGTCAATAGTACTTTGTATTGGAATTTACTTTTATTAATTTACTTTAATCATGAATTACATATTAGTTAAAAAAAAGTGGATATTTTTTCAATAAAAAATTTTCATATTCAGTTTTTTAATTTATTTAAAAATATGTACTTTTATTTTTAAAAATTTAACTTGGATTGATTTGGTTAAAATTTACAGAGCTTATCAAAATACAGGATTACTAAAATAAAAATATGTATTTTAAACTGATAGTTTTATATTTGCCTTTATAATCTTATCAAAACCATTCGGTTCTTTGTTTTAAAATTGTTAGTCAAAAATTGAATTTATTCAAATAATCCGTTCAAATTAGTTTTTGAGTGTACAAAAAACTTAAATACATGAACGAAAATTCGACATTAAATTTTGGAATCAAAATGTAATATTATAAAAAAATGTAATGTTATGTTGCTTTCAGTCAGTCATTTAAATCGAATTTTCACTTTCACAAATCGATAACTCCCGCCTTCATAGTCGTTGCAGATTCTATGTTTTCTATAAGTACAAACTATAATACATGGAATGATAAGAAGACTTCATCACATTTTGTTTCATTTGTTAAGTTGATTTGGGCATTTTCCTTATTCTTTGGCATTACAGCCGATTTCCGGCCAAAGCTGTCTCAGTCAGCTTGAACCATCTTACATAATCCGACGCCACCTTCCTCCATTTATTAACACCTATACTCTTCAAATTCTTTTCCACGTTGTCCATCCACCTTATACGTGGCCGACCTCTTTTTCTTTTTCCTACTGGGTTTTGAAATGTAATTTTTTTTTGCTGGATTTTCATTTTCATACCTATATACATGGCAGAGCCATCATATTTGCAAGGTTGGGGGTTTGGGGTTGGGCATAGGGCTAACAACCTCACACCGGAAAAAAAACCTACCTGTTAAGAAATCTCAAGAAGCAAAAACCGGACTGATTTGGGCATTAAGTAATGGGAATCATAGCAGGAAAGAATTGTTTATTATGCACGCACGCATTGAACAATTTACGTGAAGTTCGTCAGTCAAAGCAGTAGAGTGAACTGTCAAAGTTAGACTAAATCTACATGATTTTTGCATTATCTAAATTTGAGAAACGAGTAAGCATTAAGTTTTTTGCAAGATTGGGGAATAGAAAACTCTGTTACGAACCATTGGATCAATAAATATCACCATTCGGTCGACGACTTGCATTGTCTCTCATCGTCATCCTGCAATGTTCTCCCTTTTTTAAATTTCAGGAACCATTCACACAGACTTTTTATGAATTCAGTATAGTAAATAACACTTCCCGTTACACAATGTGCGTTGCAGATTTCACAAGCTTACAGAAAAACTAAGTATTTCTCCCGTAACACAGCAACATTGGCCAATATCGCTCAACACTAGCCAATTCCGATGTGGACAGTTGTAGACTGGAGGTTGCTACGGGTCTTCGCCAATATCAATTAGTGCTAGTTGAAATGTTGATGCAGAGTTTTAAAATTTAAGAATTTTATTTCTAAGAAAGGCCATAAATTGGAAGGGGGGGGGGGGATTTTTTTTTTTAATGTTTTTGATTTGTTTATTTTTAATATAATGTTGTATTATATAAACGATTCTCGAAGTTCAGGGAGGATTGGCGAATCTTTAAAACCCCTGTTTCCGCCATTAGCCAATACTGACAAATTTAGACATTGCTACCTTCATGCAGCCCTAGATTTTCACAACTGTTTCTCTGACTGAACTAAACTTCCTTAAAGTTGTGCCATCTCCATTACGCTCATTGCTACTTTTATTGCTCAAACCATCTTAACAAGTTTTAAAATATTTCCGTGAACTTTTTGATCATCGTACATATGACAAAAATGTGAAGGAAAAAAAATGCAATTTTGAAAAGAAAGATAAATACATTGTTTTTCTTGGTCTTCTTGAAAATAATCATAAAATGCATTTTTCCCGAATTTCGTAAATGCATCATTGAAGCAACGCACAAATTGCAGCAAGTAGAGAAAAGAAAAAAAATCGCCTCGGTTTTTTCTGGTAAGCCTTTGTATGAGGATATCGAGGATGTAAAGATTTTTCCTTCACGAGAGATAATTTTTTTTTTTTTTAGAGTTTATAAAATGTTGCTTAGGGCCATTACATATGAATGCATGCTTTTGATCCTGAAGGTATTATGCAAAAAAGTTTCAAAATAATAACTCAAAAATCAGCTAAAAATAAATATTTCTGTTTTGAAAAGCCATGTGTATTTTTTAATTTATGTTAAATATGGTATGAATAACCTGTTGGAAATTTATGAGATTGATTTCATTACAATTTATTTACATATTTTTGATAAAAATTCCGGTTACAGAAATTCTAATCACTATGATGCACCATGCAAACTATTAAATGAAATTCATACATCAAATCCTAATATTTTTTCTTGAGTGTGAATTCATATGGAACAAAAATTTAAAATGTATAAATCAAAAAATTTAAGTAATGTATATTGTTTGTCTTGTTTATTGAGAAATATTATTTAAGATTAGAAAATTTTCCGAAATTTTCAATTAATTAAAAAAAATCAATCAAACATCAATTCTTTAAACTGTTTTATAACGAATATCCTAAAAGAAAGTAATCTTAGTAATATGGCTTTCTTATTTATTGATTCATAAGGCGAAATTTAATGTAAAATGTTCTGTGTTATATAATTGTAAAGAAACTTGTTTCAAAAATATCTTTTCAGAAGAGCATACAAGTTTAAAAAGATTATTTTCCATTATGTATTTATTAAATATTCATTTCTGTTTGATTTTAAATACTTATAAATAATAAAACCGATAAAAACAAAGTTTTTAATATAAATCCTTTATATGCATTGCCAATTTTTATATTCGTTGACACAGCGCCGATTCTGTAAACAAGGTGTGCTTGATGTTTGCATCTAATTTTAAATATCAAAAACATTTCTATCAGCAAAATGTGCGGAAAACTTCGTTTCAAAATTTATTTATTAAAAATGAAAGTCACACTCACATCCACATCCAAATATCTTTAATTTATTCGTATTAAAACAGTTTTATTATTTATGCATTGAAAAATTTTGGCAACAGGAAAATTTTTCAACAGTGGTCAGTTCAATGCTATTTTAACGCGATTGGATGACGCCAAGTTGAAAGCGACCTTTCAGTGACATTAACAGCCCCAAAAGATGATAGAATGCATTGTCATTGACATCGAATCTATCTGCCAAGTTTCATCCAGATTGGATGACGGTAAGGGAGTTAATTAGGCGGCAGCAGATTTGCTCTTTCACATTCAAAATCGAAGTTAATATAAAGGATTTAAAAATAAAGAGACCTCAGATATTTGGAAATGTCAAATGCTTGGGTAAAATAAAATGTACATCGGTAATTTTCCATAGTTTGGTTTACAGGAGCAAAAAGAAAGTTGTTTAAAAAACATGCATTTTCGTAAGATACACTTGAATAAATATGTTACGTTCGAGCATGTATAAAGTTGAGATAACGTAATTATATACCATTGTGTTACAACGTATCTAAAAAATAAAAGCACAGTCTTTGCTACATATTTCAGCATGTTCAATAGCACAATGCAATTGCAATATAAGAATATTTACGTAAGTTTTTTAAAACTAAATCCCTTTCCTAAAAACGCCCAAAGAGGATTTATTCAGAAACGCTGAAGTTTTTTCAGCAGAAATATGAAACTTAATTCTAAAAATCAAGCCATTTATTTCCCGTTATTTACTTTCATAAAAATGTATTCTAATTTTACTAAGAAAAAAACTTCTATAAACAGATAAATAAAAAGAGCATGAATTTTTACAAATAGGATATAACAAATAAATGAAAGAAAAGAACTACAAAATAAATCCAACTGAACAATATTTATTTTCCCTAACACATTTTTTTGTCTGAATCCCAAAGAGTTTTTTATTATTCTTAAGAGTACAGAATATTATGAGTTATTCAGAAAGGCAAAGAGAGGTGTAAATCATACAGAATAACGGATGTTTCAAGAAAAGGCTTCAGGCTTTCAAGCATTTATTTTGAATTTTGTAAGAAGATACATTTTCTTGATGAACACGATTTCTTCAGATTTGTGCTTTCTGAATTTGTTCGAATACAAATCTAATTTAGTCAAACCCGATCAGAATTAAAGAAAAAAGAAAGACGAGAACCAGTAATTGAATAATAAAATAGAAAGAAATGCTGTTTAAAATGTATTTCACATTTGATATTTGCATTTTCACCCCCATTCTTTTTATTTTTATAGTTTAAAAAAATAATTTTTAATCCTTCTCCAGATAAAAGTAAATGTTGCGAAAGTTAAAAATCTTACTTAAATGCAAAATTATCCTTTCTAACTTAAATTGAAAAAAAAATCGTATATGTTCATGAAACTTGACTACATTATTTTTAACCAAAATACTGAACGAAGAAATTTCTAAGAATAATAGTTGCTATGTACGTAGCGACCAAATTAATCTTATATAGAAGCTTGGCGCTATGCTTCCTAATGTTAAAAAAGGACATAGCATTTTTTAAATGTTTTTCCCTGGGCGACAAAAAAGTCTATAGAGCTGCTTAAAGGAGTAATAACTCCCAACCACTTCCTCCACCAGAAACTAAAGCATTTTTTTTTTATTTTTTTTTTATTTTTTTATTTCGGTGCTTCGCTTTCTTTGACAGAAATAAAACTTTAAGGAATTTTTTTTTAAAAATAGAACTTTATTTTTTATAACGTGGCATTGAATTTTCAAGACCTGTGGGAAATACAAGATGCATTCTGTACCAAAACATCCCACAAGTCTATGGATATTAGTTAAAATTTTCTAAGAAAACGCCTTTTTAAGTTATAAACTAAAAGAAAATTAGGAAACCTCTCACTAGGCAGTTATTATATATGGAAATCTTCGAAATAGTTACGTATATAATTTAAGAAAACAGCGTCTGTAAAGTAGTGGAGCTCTCAGGCATACAAACGCCACAAGTACAGCAAACAACAATTCTAATTTTTCATTGGAAATTGTAATTCTGACATAAGCCGTAGGCCAAAATTCACATTACTTTTTTTTAAGTGTAGTGAGTAAGTATTTTTTTTTTCGTAAAAAAGCAATCTTTGTATAACCTATGATAAAAAGATACACTAAAAATAAGATATCACTAAATGATATTGTATAACCTGAACGCCAAAATATTCGATTAATAATGGTGCAGGTTAAACCATAATTATTACAGACGAGCACTATATAAATAACATCGATCTCACTGATTTGAAATGTTATAAGTTTTAGTTTGTATAAATCTCGTTTATGCGATGCCAATAGGCTTGGATTCAAATCTAGGACTGTGCAGTTTAGCTCGAAAAACTAAGGGTGTGGAACATCACACAAGTTTCAATTACACTTGATACTGGTCACTGCATTTAAATTTGTCATGGATTGGTGTAATTTACCCGTTTTGTTACATATTGTTGCGTTGGACGGGTTCGAAAGATTTGAAGCCAAAGCAGATCAACACTTGCAGAAATTTATTCCAATATAACTCTTCACAGATTCTTTTGCAACTCCAGAACTTCTCGTTCTAGTAGACTCAATACAGCTCTTTTCACAACAATAGAGCACAAAACAGCAGTTGAACTTGACACACCACTACTAAATCACCGCAAAAGACAATGCAATTCAGTTCGCTTTCGGAACTCTCTGAACACTCACTGAGACTCAGTATCTCAACTCAGTAATTCCAGTCAACTAATGGACTCAACTAACAACTAACTCCATCACCCCCTCTCTAGAGCTTTTATAGGGGAGGCGAACATACGTGAATCTTCTAGAGGTAGATATTTGGAGCACTTTCCAGATCATAGTCGAAAAGTCCTATACTTGTATATGGGGACAGAAAATGTCGCCAAATGGTCGCCAAGTTTGGGGACATTTGGTGATTTCTCGCCAAATTTGGTGACAAAAATTAGTCTCCAAAACCGTCGCCAACTTGGCTCTATCTCTGCAATTTGGCGAGATTGATATTACCATAATGTTAAATGCCCTGCTCCTTGTAAGACTCGCTTCTCAGCGCTACCTCTGTAAAACCCGTTATCAAACATCAAGAGACACATATCGGGGAAGCAAACTAACGACGAACTATTGCACTGCCTTATACGAAATGTACACAAGTTTTCTATTTACAAAATTAACACAACGAAATATTTACAAATATACAAAAATTCGTAACAATATTTTCATTATTTTAATAAATGGTCAGTTTTAGGATGTTTTTGGCGATAATTATTAAATTAGCAAACAAAAGAAATCGACAAGCAAAATCGAAAGGCAAAATTGGCGATATGTTTTTCGGTAAATATTACGTTGTCCTTTCTTGAAAAGGTACAGTACCCCCCAAAAAAACAGAACGATGGCTATATCTTTTGTTCTAATTGTTGAAATAACAAACAAAAGGTACCATTGTAAATCGTGGAAGGTTTTTAATAATTGTATGTAGTTTTTTTTATCATGAGGAGTCATCTACATATTAAAACAGAACCAAACTTTAAAAAGTTCAATAGCAACCTCATAATATTATTCCATATTTGGATTCAGCATTAAAAAAGAATGCGAAATACAAAAATTCGTAATTTTCTAATGAATGGTTTGTAATTTAAATGATAAAAAGAAAATGATAAATTAATGTTAAAAAAAAAGTTGGTTTTTTGGCCATAAATACTTAAATAATTAATATATTTCAGTAATTTTTTTTTCAAAAGGTAGTTTGTAAATGGCCAAACATAAATAGCAATCAGCTTTTGAATCAATTTCTTTTTTAATAATTAATTATTAATTAATAAAGCAATTAAAAAATTTTTGAATAGAAACATATATTTTTTTTTGCTTTCATTAGATTTAACATGGTCTAAAACCCCCCCATAATTTTTTTCTTTCCATTTTGACTATTAGTTCTCGATTTTTTAGAGAAAATGTAAAAAACGCTCACTTTAAGGGACCGTATAGTAGACGACTTTTGAAAACTATCAAAGATTAATTCAAGGTAAACTAGAGGTGTGGAAAATCGCATAACGTTCAATTATCGTATAACCAATAGTTTAAAAACTAGGAAACACGCTTTAATAGGGAAGTGAACTAAAAAGTAGAAGATAATTTTAAATAAGTTTGAAATAAGAATAGAGTGATTAACAAGAAATATTTATTTTATCGTAAAAAAGCGTGGGGTGCTTGATGTCAATTTTTGTAAATATTTAATGACAGATATTGGTAAAAGTAGAGCCATTATGAAAATATCTTAAAAAGCACCCCACGCTTTTTTACGATAAAATAAATATTTCTTGTTAATCACTCTATTCTCATTTAAAATTATCTTCAACTTTTTAGTTCACTTTTCTATTAAAGCGTGTTTCTTAGTTTTTTACTCTATTGATTATTTTCTACTTTTTAGTTTGATTTTCTATTAAAGCGTGTTTTTTAGTTTTTTAAATTATCAATTATTTTTTCTGTAAATTATAATTTTTTTTTTTTAATTTGCTTTCTTAAATTCCATTTATTTAAAACAACATTTTTTAAGCAATTTCAATAAGTTATCCTTTAAAAATTTTACTGAATCATGTGACTTTTTCATTTTATAAATAATTTCAACGATCTAGTTACATTTGTGTTTATAGTGAAATATTTTTGTAAAATATTCATGCTTTGCTAAATACTGTTTACTAATGCCTACATTTAATATTTATTAATTTTCTAATTATCAGTAGTATTCGTTATATTTCTGCAATTATAGTTTTCGATATTTTATTTATTTCGTGTGAAGAATGCACATCTTTAATGTTGTAAATAAATTATGTTACTTTTGCATTTACTTGCTATTTTTGTATTAATCTTAAACATGACACTATAAATCCAAGTACTTTCTATGCAATTTTAGACTAATACTTGTATTTTTTAATCTTCGTGAAACGCGCCACATTAACCGTTCGATTTCTTCCGCTGTGAAGAACCTTAAAAATATCTTTCGTTTTATGGAAATTCTCCCTGAAGATCGGTCCAAAAATCGTCGAAATATTTTCGCTCATAAGTGACGTGTTTTTCAACATAATGCAACGAAATTTGGTATTTAGGGTAAATGATGTATTCTGAATCGAATGAAATGATAAAAAATAAGGGTTTGTATTGAAATTTTCGAAGATAGCGTTACTTTTACTTAGTATACGGTCCCTCAAGAAAAAAAATTGCATCAGATATATAGAAAATCGCAAGCAAAACATTTTGGTGCAAACCGTAAGATTCTACGATAATTAGAACCGAAGATATAGCTATCGTTCTGTTTTTTTTTTGTGTACTGTACCAGTCATTGTTACACACACACACACACACACACACACACACACACACACACACACACACACACACACACACACACACACACACACACACACACACACACACACACACACACACACACACACACACACACACACACACACACACACACACACACACACACACACACACACACACACACACACACACACACACACACACACACGTGTACTTTTTCGACCACTTTTTGAAGGCAGCTCGTTACAAATGAAAGCTTGTTACAAATTAAGTAGAAATGCAAAAAAAAAAAAAAAAAAAAAAAAAAATTACAGATTTTTTTTACCTTCACTTAAGCTCTTTGTTAACATATGGGTACTAAAAAGTAAAAAAAAAAATGAAGATTATGATTTTAAACAATTTATATATATGCCCTTGCAATCAAATGGTGTCAATGTTTATAAAGATATTACTACAAAATATTTTTAGTTAATGAATGCAATTTTAAAATAAATTACGAACCCTATAAAAATGAACAGATGTGATGATTTTTCTAACAAACGTTGAACCCTATTTTTCCTGCGAATTCACAGAACTTTTAAAAAAATCTGACGCAAAATTTATCAATTCTTTTTTAAAGAAGAATCGAACAACTTTTATTTAAAATTAAATAGCATACATAGGGCAATACTGGAAAAAATAAACCATTTGAAAAAACACAAACTTATTGTAATTGTTATTAATCAAAATTCATTGCTAAATATTACAAAAAAAAAAAAAAAAAAAAAAAAAAAATACCGCTTAAAAACAAGAGTTTAAAAATACTAATTCTAAAACACTTTTTGTGGATTACATTTTTCTTATCCATTAGAATAAATTATAAACCATTAAGATTGGTTGAATAACAAGCCGTTCTGTTTTTTCTTTTAATTATTTTAATACGTTATTTTTCAAGTAGAAAAATAGAAAGTGCATATGAAACACTATTTGAATATTACGAAGACATTTTTTTTTTTTTTTTTTTTTTTTAGAAATATTTGTTTATTAGCTTTAAGTAATTCTTATTTTTCAATATATACATGGATTAACAAAATGTTGTTAAAAAAATACCCATTTCTTTATAAACGTAAGAGTTTTTATAAAATATTTGTAAATCTGTATTTTCGCCTCAGTTATTGAAATCTTAGAAGTTAGTAAAAAGAAATATATTTTTTTAAACCTTTTGTGAGAATTACGGAAAACTAAGAGGTTTAATTAAGGAAACCTTGCGACAGGAAAAAAATAGGTGCAAAAAACTTTCTTTCAAAGAACCTTATTCGATGGAATCTTTTAATTTTTATGTTTTCAAAGTAATTTTGCGTATGAATTTTGATGGATTTTTTCAGTTGTTTTTTTAATCCAAAGCATACAAATGCTGCAAGTAAAACAAACTCTCTATTTTAAATATTATTCTAACATAAGACAGGTAAGCTGGGATTTGAAAAAGTGTATTTTCTTTTGCAGAATCTCGTGAATACATTCGAATATCTATAAAAAATAATGTGTATTTTGTTGTATAATCGTATATTTTAATAATAATTATATTTTTATTATTACTGTTATTATTACTTATAGCAATAGTAAAAATTATAATAATTCATTTAATTTGAATCAAGTGATGAATATAGTAAAGTGACGATGAGGCATTTGGGACAATTTCAAAGTTGCACAACAACATTCCTTTATTTTGCAAATACACAATGTTGTTCATCACTTTGTTTATGAACAACTTCCTTTATGCCTAACACTGTTTATGAGCCTTTTTTTTTTTGCTTTGTTTTTTCATAACTTTGTTCATTCGCTTAATTTATGTAAATATTTTTGTATATGTGTTTTGTTCATGCACAACTTTATTTAAGCTATATCCAAACAAAATTGTCAAAAATTGGATGCAGCAGAAACTGAAGTGAAATGGAATTAGTGCAATTCACATATTTCATTTTCTAAAACTATGGACATCCAGAATTAGTAGGATTAAAATTGAAATCTTACATCCTTTTCTATCCTTGCTTTAATTCACATGATTTTATTGTACAAAAAAAAAAAAAAAAAATATATATATATATATATATATGAATGATATGTTATTTTAAAGCATTTTAAATCATATACACTTACGTTTGTTGCAGAATGAATCTGCAGTTAATTTTTAAGTGATACCAATGTAACTGTCGGTTGTTTTGTGGATACCGATGTAAATTTAGAAGCAATAATTTTAATTTAAAGTTATTAGACAATTTAGAAACCCCCTCTTTTTTTTCATTTAAAAATTGTGTTTTCCATCTAGATAAATATATAATGCGTTGAAATTATGTTTCACTTGAGTAGTTGATAAGCAGGCCTCGTTTTTATCATAGAATCTTGATGTGATGGAATATTGTCAAATGCTTTTAACAAAATTAGTCCACTTCTTATCAATGAATTGCCACAGCAGCAGCCATAAGAGGAATGTGATAATGTAATCTTCGAGATAAGATTAAAAAGTCAGATCAACTTTCTTTAAATGTGCTTTCACTCATTTATAAAGTTTAGGTTGATTGAGAATATGGTTAATGGTAATAATTCCGTTTTAGTATATGTTTACATTTGAAGTAGAAAAAGAAATTCCTCACAACATAAAAATTTTCTTTAAGGAATAAAACAATTGCGTTGTTTTCGAAATATCGATAAATAAACACTTGATGTTACAGTTTCGATTTATTGAGTGTTAGTATAGAAATAGTAGTTACTAGAATTACAATTAGTAATGAACTTGACATACGCAATATTCGCATCCTATTAATAAATAAAATTTACAATAAATGATCATTAGTTCGAAAATATAAAGTCAAGGGATAATTAAGGTACTTAGTATATTTAAAATAAAAATAATAATTCTGATAAGGTAGAAGAGGATAAATAGTAACTCTAACTCATCAAATAAGTTAGGAAATTAGTTCCTCAGTTTCTTGCATATTAGTGTATATTATTACAACCTTAAAAGCATGAATGTAACATAAATCTATCTAAATTTATTTGTTAATCTTACCTACCCTATAGACCTGAAAATATCTAGTCGCCACTCGCCACAGGTCGATTAAACGGCGTGATGAGGCGACTAAATAAACTAATCAACCGTCCACCTTTCGTTTCTCCCCTCACCTACGATTTCTTTTTTTAATTGTTACCGAAATTTCCAAATCAATGAAAATCTCCCTTTCCTTTCTTGAGATCTTGTAATCACGTGCATATAGGCCGTTAAAATTCATTCATCCACGATATGGATTCATGAGTTGACAGGGTGGTGACAGAACCGGGAATTCAGGACAATCAGAAAAGTGTCAGGGAATTTTGAAATTTTTGAGTTTCCCTTTTTGCATTCCCCGTGCGGGTGCGGCCGCCGCCTTGTTGTTAAAAAAATATATCAAACTTCTTTTTGATTGCTTCCTTTACAGGCATGATTATTTTTCTTCTTGCCTGGCGTTTTTGTCAAGAATAATATATTAGAACTTTAATTATTTGCTTATTATTTCGTTATATTTTTAGTTATCCTATAACTTAAAAGTGTTCCCACCGGTAGCCATGCAGTTACAAAAAATTCTCCAACTTCAATCTGATTGCATCCTTTACAGACATGATTATTTTTTTCTTGCCTGGGGTTTATGCCAACAAAATATATTAGAATGTTAATTATTTGCTTATTATTTCTGTTATATTTTTAGTTATCCTATAACTTAAAAACGTGGCCACCGGTAGCCTTACTATTAAATTTTTTTTTTCTCTAACATGAATCTGACTGCATCCTTTACAGGCATGATTATTTTTCTTCTTGTCTTGCGTTTTTTGTCAACAGAATATATTAGAAAACTAAATTCCTTAATGTTTCACATTGATTCCCTCAGATTTTTTCGTTTTCATTAACCCTTTACAGCGCTATGTTACAGATGTGCAAACAAATTTATAGGCATCCATAAGTGAAAAAGCTTAGATCCTGTACTTGATTTTTGTGTGTGTGTCTACTTTCATTGACATTTTATTACACACAAGTAACTTAGATATGTTTTTATATTTAATATAAACCAAATAAAGAATTGAAACATCCTCTTCCAAATAATAATAATAATAATAATAAATCTGAATGCGCTACTGCATACATTCAGGTAAAAGGTAAAACCCCAACCTTCCCTTCCCTGGATGGGCCATTGGTTAAAAAAAAAAAAAAAAAAAAAAAAAAAAAAAAAAAAACTGCTATAAAGTGGCTACTAAACTAAAAGTGTCTACCGGCCACTGGCTACTACTTGAAAATTTCAATTTTCAGGTCTACTACCCTACTAAAACCACACATTAGTAAAAAGTTTAGAGATTTTAAAAGTATTCCTATTGTGTTGGTACTAATGTTATTCAGTAAAAGTTACACCTATTTTGTTTTCTAGATAACAGCATATTATTTTCAAATTTCAACACGGAGAAAACATTTCCTTCCAAGCCTAACTCTCAAATTGGGCATACAAGAAGGCAAAATGGCACAAGCAAAAATGACTCTTCTGTGTTAAATTGAACAATAGGAAATACCTCGCCACTGAGAGATATTGGCTTAGTTTCACGTTTTACTGCAACCCCACAGAGAAAGGACATTGAAAATGATTTATACTGGTGGGGGACATGCAACCTTACATCCTATTAGAAGCTTTAAAAAGCATCCAGTTGTGAGAACTGAATGGAAGGGGGAGGTTTGCGTACACCCCCTCAAATGAGCTGACAGTTACAAAATGAATTGGAAAGTTGAGTCCTCACAAAAATAGCTTGAGACATATTTCAAGAAACATGTTTGAGATTACTTTACTCTCTTCCTCTCTTTTGAAGTGGTTTTTCCTTTTATGGAATATTTTTTTGCGGTTAATTTTCTTTTCAAACTTATATTTGTATATTGAGTTGAATTAATTCGCCAAAAGTTTTTTTTTTTTTTAAAGCCGGGAAGTGTAAACGAGGATAAAACCGCTTTTGGTTTTGATGTATGATTTGATTGAGTGATGTATGTTGATACTTATAAAATTAGCACACTGTTCTTAATATATATATATATATATATATATATATATATATATATATATATATATATATATATATATATATATATATATATATATATATATATATATATATATATATATTTATTAATCTTTTCTAATCCTAAGAGTTTTATTTCATTACCTCTTTTGAAAGAGCGACAACCCCTAACTAAATTAACCGTTTCAAAACAGTGATAAGGTCCCAGCGAATACAGATATAAAAAGTAAAAACCATAACAATTAATGACGTGTTTGAACTTTAAGAACTTCCTATCATATTCTAGTATAAATCAAAACGAAACACTGTCTCAACAGCTAGATACCAGCTAAGGGTATTGTAAATATAAGGGACCCATAATTTCTAGACTATGTCTGTGGACAGTTGCAGGATGGTTAGTCTACGTTTTGCAAAACTTATTGGTTTGAGGCCAAGGCCTATTCCAAATACCAAGCAAAATTTACGACTACCCAAATTCCCTTTCCTCTCTCTCTCCTTAATGAAAATTAAGGTATAATGAAGTCGAACAGTAGCATAAGCGGGATATGTTTGGGGAGGATGATAATATTTTGGATGTTTTGAATTTAGAAATAATGTTGTGCAACAAAGTTAACTGGTCAAGCATTCACCAAGAACAAAACCCCTGTCTTGTCAGGAAACGTTTCTCTCGTGATGAAAATGTTATAACTCCATTAAAAGTGGCAAAGATGTCTTCCTACTGACAAATCGTTTGTTTGGTATCATAATTATATATTAAATGAATTAAAATTAACGAGTAGGTACGTAAGTACATTGACTCTCTAAAACATTTTATCAAGTAGGAAATAGAAGGGCTAAGTGGATGAAGGGGAAGGTATATGTATTAAAAAATATTGTTGAAATATTAACTCTTAAAGTTTTTTGTTTTGTTTGGCCCTTTTAACTACTGTCCAATCTTAGATTTACGACTGCCCGAATAAGCCATGACTGCCCGTTAGAATAGGCCCTGTTTGAGGCTGAGTGAGTCCTAGATTGCGAATAGAAGAATTTTTAATAGATAACAATAAAATATAATTACTTATCAAATATAGTATTGACAAGTTGTGCAAAATTAGTTTTAAAGAAAACTTTTTGTTTGTGACAAGTTAAAGCATTCCAACTATAATAACATGATTTTTTTACCCCCCTCTCCACCCGCTTAACACCAATACCCCATCATTTATCTACTACAGAAACAACTAAATTACATTTTTAAAATTTAAAATTCATTTGAGGGTATACGTGACACGCTAAAATATATTCAAAATAAATATATGTGTGTTTCTGAGTGCTTTATGACCTTGAAGGCTGATTTACATGTAGCCAGTAGCTGGAATCCCAACTGGTAGTTGATTTGATGGTTACTGTTAGGTTTTGATTGGAATGCCTGCTTTTCGTTTACTCAGGACTTGGCGTTGGAACGTTCCTGCTATTAAATGAACGTTACGCCGCCAGTTGGTGGTCGCGTGTGAAAATCGATGCGCCATCAAATAGAAAATGTTTGATGTACTGGAAATGCCTGCTACAGTCGTACTAGTGACAAACTATCTTCTCCTGGCTCCGAAATGAAGCGCGCACTGGTCTCTGCCATCTAGTGACTCGTGACATCAACTGTTATGACAAATGGTAACGTGTTAATAAGCTTTTAGGGAGTTTTGAGATGATGTATTCCAAAGAGAAGGGAAAAAAAACCGAAGAAAATAGTTAATTTTTTCTAGGTTTATGTTGAAATTTACCTTTCCAAAAAGTATCCATACATAAAAATGATAGATTCAACAAGTTTGATTTGCCTTTTGATAAGCGTTAAGTATTTAAAAGTCAGTTATACAAATCTTAACTGGGGCTAGAGTTCAATAAGTAGAGGCTAGCAATCAATTTTGTTTGGAGAGTTTGACCTCAATTATTTATTGTTATCAATAATTTTGTTATTTTTTCTAGCATTCTGTTTAGTTTTGTTTATCATTCTTTTTCTTAAAAAAATGATATGTTAATTGTCTGTGATTGAGTCTTCCAGTTAAGGCATAATACAAAAATGTGATTAACACTACAATGTATAATTTTAAATATTTACAGCTTTTCGATCACTGACATTTTTTTAACCCAAGAATTTTCCAAATTAATTATTTATTCACTTTGTTTATGCCTATTATTTTAGCCATGAATAATATTATGGCAAATAATGATGTTGCAATTAAGAAATATAAAGCTTATTTATTATTGTAGTTTTATGATTATGTAATATACTGGAAATATCCGAATGCTGTGTTAGCATTCTTGTAGGAAATAATGCAGACATGTCCAGCTTTTAACGATCAGTCATCAGCGTAAACGTGTTCGTCTTTTTGTTGACGATGTTGGTTGTTCGTTTTTTATGTTGATGTTATTAATTTTCCGGAGAATTCCTTTCGCCAGTAGTGTTTATAGTTTGCGTGTAATACCAGGGATAAATATCATCCCCAAACTGCCTCATAGCTTAGACTTCCTTTTTTCTGTCGTATTTCGTAGAAAGTGATAAATTGAAAAGAGATAGCGCAAAATGCTTTGTAAACCGTAGAAGAGTGTTTGTCTGTTCATTTTTTAAGAATGACTTTTGACACAAATTTCGCTGAGAACCCACTCTGTACTTTCCCATACTGCTTTTAAAAATTGATGTTATAAATAAGAAATGGGGTTCAAGATTTATTTTTTATGATCTTGTTATGGACAAAAGCTAAGTTCTCGACAGGGAAGTGGATACAAGATTATGGTGCTAGGTTGTGAAACATTAAATATATGTTCATTAGTGGAAAGAATATCTCGATGGGATTTGACTCAGTTGTTTAAATTTATAAAGCAGGGTGATTTCACAGACAAGATTTGGAATACAATATAGGGGTTATGGCAAAAGTACATGCGCAAGTTATATATATCTCAGTTAGACTTTGGAAATAGGATTTTTTTATTTACAATATAATGGTTAGTAACTGGAACCTCATAACTCTCACACCTCATCATAAATTGTACTTGATAAAAAAGTTTGAAAATACAGCTGGATTTGCTTTGGGAATTGTCGAGAAAAGTTAAACTGGACCAACCTAGATATTCCTTGCGCCTGTAACTTCATATTTGTACTTCAATCTGCATAAAAATACACGTATTTTTTTTAGGGACAGCACTACAAGTAAAAATAGTCATGATTAGTGAACATCCTTTATGTAGTACTAGAAAGAAAGTGTGTCATAGTTACTTAAGGACATGTTGTTCTCTTGTTATAAGGTAAATTATAATTTTGTTACTTAAACATGTATAAGTATCTTAACAAAGTACATTGCATGTTGTGATATCCCGACGTTATTAAATTGACAAATATGGTGAGGTTATAATAAAGCTTTCTCTTTAAAGCGTACTGGTACCTTGCCATCATTTAGCAGTACACCTCGCGGAAGAACAAAAGTCCGCCATTGAGCAAGGACAAGAGTGCATATTGTAATGAGGTTAGAAAGAAAACTTAAATATGTCAAAGTCAAAGAAAAAAAAAAGAAAAAAACTAAAATTCGCTTCTCCTATAGAAGGAAATCTGAGTATAGAGGACACGTCCACAGGTCTATTTATTTGATTGGTTGATTTAGACACTGTCTGGCACAAGAACTGAATCAGAGGGGTATATTGTGCCGAACCGTTGTTGAAATTGCAGAATATCAGGGTGGAATGCCTTCCAAAAGGTCTCTCTGTCCAGCTTCTTTGTTTGTTAAACTTGGAAGTGCTTCGATAAAACACAAACTTCCACAAGGCAGAATGACAATTAACAATAGACTATATGATACAATCACCGTCGTGTGACTGTATGATACAATCACCCTAAAGTAAAACTTGTAGAGCGGCATCTCCAATCGTGATTCGATCCCAGAATCTATCTCATGCAAAGCGGATAACCATGACTCAACCTTTACATTTGAAATTGGCATAAAAGGTAAACACTTTGTTGTCACGGATACGTGCTTTATTTGTCGATTAATCTCACACTTTGAAAGTTGTTTTGAAGTGTGTTTGTGACCATATCGCTTTTTGGTTTTGAGTACGTGTTTGACTCGTATTTAGTTCTTGTAATTTACTGCAAGAGTTAAAGCGGATTTAGAAATGTATGAAAAATAAGTGAAATTAAGCTCCAGATTTTTAAGTAATTTTGTATTATTGACTAGTAATAACTATATAACCTTTTATAACTAATGACTATTTATATTTCTCTATGAACTCCATAACTTATAGTGAAATTTCTGAATATTAATTGAGTCAAGTGTCGATAGATTTTTTATTACAATTTACCTTTATAACAGTTTATCAAAGAATTAGAATCGCTTATATTCTACATTAATGTAGAGATAAACTTGCACAAAAGCTCTGTGGATCTATTTGGATAACGGTAGCTGTATGGAAAACTCATTTTTGAGCTACTTTTTCAGATAATTTGATGTTATCTAGACCTTAGAAAATTATAGTTAAACACAGTTAAAAACTTTTTTTTAGCATGTCTTGTAAAAAATTTCATTTAAAGTATTTTTGTTTGGCCGTTTTATGCGAGTCGCCAAATTTTCTGTGAATTGAGTGAAGTCGATTTCAGAACTTCCGAAATAACCTTAGAATGCGCTGTTGAAATCGTAAATCTTATTTTTAGTACACTTTTGAGCTTCTTATCAATAGTTGAGAATGTTGATCACAAATTCAAATCCGTTTCGCTGTAAATTGATATTGAAAGGAAAATGTGAGAAATTCATGCATAACCTGTCAATGAACCGACACCTCGTTTTCAAAGAATATTAAGGTAAGTGTTCTATTTTTCATTCTTATTATCCTCATGTTAAGTCTAAACCACAGAAAAAAAACATGTGCAAGTCATTGGCAACCCGCAATAAGCTTGTGTTTACGTTTTATCATTTGGCTGATGCATCATCTGGCAGACGCCTTCCGAACTTATTGTTTGAAAGTTTATAAATAAAGTACCAGATAACCATTTATTACTAATTTTGTTACATGTCTAGAGTTTTTACGGAAATTAAAAATAATGCTCTATCTCCAGACAAAAATCAAAGTGGGTTTTTTTTTTTTTTTTTTTTTTTTTTAACTTGTACTTCTATTAAAAAAAAAGTACATAAATTACATGTATTATTTCTTTCGTATATTTTATTTATACTATGCATAACTTCCATACTAATTGAAAAAAATTAAATCTATGATAATTTGGCTTTTAGATAATATATCACATGGTATTACCCAAATGATATTTTCCTGCTGTTGCTATAGAACAAAAATAATTCAATACTAAATATGTTTCTACAAAAATACAGTTCCAAATCTAGTGAAATATTATTCTAGGTTTATTCATGTTACAGATGTTATCATTAGATAAAAAATTACCTCAAAAACTCTTTTAGCATTGTAACATTGCACACTTATAGTACGCAAATTATTTTCTATTTCTATATACGTGTATGTATATATTTACTCGACCAATCCTGTTGTATTGGTATTTAATTTTTTATTTTAAATTTTAAATTCTCAGTTTGACCATTTTTTTTAAAGTCTACTCTAATATGGTTTAGTTTAAATTTCTATAGCTTTTTTAAAGACTTGGATCTTATCCTTTCGTTTTGAAGAGACTTATATGCGAGCTAGTTTATCTCTAGTTAGTTAAAAAAAAAAAAAAAAAAAATAACCTATAGTGATAAAAATCGATTTTGTTTTCAATGTTAGAAAATTGAAAGTTTGGATGACCCAACATGGCGGCATGCAGGCGCGTAGCCAGGGGGTGGCTGATGGGGCTGCAGCCCCCTCCGAAATTTTCAAACCTCGAAAGTCAGAAATAGATCTATTTATGCTTGGATAATTAAAATTTGAAATTAACACAAGTTTTCATTATTTTCTAATTTTTTGAAATTATTAACGATTATTAACGAAATTATTAACGAATCGAATTAAGTTGAATCTGCCCTGAATGTAGCACTCCAGACTTCAGGCTTGATGACTAGTCGACGTGATACGCGATGTCTAGTCTCGTTGGTGCGGACTTTCGTCCGACAAAAGGTTTTCAGAGTCCTGGGGATGGGAGGGGGGGGGGGGATCTTGTACTTGTCTAGTCCATGATCCCTCTCCCCCCCCCCCAGGGACTCTTTTTCACTAGTACAATAGGTGACAAGGGGTGTCCAGAAAGCCACAAACCGTCTCTTTCTTAGCAGCCATCTCCAACCTCCAAGAGTAGCATTGTATACATATTCAACATTGCTCGGATCCCACTTTGTTAAACACTTCAGAATTCTCTATATAAGAAATTTCTTATATCTACCCCATTCAAGGTAAGTGCAATTTTTCACTATTCAAATAAATTATTTTATATAAATGGTTACGATCATAAAGCTTTTTTTTAAAACTATTGACCTATTTCGCTGGGCATGCGGATTGGGACGTTAAAGCGTTAGATTGGGACTTTGTTAATCAAATGTTAATGGTTATTGTTGGCAATAACATTATAACTCCAATAATAAATTGATTTAATTATAATATTTTAATAATTAATATATTTTTATTGAAATATGTTTACCTAAATTAATTACCATATAATTTTAAAATTCCAGTAACTAATTATGCTATATGTGCTAAAAGTATTACAATCCCAAAAAGTGTTTATTTGTTTTTTAGTTTGATTAATTTTGATTTGTAAATTATTGAATGATAATCATTGTTTCCGAAGTTGACATTTATAATTTCTCAGCCCCCCCCGGAAAAAAAATCCTGGCTACGCCCCTGGCGGCATGGATTCTCATTCAGAAAGGGTTTATAATTGTTTTTCAGTTATGTGAACATCGATGGATGCATCAAGTGAAATTGAATCTGATACTAGATCTGGGTGAAAGTCAGGTATCTGTATGCAGTTAATTAAAATGTGCAGTTTACCAAGCAATACTCTCCAAGGTAAGGTACGAACAAGGTGGACAAAAAAAAAAAAAAAAAAAAAAAAACCCCTTCTCATTGTTGTGTTTCGATTTTATTCAAACACTCAAAGATTGGTTTTATGCGATAATGAAAAATCAAATAATAATAATAACAATAATAGAAAGAAACATATAAATTGTATTAAACTAAAGCATAATTAATTTTTTGTTTTTACAGTATGATCCCACGTTTCAGACTTGAACTCGCAACTGGGATAGAGGCAGGTATCCTAATTACATTAGTGACCCAGACAACGAGGAATTTCTCATTCAGATAGAATAAAACATTTAAGTTACCAAATTTTCAATTTGTTTGTAGTTAATTGATATGTTTTTCTGCGTAGGTTTTTTTTTTTTTTCCACAATCAAAACAAGAACATATCTAAGTTATTATTTCTGTTTTCATCGTTCAATATAAAATATATGTTTTTTTATTTAACTGTTCCATTTGTTTAGTACGCCGGAAAAGAAAAATTATCAAATAGAAACATTGCGAAGTAACGTCGATGGGTAGGGTTATATTTGCGAAGAGCAAAAATGGTTCAAGGTCAATTTATGAAAAATTATTTTGGTAGTGCTGCCATCTATTGAAGCTATTCAAGGAAGCTATTCAGGAGTCATCAAATCACTGAGTTATTCTATACTGTTACAATTTCCAGTTGAATTTATACTTAATAAATATTTAAAAAAAATTGAAAATATTAAATTGATTTAGTTAGAGATTTCAAAACTTAAATTGATTTTAATGCAAGCTTTATTTAATATTTGCTTATACAATCCCTTAATACAAGTTATTCAAATGTTAATTTTATTTTTTAATTTAAAATTTTCGTATATCCTTTCGAATTTCAGATAAAATGTGTGGGGTTAAATATTTCTATAAAAAAAGGTTAACAAAAATTCTTGTTTTAAAATTACATTTACTACTATTACAGACACATTTCAATAATACAATTTATTATTGAGATGTGTTACCTTTATTGTAAGTGTTGCCATCTAGCGACAAATTTTAAAACAAATTTTAAGATAATTTAAATCTTTCTTTTTAAAATACTATAATCAAAATTCATTAAAAAAAATAAGCGATTTGCTTATAAAATATTTGTTAATTGAAACTGTCATCCAAGTTAGAAGCATAATATTAATTATAAATTCCTTAAAGATCTTATGTAGTTTAGACCGATTTCTCTTATTTAATAAACTAGTTAAAAAAAATTTCCAATAATTAGAAAGACTGATAAATGAACATTTGTGTTGATATAGTTAAACTAATATAGTTACATTTTTTTAATATATTTAATCAGTCTAATTATAATTAATTATTGAACTCATTAACATTGAAAAAATGTTGTTTGAACAGAATTAGCAGCTGCTGAGTCAGGTAAAAATACAAGTGATATTTTATTTTTTTTCTTCACATGTGACTGAATTTCGTTCATCAAACTGATTATATTTAGAAAATTTGAAAAGCATAATTATTTTTTAAAAAATATACTGTCTGTTACTGCAAATTATCTCTCAGAAACTGATAATTTTTCCAACATACAGCAATCTAAATTTCAACTTTTTTGTTTAGATTTATTTAAAACGAAATTGCAAATTAAATTAAGAAAAAGTTTTCTTTTAGGTATTGGGAGTACCAATAAGTATGAAATGTAAAACGTAATATCTAAAGTTTGGATATCTGGCAACAGCATAACATTGAAGTATTAGTAAATCCGTATCAGCATCATATAATTTTTTTCGTGAGAAAATTTCAAGTTTTGTGCGGAATAAGACGACATTTCAGAAAACTTTTGATTTATTTCTTTAATTTGAAGAAATCTGCATCGATTGCTTGTAAAAGTATATGGTGAGACTGCTTTAAGTGAGAAAAGTTGCCGTGAGTGGTTTTAAAAGATTTTTGAAAGAAAAAAAGTGTACGAAGACATGGAAATGGAAAGATTATTGGAGGAAGATTCGTGCGAAATATAATAATTTGCACTTACATTAGAAGTAATTCAACAAGTAATTTCACATTTTTTTTAAATCATTGAGAATGTTTCAAAAACAAAGAAATTGGGTACCATATGAAATGAAACTGAGATACGTTGAACGTAGATTTGTTCGTGTAAAATGCTGCTTGCCCGCAGGCATAAAAGAAAGTTTTTTTTTCTTCTTTTTTTTTCCATCATATTATAGTCACTGGTGATGAAAAATGGATCCACTACGATAACCCAAAGAAGTAAAATCGTGGGGACTACCTGGTCATGCTTCAACATCGACAGCCAAATCGAATATTCATGGGGAAAAAAGCCTCATGCAATGTATTTGGTGGGATCCGCTTGGTGTAGTGTATTTAGAGTTGCTCACACCGAGCGAAGCCATTGCTGGAGCTCTACCGATCCCAATTAAGGAGATCAACTCAAGAAAAAACTATTTCAGACGTGACAAAATTGTTATCTGACATGATAATGCTCGTTCGTGTCTTTTGCGGAGCCGGTCGAAATCTATTTAGAAATACTTAATTGGGAAGTCCTACCTCACCCGCCGTATTCACCAGACATTGCCCCTTATGATAATCATTTGTTCCAGTCGATGGCACATGGCCTGTTTAAGCAGCGGTTTAAATCATATGAAGATACTAAATATTTGGTCAATTCGTGTATAGCCTCAAAAAATGAAGTGGTATCCGAATGCTGCCAGAAAAAACAGAAAAAAGTTGTGGCTAGTGATGGACAGTACTTTGAATAAAACGTAATGTACCTTTCTTTCTCAATTAATTCTCAACTTTTGACCAGTAGCGGCTCGTGGGTATTAAAAGTGAGGAGGCCCAAATTAACAATTGCATGCTATGGAAGAAAAACGTGCAAATATTAAAATACATGAATTTCATGTAATTTTATAAATAATATATATGCAAACAAAACTATAAGATTATTAAACAGTTAAGGGGACAAGAGACACTGAAATCACCACAAATGACGTTTTCTTTTTTGTTTTCGTTCTATAAAAAATGCTGACGTCACTAGCTTTAATTTAGAGTTTGAATTTTTGAAATCCAATGATTTTAAGAAGTAAAATCTCTATTTTAACTAATTATTTTTACGAATCACACACTTGTTGGCAAAAGTTAAAAATGCATTTTTCTCAGTTTCGCTTTTTCGCATTTTACGTATGTTCTAAAAGCTCCTTGCGATTCATTTTTTGATAAATCCACCTAATTTTTTGTATAAATAATTTTTAATTTACTATAAAGAAATTCACACATGCTTTTTTTTTTTTTTTTTTTTTTTTTTCATGTTGGCAATTTGAAATACGTGTATTTTTTAATGAAAACTCACTAGCGCCAAGTTTGAAATTTTATTTCTGTTCAATTATAGCCCCTAAAGATAAAAGCATGTGTGAAAATGTTTAAAATATATTGATAAACAACTTCAAATTTTTCTTTCATGTTCGTTAAAACAATGTGTCGTGAGGAGTATTTCGAAAAAAAAAATTAAAATTTCGTGTTATTTGAATGTATTTTTCTCAATAACGTACTATTTAATTTATATTATCTGCTCAAATTTTGTTGTTTTGTTATATATTACATCTTCTATGTTTGTGCCAAATTTTAATTAATTCGAAGCAAAACTAAAATTTTTTAGGAAAAGTGTCCTATGTCCCCTTAAATTATATAAGTATAGGGGAGACCTGTGTACATAGGGATGTTTTCTTTCGCACAAAGAATGAGCCACTAACAGTTAAAAAATCTAAAAATGATATGCATACATCCTAATAGTAATTACTTCCCATTGGGATTAATATAAATACTTAAAATAATAGATTCTTTCAAATAGAAGGTTTTTAAAGAAATTTCACAAATGGCCCTAGGTACAAGACCTTGTTGTACCTAGGACCAGTAGCTGATGTACCTAAGGTCATTTTCTTTAAGTGAGGTTTCAGTTCATAATGAATAGAAAACAAACATACACAGATTAATTTTGTAAAAGAAATAATATAACGTAATTATCAATCATTGGTTTATCATATAATAATTATAATAAATTGCAATGCGTCAAATTATTAGTAAATTACAAATATTTTCATAACTTGAAAAACTGATTCCAAAAAAAAAAAAAAAAAAAAAAAATGAGCTGCATGCATTATCTCTTTGAAGCCCCAATAGATTTTGGTTTTTTCAATATGAAAATAATAAGCAACAATGTGGCCCTAGGTACACGGCTTAATAATTTCATATAAAAAGCCTTCTACTAAAACTTCACATGGAGAAAGGACTTATTTAAACATCTCATTTAGTACTTAATGTTAATAATATATATATATATATATATTAAAGACATCGGTATTGCTGCTAATATTTCAGTCAATGATATTTCATGAATCAATTAATGTAAAATTATTTTGGCTTAACAGTAGAACTAATGGAGAATGCTATTAACTAAGAATGTGCAATATTTATAAATTTGCAACCAAAGTCAAAGGTATTGTTATGTTGATCAGTTCAACAGCTTTAAATTAAATAAAAAAAAAATGAATAATTACTTGATTTGAAAATGAATAATTACTTGAAAAATGCATTGCATATGCATCTCAAGTTTGAGATGTCCACTCACTTTGCCACCAACCAGCAGAGCATCCGATGGGGCTCTATCCGGTGACGTTTCACATGTTAATTGAACATATTGCCTCTGGTCAATGAGTTTGGACATAGCGATATTTAAGAATAAGTGTTTGACCATGATTCTTGATATTTTGAAAAGAAGTTAGGCAAATTTGAAACTCGCTTCAAACTTTTAATTTCTTATTTAATACAGAATTTATTTTGAGAATTGTATCCTATCTGTATTAGAATAAACATAGTTTCTTCAATTTTAAGAATCTACAAATTTTAATTGGTAATTTCAAATTGTTTGTATGATTTTGCTTTTTAAAGGGGGTGCAGGTTCACGACTTTCACGTATGAAGAGAATGAACACATAAGGGATGAACAAGCTGGCTTCCACAAAGGGAATAGTACTATACAGCACATTTTTGCATTTAGAAACATCATCGAGCAAAGCCTAGAGTTCAATGCTCCTTTGCATTTGAACTTTGTTGATTTTAGTAAGGCTTTTGTCTCGGTGAATAGAGATACCTGATGGAGCATTTTAAAGAATTACAAAATACCTGAAAAGTTAATTAACATAATTAAAGATCTCTATCATAACAGCAAATCAAGCGTGGAAGTAAATGGAGTTCTAACCGAATTTTTCGAAATAAAAACTGGTGTCAGACAAGGATGTGTACTTTCGGGGTTCCTATTCATCCTTGTGATTGATTGGATTCTAAGAAACATAACTGCATACCAGAGCAGAGGTTAATGTCTAATGGCAGATTAAATAAGTTTTCAGTTATTTTTTTTATATTAAAAATATAACTGAAAATAAAAAAAATAAAAATATATAATAAATCCCCCCCCCCCCTGGCAACCTCTCCTTTTGATAGAAAACGACGGGAACTTATTTGTACACCCATTAAAACTTAAAATCTCCAATAGAATTTAAAAACCTTGTTGCCCTATCGCTGTTTAATATTGATACACAACATGTAATTTCCTACAAAAGCATTTCTATCTTTCGTTTAATTTTGAGGATTCACAGACTCGTAAAAATTTACTCTTGTTCTCTCTTTCTTTTCACTACTTAAATTTTATTTTATCTGAATTTTAATTAGTTTGAAATTCAGAAGAAATAATTTATTCGAAAGTGAGTTGAAGAGTATATAAACAGGTTATCAGTCAAAAACAACAGAATTACACATCTTTTTATATTCATATGATCTTTTATTATGTACGAAAAGGGCGTGGCTTCACGTTTTATGTTGGCTATCATACTTTTTAGATAAATGAGTCACGCCTTAAATTATTTATCTAAAAAATACGCCATAAATTTACTTCTTAAAAGTACGAAATAAAACTACTTTAGAAGAAATATATGTATGAACTGAGCTATTGGTAAGAATATTTCACCGAATAAATTGAACAGGGGACGTTGTGTGGAAGAGAATTGAGGGAAAACCGAAATAATTTTCGTTGTAGAATGTGCGTGTTCATAGTTTGAGAAAGTATCGTAAATTGGAATGAAAAGTAAAATTTTCAGTAAAGTTTTATTTGGATATTGGGCTGATATAAATTTAGAAAATACATACATAGGATCCCTTTATATTGTAAACTCAGACAATCTTTTAGTAAATATAGTCGTCCAAAAATCGCTCTTTCTCATTTTTTAAATAATTAATAATATTGTAACGAAAAGTAACTTGAGAATTTGTTTGTGGTTAAGTCTACTTATACAAGGAAAGACGAGGCATCCGAAATTTTTTCGGAGCTACTTTTGTATTTAACAACAATGTAATTCATTTGATTATCTTATGGTGATTTAAACTTTAATATTAACGATTCTAGTAACAATTGACCAGAAATGTAACTGGAAAAGTGAAAGAAGATGTTTCCAATTGCCTAATATTGTTTGAGTTATATCATATTATTTATAAAAATATCGAATACCTTCTTGCTAATTCACATACGATGGCATCATTGGGATATTTTATGAAATTTGTACAACAGTTTTACATATTTGGGAGAGAAATTTATTATCCCATCTATATGACATTTGTTTACAGAGAGCAGTCTCTTTGCAGAGCCCACCTTTATTTACGTATGGCCAGGACCCACAAAAATCTAAATAAGCACCTACAGTGAAGTCGATAGAAATGCTACATTACAGAACACCCAAACAGCAGGAATTAATGGATTATCACTGGGTCACACAACACCATGCATTAAAAAAAATACTGAAAAAGAACATATTAAAATTTTATTATCTAAGTTTTTACAGTTCGTTTACCATCGTCTATATCAAATACATTTTCCCTCTTGACATTTCGTATTATCACATGTTTTGCAACTTGTCTCATCTTTAAATTTAAAAACCATCTTTTTTTGACAAAATATTTCTTTAATGAGTTATTGTCTTTCCTTTTGTGAAACTGCTAAAGCTAAATTTTTAATGAATACAATATCTGTCGAATACTTCAAAGCCCTTGACTTAGTTTGCTTCATTTATCATCAGCATTGAGTTTTGTTTTAATTTGAATTTAATGACATTTCAAGTATTTATTATTGAAATAAAGCAAAAACTAACAAATTAAGGTTTTGGATGCCTTTTCAATGATGATGTTGCAAATACCAGTGATCTATTAAGAATTTACTTAAAGTAAGCAATAGTTTAGGGTAAAAATAAATAAAACTACCCTTTACTTTTCCTCTATTTTTTAAAATTTCCACTGTGGAAGAGATGAGCAATTACTAAACAGGAAACAGTTTTCAATACTAAATTTTTTTTTAAATAAGCTTCTATTCAAAAATATGTAGCACAATATTCAGTAATATTTCGACAGGTATTGTATTTTTGAATCTATAGCATTAGCAACATAGGACAATAAAAGAAAGACAATCTCACTCAAAGAAAGTTACTCTCAAGGTGTAACAGTGAAAGTAACAGCCATTCCATATCGCATATGATCGTCTACGTGACAATGCAGTATCCAAGTTCCCGGATTATCGTTCATCATCTCTACGGCCTCGAAGTATCCGGGAAAGAGGTCAACCACGTCTCCTCTCCGGACAGTGTCCGACCGAATGAGAAAAGTCTGTCCGTGGAAGTGGGCAGTGTGGAGGTCCTCCTCGCTGCCCATGCCGAGAAGATACCAGGCAGTCTTAGTGCCATTACGTGATACCAGACCCTCAAGAGTACCATAGATCCGGCCATTGACAGCTGTAAGAATGACAAATAATTGAAATAATGAGTTATAATTTGATACAAGCACAATAAGTCACACAAGCGCACACTACTCGCCATCTGTTGAACAGGTTTTAGAGGATATCTTTTTACTTTCAATTACCCATATGTATTATACATAGGGTAATGAAAGTAGAGCATTCGGTAAAAAAAAATGCATTTCTCCACGTTTTGGAACACCCTGATTTCAAAAAAGTGATCCAGAAAAAAATGTCTGTCTGTATGTGTGTCTGTGGTCAGCATAACTCCTGAAAAAATTGACCTACGATGTTCTAATTTGGTGAGAAGGTTGGTGATGGCCCAAGGACCTACCAATAAGGTTTTCGTCAAAATCGCACACTCACATAAGGTAGCTGCCATTGAAAAAATAATGTTTTTTAATGATTGCTAAAAAACGGCTCCAGCAATTTTGATAAAAATCGCTGTGCTAATGCCTCTTAAGGTGTTCTAAACATTCCCACCTCCGAAATTCCCTTAAAAATGCTTTAATGGCGTAAAAAGTTGAAAAAAGAATGCCTTCAACACAGAGTTTTCTTTCCTTGAGCATACCTTATCAACCATCGTTTTTTTTTCTTCCCTCAGTTTCACTTATAATAAAGGATAATTTAAGGATTATCGTAAAGTACATCGTCAAAATCACATTACTAGCAAGTTTTTTTTTTTTTTTTTAAATTTATACAAGAATTATCGCAAAAAATATCGCCATACTGGCTATTTTTCTAAATAATTGATGAAAACATAATAACGGTATACGACTCAAATCCCTGTCAGTATTATAGTGTAATTGAAAGTTGTGCGATGTTCCACACCCCTAGTTTTACAACAACGGATGTCTTAAAGGTGCATCGTATTGTTGACTCTTTTGATAAAAGAGTGTGAATACTCAATAATTAGCTCTACTCTTGGTGTAGATAGGAAGAAAAGTGTCTAAAGGTTTACATGGGAATATGTATATTGAAATTTTTTTCCGGATAGTTGAAAATTTAGTTATCGTCCATTTAGGTTCAAATGAAAACTGTTGGCCAGAGATAACGTTATAATTTTAAACGGTAGAAAAATCTACCTACTTTTATGACAGTATTTGAGGTGTTAGAAATTAATTGATGAGACAAGGTAATATAAGAAACGTTCTGATATGGAGTAGATTCAACTTTGGTCTTTCTCTTTTAGAAACGCGACCATTCAATGAGGAATGCTTTATAGCTGGTGAGTGTTATTTGAAATAACCATCCATTCTTCATCGGATACAGTGGTCAGAGCTCTATCAAGAATGTGGAATTGCAAACTGAGAATTTGAGATTTGTGGAATCTAAGTTATTTCTTTAATATGTATACCAGAAAAGTAGATCTGTATCGTAAGTTTTGTGTATATGGGAACCAATGATAGTGGTACATGATTACGTCGAACCGAAACTGTTGCCACAATATGGGTAGTTTTTTTTTTAATGTCATATAGCTTTCCGTATTACTGCATTAATTGTTATCGTCCTAGGAAAAGAAAACCTCATTAAAAATAGGAGGAATTAAATAATGGATATTTGAATTCGGTATATGCTTATTTTTTAATGAGAAAGTGGAAAGAGATACATTTATTCATTTATATGCTGAAAGTATCATTTTTCTGTGAAATATTAACAAAGAAATCTGGACATGTATTATGTTGTGTAACAATCAACCAACTCACAAAATTGAATTTGTTTAATAAAATTGGCGTTTAGCCAAACACCATCAAAAGGACTTTAACGGGGTAGACATAACCTTAATAATAATTTTCTGGGATTTTATTACTTGCTGCTCGATTCCTTGTTGCACAACCATAAAATGTGATTACACTTATGATACAGATGTTTTGGGGCAAATAGAAAGCTTTCTTCTCAAATCTTATTTCTGAAATGAAGAAAATGGCGACTATGATTGCGAAGTGGTTATATAGCTTGCTAATACACGCTCCCCCCCTCCCTGTCTCCAATTAATGAATGTTAAGAACGTTGAGTTATGATCTAAATTTTTTTAAATATGTGTTTGTGTTATAAAAGAAACACACACACAAAATAAATATCACTGTTTAATAGTTACTATTACTGTAACTATTATCCAGTGAAGAGAATTTAGTTTAATTATTAGACAGTTGAGAAATTTGAATGGTAACTATTCCGCTTTCAAGTATTGTAAAATGATTAGACCAGACATAAAAGGTGTTGAAACAATATCTACAGAATCGAAAACACTGGCACAAAACACAAACAAAGAAACTTTCATTTACATGCTTTTTAGGAGTTAAATAGTGTTTACGGGGCGAAAGTATGAAATGCTACAGTATGAAAAGTACGTGTAAGTAAAGTGGTGAAAGGGTATTGTTATCTGAAAACTCTTAGGTCGAAATGCAATATGCTCACGATATGCTTCAGAGGTATGTTGCCCATACGTTTTATAATTCTAATTCCTTTCACTTTACAGGAGTGAATCAGATGCTTTTTGTAGCAGTGGTTGGTTGGTTGTTTTAAGATTATCTGGCGCCGTCAGCAACACGAGGGCTATAATGCGCCGAAACATTCGTCATTAGACAAGCCAACATACATTTATAAACACCCATGCCTAACACGGGACTCGAACCCTCAACCTCGCAGTCTAGAAGCTAGCACGCTAACCACTACACCTTTTTGTAGCAGTGAAACGGTACTTACAGAGTGAAAATATGGAATACTACAGTATGAATATGATACAGTATGGATAGTATGAAATACTACTGTATGTAAAATATCAAGAGGATTCCATTTAACGACACAAAGTGGTGAAATTGTTCAGTATTGTTATCTCAACACACTTAGGTCAAAATGCAGTATGTTACAGAACCAATGTTTCAGAGGCATTTTGCTCATTTATGTCATAATGCTAAAGCCTTTCACCACAGTTTCACTGTAAGCGACATTTTTTCGAGTCCAAGTGCAATCTACTAATTTACGAAACACATTTTTGCGCATCTATAACGTTGCTTGAATAGTGCTTCTGCTTTCCCACCGTAAGCACTGTTTCTATTTTGTGAGTTATGCAAATGATTGCTTCTATTTTATTTCCTTGTCCTAGTTTTGAGCCAGAAGTTTAACGATGCACCACTTAAACGACATTCATAGTTCTGTACAAATATGATTACTTAGTAATTCTTAAAAGTTGGAGTAGCCATTTGAATTTTTCAAGAATTTATCATTGTAACCGTAACCAATAGAGCTTGATATTTGGTTTTATTTCACTCTCGGGAGTCAGGGAAGTCCTTTAATTCCCACAGTGCTCCTGTTCTACCACCGCCATTTCACTCTCGAGCTCTATCCATAAAACACCTGTATCAAATATCATATCCCATTCTTTGATGATTGTGGCCGCTTGGGGTTGTATGTTGCCAAAATAACTTTATGACTATCTTGTAATAAGTAAAATTAAAGACCATTGAAGATATAATATATTTATTATTTGGTTTTGAAACCTGCTTGTGTTTATGATAAAATATTTCATTTACCAAAAACTCTTTTTATGGTCAAGAGTATAACTAGAATATTGATAGTACTGAATAATAGAATTTTGTATAGGAAGTGCGTTTCTGTTAGAAATCACAAATGGTTACGAACTTGCGTTGCGGAAAAAAATGAAGAAAATTCAACTAAAAGTTACTGCGATATTGGGCAACGACCTGTTAAATCATAAAACTTTATTATGGAAATCCAGTTTTCCGTTTTCTCAAATACTGTTACGGTTTTAGAAAAAATAATAAAATCCCCGACCCCGAAATTCTAAGAGCGTATAAGAACTTTGAGAAAAGTTTAATGATTTGATGATCAATTTTTTACCATTAAATGTTTTAATTTAACAAATTTACTTATATAAAAGACGCACATATGAGTAAATCTCCCTTTGACATTCGTAAAAACTTACCATGCATTCTGTTGCTTGTTCTGAAATCCCTGTCATTGTAATCCACACTGAAAGGTTGCCACGTGTAACGCATTACATTTTCTTGTATGTACCAACTTTCGTTTTCATCGAGAATTGTGTACAAGACAACAAATTCTTGTTCTGCATCGGTTCTACCTCCTATGATGTAGAAAAAGTACATTAAGAAATAAATAATAGTGAATTTCTTTGATGGGCATCATTGAGTTTTGAAAAAAAATTAGGAAGTTGCATGTACTCACTGCCTTTTTAAATTTTAATTTGGATTTAGTGAAGTTTAAAATTAATCAATATTTTACATAAACATCTCTGTGTACTAAATTGAAAACTGAAGTAATCATTTAGTTGTGAATTTTTTTCCCCTACTACATGGAAAAAAAATATTTAAAATAAAAAAAAAATATCTTCAAACTTTTCAGTTCGCGGTCATTTAGATGCAATTAGATGCAGTTCTACAGTGATTTTTTGCAATGAAACCATTAAAGAATATCTCCATGATTTGAATCAACACTTAATTCAAAATATAGATTTCAAAACATATTTTAAATTAAAAAAAAAAAAAAAAAAAAAATGTGACGGGCAAATTAATGCAAAGTTGAAACTTTAAATTTTCCATTTAGAATTCCTGATTCTTTAATTAATTATGAAGCATTAAAAGCCAAGAACCTTCAGTTAGGAACCAACAATTGCAAATGCATTTTACAACGTTTACTTTCTCTTAGTTTTTTTTTTTTTTTTTTGGAGGAGGAGGAGGAGGAGGATGTTTCAATTCTTTATTTGATTTATTAATTTATCAATTCTTTATTTGATTGTATTAATATAAATCAAAAACACATATATGAGTTAATTATTGTGTTTAATAAAATGTCAATGAAAAAAAAAAAAAAAAAAAATAGTACAGAATCTTAACTTTTTCACTTATGTCTGCCTATAGATTTATTGTACGTCTGTATCATAGCCGCTGTAAAGGGTTAATAAAAACGAAAAAATCTGGCAAAGTCAATTTCAAATAGTATTAAGGAATTTAGGGTTCTAATATATTTTGTTGACAAAAAATGCAAGACAAGAAGAAAAATAATCATGCCTGTAAAAGATGCAGCCAGATTGAAGTTTGAGAATTTATTTTAACAGTAAGGCTACTAGTGGCCGTCCTTTTAAGTTATAAGATAACTAAAAATATAACAGAAATACTATGCAAATAAAATAAGGGTTCTAATATATTTTGTTGACAAAAACGCCAGGCAAGAAAAAAATAAAAAAATAATCATGTCTCTAAAGGATGCAGTCACATTGAAGTTCGAAGATTTTTTTTTTAACAATAAGGCAGCGGCCGCACCCGCACGGAAAAGCAAAAAGGGAAACACAAAAATTTTAAAATGTCCCGACATTTCCCTGATTTTTCTAGAAGAGTGAAAAATCCCTGACATTTTTCGGATTTTCCTGAATTCCCGGTTCTGTCACCACCCTGTCAACTCGTGAATCCATATCGTGGAAGAATTCCGCACGAATGGATTTTCGCACGTATACTCACGTGATTACCAGAAAGGAAAAGAAGATATTCATTTATTTGGAAATTTTGGTACATTCGGTAATAATTAAAAAAAATTATTAAGGGAAGGGAGAAATGATAGGTTGCCAGTTGATTAGTTTATTTAGTCGCCTCATCACACCGTTTAATCGACCTGTGGCGAGTGGATACTTTTTTCTTATATAATGCAGATATTCATTTTTAAAAAATGGTATAGTTCTCCAGAGGAATTGCATTTCAAAGCCTAGATATTTTCTTGAAAAGTGGGGGATACGTCACCCCGCGTCTATCCACACTTCTAACACTGTTCCTAAGTAACTATTTAAGTAATGTTATTAAGTATATTATGTATAAAAGCGTCTTGAAATAGTGAGGCAATTTAAATAAATGAAAAACATTATTGTATTACTACTGTAGTATGTATGCTGTAAGACATCAAGCGTTATCCCCCAGGTTGTGCAAAATATTTTAAACTCTAAAACGGATAGCAATTGCATTTCAATCATGGCGTTTTTATAATTCTTTTTAGTTAGAGAAGTTTGAAAATAGCAAATTTGGAAGACATGCTTTTGAAAATTGTATACATTTAATTCTTACACAATAATGAAATAAAACTAAAACGTCCAGAACTTCACACAAACATTTCATCAAAATCCTGATTATCTCTATAATGTGTAATATCTGTAATATTTATATTTCATGTGGTCTTATTGAAAAGCAACTGTACCAAAGAGAATTTGTCAACTTCTGTCTTTAAGTTAGATTATTTTTATGTATTTCCTTTGAAGTTAAATTTTTACCATAATGTTTTTAACGCAATCTAAGATACCGATCTATAATTTGCTTCGTCATCTGTGACTCGTGAAGGTCTTCAAAGCATACTTCGTTTTCAATTCGATGATAAAATTTAATTTTTTCAGTTAATAAATAGACATTCATTTATTACAATTCTTAATTTAAAATTGATATTTATAGTAATTTGGCAGCTTTCCTTCAACATCATGAGCTTGGCTCGTCGAATCATAGTTTTATACATTCAGTACATTCCTGTGGGGTTGCTCAATTATATCAATTATATTATCAAGTGAAATTCAAAATAGTTGAACATAAATGCTTATCACATGCAAATCTTAAGCACATAGTATTTCGGCGATTGATTTTCGGTTCCAATATTACAGCATAGATTTTTGTGAAACAGAATTTGGGTGAAAATATTCAAATCTAAAAAGCAGAATATGGTTATCTAATTATATCTAGCATTCGATTTACCTAAAAAAAGTAGTAAACGAATGCATAAAAGAAGCATTCATGTATTTAACTAGTAGTCATTAAAAGTATTTGTACAATAAATCGGTTTGAAACAATTAATGATAATTTCGTTAAATCACTAAAAAAAAAAAAAAAAAAAAAAAAAAAATTTTTTTTTTTACAAGTTAGTTTTAATATCCAAAATGGTTTTATATGAAATTGAAGTTCCGATTTATCCTCTAATAATTTTCCCCATTTGTTTCTGCAATTAAATTTTCAACAAAAAATTTGCATTCTAAAATAATTATAAAAAAAAAATAATAATGAATTTAGTTGCATAGCTTGAAAGCGGAAAACCGCAGAATTTTTTACTATAACGTACTAAGCAACTGGGAGAAAGGGCATGTTTTGCCTAGGCTGTCTGAAATGCCCTTTTTGTATGCTTCCACAGAAGCTCGCTTGGTCGCTTGTTAAGTCACAGGGAGTACTTACTCTAGTTCAGTATTCTAGCTCAGTGCATGTAAATGAAACCTCGGAGCCGAAAGGTTTAAGAACCCAACGGGGAAGGAAACAATTAATCAACTTCAAACAACTTAAAATAAGTATAGCTGTTTATGCAATTGGGTTACTTAATAAACAACTTGTTATAGTTAAAGGACATAATCAGACGTGGTGTTGGCAATTTCAATTGATCCCTGCGAGAATCGAATACAAATTTAGACATATTAAAACTTTAAATATGCTTATAATAAAGCCTCCTAAATTATTACCATCTTCCTTCAAGATTCCTTGGCGACAAATCACCAGCGGCCCAATGAGTCCAGCATTGGTGTCTTTAACTGGGTCTACAGCAGAATAATACGCCCATGGAGTACAGTTAAACCCATTGGGACCTGGACCAGCCATCTCAGGAACATGCCACTCGTACACAACAACATTGCCCGGATATACCGGATCCTCGTCCGATCCCGGATGCATGTGGTTCTTGTCCTGGTGGTGGAGAATACCATGAGGGTGAAACGAGTAAGGTCTGGATGCCATGTTCCTGAAGGTGACTCTGAGGATGTCACCAACCTCTGCCTTGATCATGGGACCGAGGACACCAAGATGGCGGGATTGGCGCGTCTCGCATGTTCTGGTGGTGAAGGTTGCGTCTGTGAATTGCCTGAAGAGGGCCTTCTTGTAACGGGTGCCGATGCGGTTTGGGCCACGTTCAACGAAGGGTTTGCTTTCTCTGAAAATTTGGAAGGAAACAGGGATTAGTTACTTGTTTGAAATTAGTTTATGTTTGAATACTGTTTTTAATGTTTATCTGTGCGATGGACAAAAGTGGATATTCGCTGACAAATTAGTTACAAATCATTGCATGCATTCTTTAGTTCACTAACTAATAATTTGTAGCTCAATGGTTTTCCAGCGAATGAGTTGCAATTCATTAGTTTTCTAGTTTGAGTTCTAATTAGTTCCAGTTCGCTAACCATTCTCAAGCACATAGTATAGAAATATAACACAATAGAAATTATGAAATATGTACAGTACAATTCTATACAGAAATTTTTAACAATATGCAATTGAGTACACATTTCTTAATATTAATCTTAACGCAAATTTCAATAAGCATCTTCATTATTGATAACGTAAATGATGTTTATAATTTATCAATAAAATACACACTGTTTAAGGATAGTTATCTCTCTAATAAGAGAACATAGCTAAAAATCAATTAAGAGGAATTTAAATACTGCCAATTAAAATTTTAAATTTAATATTATCATGACGATGCAAGAGTCCATAGTGCGCCAAACCAGAATAATAATTGTCTAGCCCTTTTAGCAAATAAAAGTATTTTCATTGTAGAGCTTTAAAACTTTCACAATAACATTCTGAAACTAAAGCATGTTTTATTTTTCAGAAAAAACGGCAAATGTTTTACGCAATTAAAGTGGTGGCACTGTACTGTGGGGCAATTTGAAGATTATACTTTAAATCACGGCAGAAATCAGTCTTGCTTTCATTTATGTGTTGTCAAGTAGCTCCTAACATTAGGATTCTTTGAATAATATATGCATTAATTACAACACTCTGGCAAAACAATGTCAAACAGTAAACTAACCATGAACAATCTAAGGAGCACTCAGACATATGAATCTGGCAGATTTATGAGACACCTTTTTTTTATAAACGCAACATCCATTCATTATGTTTGAGTTAATTTTTTTTTCTTCACAGTTTTGGATTTGGGCGTTTCTCATTCATGAATTTTCGCTGATTATGACAAAAATTAATATTGTTTGAGTAATTTGCATTTTTATTATAAATTTCTACTTAACACTTGGCATTATCTCTATTATTCTTTACAAGTAGAAAATACTATTTGCATAAACAACTGAAATTATAAAATGTTTATAGTTTTTTCCGAACCACATAATATTAAACAAAAGAGTAAGCATCATACAAAAACAAGTTAAATTAAATTCTGAACTTCGACTGATAGCTTTTAAAATGTAAAACATTAACTATTATCATTGAAATAAATTCTTGAATAATATTTTGAATAGAAAAAAGATTGAAATTAAGATTTGATGATACTTTTTTCTTATATAATGCAGATATTCATTTTTAAAAAATGGTATAGTTCTCTAGAGGAATTGCATAATTCCATTTAATTTAATTCGTAAACTAAAAAAAAAATCCTTCTCAAGTAATAATTTATTTCTAAAATAGTTTTTGCAGTGATTAAAGCTGAAGTTGTTTGTTAGGCAATCAAAGTAAGTCACAAATGAAAAATTGGTTTTCCTTTTCAAGTAAGAAAAATTGACAGGTGTAGAAATTGAAATTATACAAAATTGTGGAGGTAAATTGATTATATGAAGTGGTGTTGATGCATAGCATGTTAAATTAATCGAATCGTTTAATTATTAAGAAAATTGGTACCTTGGTATCGTTTTCTTTTATAATACTCCTAATTTGTCGCTGGGACACCATATGATTTCAGAGCAGACATAATTAATTAAATATTTTTTTATGTCTTTCCAATGATAAGGATCAAACGTGAATATCATTAATTACGGAATAATGAATTTCTGAATCTGATGCTGAATATCAATTAGCAATGCTTTTATTAATACTAAAACGCCTTTTTTTGTTTTTTAATGGGGACGTAATAGTGCGAACGTGAAAGAGTTACAATAAATGTTTTGAGGGAATCATATTTCTAAGAACTTAGCTTTTGGTTATAAGAATATGGATGTTACACATCAGTTTGATTTCGATTTATGGTAGCTTGTTATTTATAGTTAAAACATTTTGATTGTGATTGATTAGTGTGATTTATGCTTCGAAAACTAATTTTAACCAAGCTAGTGATAGCTGTTGAATAGCTGTTAGAATTTTCACACACATTCATTCACATTAACTTTATAGAGTCGTCTAAATATGTGTTAATGAAGTTATTTATTTTATATAACAAATATCGAATACATAATATAGAAAAAACGAATAAGGGATGAAAAACGATTCCTCCTTCAAACACATTCCTTTGACAACATAATTATATTGGTGTAATGTTATACGAGTTCTTTTTTTGTGTAAACAATTAATCATTAAAATATTTTGCTATTCTGTAACAACTTTCTAATCCCGTTCTCAATATCCATTTCTTCGAACGGTATTTTGTTTTTTTATTTGTTGTCGGAATAATATGAGGAAATCTGTGGATATCTCAATTTTACTCGCTTGACACTTAGTAATTAGCTGATAAATGAGTCAAATTCCAGCTCTTTGGCTTTGTAGCTTATTAGCTTTATGGGAAGTAGGAAATTAGGATATTCTACACTTTGAACGTTTGACAATATTTCAATCCATTAAGGGTGGTGTGTCAATATTGTGATTTACCAGTTTCCTTCATAATCGTCCTGAGTTCAAGTGCAATAATATATTGGATAATCAACATTTAGAACGCTTGAAAAAAAAATCAAATGGAAATTCCACAATTTGAACACTGGACTCTTTTTGATCCTTCAATATTCTTCTTGAAAATTCAATTGACTTTGCAAAAACTTAGCTTTACTATGTTGAACAAATTAATTTAGGATAAATGATATTCCACCTATAGAACTCTTGATCCTTTTCGATTATTCTTGATATTTTCGATTATTGTTTAATTAAATTACTAAAAACTTAGTTATGCTATGTTAAACTTTCGAAACATAGGTAATAAATTTCAGCGTCTTGTAGGTGTGTAAGGTAGGTAGATAAATAAATAAATATAATAGTTGTTTTTAAGAACTGTTTTAAGCCAACAATTTACTCAACTTTATACGTTGGACAAATATATAGAGGAGAGTAGAGTGGGATGGGATACATTTTTCAAAAATATTTTTAATAAATTATTTTCTGTTGATACAACATTGCCATTTTTAGAATAACATCTTGAAACATTCTAACACACTTAAAAATATAAATATGAAGGTAATTATTTCTTATATTAATTTAATAAGGAAATTAAAAGAGCTAGACAAATGTTTCATCCCTCCCTCATATGAGAGAGGGATTGGACATGTGAGTGAAAGTTAAAATACATTCATAATTTTCCAAAATGTTATGAAAAAGGACAGAAACAGTTTTTGCATTTATACCTAAGGTTTATTGTGTATTTTTAAACCTTTATTTTAACATCATTTCCAGTTGTAAAAATAAATTGTCTAATTTGTTGCACACTTCAAAAAGTTATTCCCTATGATATTCCCAGCCAAACAATTATGCTGACTGTAACACTAAAAAATTTGTAACAAATAGTAAGCATAGTTATTTGGCTGGAGTTTTATATGGAGGGATGGGACATGTCCCATACCTCCCTCAGGCTTGGTGTCCCCTCTCTCCCTACACATAACATTTCAATAAAGTAACTTATAATAAAAACATTCTGGTTTTAGGTTTAACCTAACTGCTAATTCATAAAATTTATATTAGTCTACAAAACATTAAAAACAATTATGTTAACAATAATGAAAGATATTGAAAACTTATATTGAAAATATAGAAATGTACTTACTTTTAGTATTGCAAAATAGATTTTTTGTTATATAACCTCATAATAATCTGCAACTAAAATTATTCCTAGCTAGAAATATGAAAAAGAAATTCTCCTGGTGGAAGAATCAGGAAAAAAAATATATAAATAAAAAATAATTAGAAGTTATTGCAGGTGATCATCTCTCCCACCGTCCTATCCCTCCCTATTATATAAATTATATAAATTATCCTAATAATAATTTTTAAATTGAAAAAATAAAAATTTCATGCAAGAAAATAACGAAGAAAAAATAAAAGAAAAGGTTAACAACATTTAATTATCAATTTGTTCAAACTGAAGAATATATTGACAACCTTGAAGATGCGCATGAGTTAATTTTACTTAATTTTGATTCAAATGTCCCGGTCAACTCTACTACTCAGGCACTTCAAAAATATAGTTGAGTATTCTAGAAGTACTATTATTCTTATTTAACGTGAATTTCTAGGTTACATAGAGCACTTAAAATTTAAATCTTACTCGCTATCCATGAGGCTTCCACCAAGCACCAAATGTCGATCTTTTGGTGCATATTCCCATTCCTCTTCTACTGCTGCCACAAAATAATCACGAATTCGGCTTCCAGGAGAAGGGGCCACTTTCTTTTTAGGACCCATGGGTGGTTTATCATACATCAGTTTGTCGTCTTTGTCGTTCAATTTCTTGTTGCTATCGTCGTAGTACTCGACACGACTGGCGATCTCGTTGAGGTTATTGTAAACTTGACGTTTCTGACGATTCCGCGGAGGACATTCAGTCACCCGGTAAAGAGCACGCATTCCACTTGTCAAGTGGCTGTTGGTGCGACATTCCACTATCCAGTCTCCTGAGTTAAGTAAAGAGAGGTGAAGTTATATATATTTTTTTGGTTGTTAGTGCAATTTTAGAATAAGGAGAGTTCAAAGAAAGAATGAAATTTGACTATTGAAATTTATGTATGTTGTAGGTTTTGGTTCCTGTCAGGGATTGAGAATATTTTATTCAAGAAAAGGAAGGAATTTGGATACTTATGAGTTAGAAAAATGAAAATTGGATGGAGTTATACAATTGTAAAAATAATCACGTGTAATAAGGTTCAAAACTGAGTTAGGACCATTCTTTTGTTCCGAATTGCTTTTGAATGATTGTATTAAATACATAGTAATCTGTTAGAATTTCTAAAAAGGTCAAGATTTGGTAAGAACCATATAGGGAAAAGAAACCCTTTTCGTCTTTCGTGTAAAACTACTTTACTGTCACGGACTACTTCACTACCCTCGAACAGAGAACTTTAGTCCACTGAATTTTAACTGGAAATCATTGCATTAAAAGCATACACATTCAAGGAAAAAGTATTTGAGATCTCTTTCTAAGTACTTTTCATTACCTTCGTTATCTGTTGTCATAGTAACAGCGTACAGTATGCTAGGCACCACCGTCACAGTATCCCTGTAGATTCCTCGGTGCAGAAAGTTGTGTCCGTGGAAGTAGGCAGTATGCAGATCGATGGATCTGCCCACGCCGAGGATGTTCCACACTACGCGATCCCCTTTGCACATCACAAGGCCTTCCAGGTTGCCGAACATACGACCATTGATGGCTGCATAAAAATGGCAAGAGAATTAAAAGAGACATTTTTTAATTAAAATAATATATTTGTAGACTTTCATTAAACCTGAAGTGTTGGTATTTATTGTAAAAATGAGTCAATGATGTATTTATGACGGAAGTATATTTCATTTCATGACATTTTATCTAATGAAATATTTTATGACTTGTTACAAGTAAAAGTCAAAATTTTCTTACAGTATCTTCTGTTCGCTAGAGTGAAGTTTCTATCATAAAAGTCGACACCGTAAGGATCTCCAGTATAAGCTAGAACGTTGTCATCTAAGTAGTGGGCCACGTTTTCATCTAATGCAGAAAATAGTAAGGAAAATTCTCGGTCAAAGTTTTTCTGTGGGAGAGACAAAAGAAACATTTTCATTTTTTTAAAATTTGAAATAAAGTAATAAGGGAGAACCAAAATTAACATGGCGTTTCAAAACCTATAATTCACAAAATTTTTGAAATCAAAACTTGCGGTACTCACAGAAGTGTGGACTTTTTTCAACACAAAATAAGAAAAAAAAAATGGGTTTTATCAATAGCTGTCACTTTACATCAAAATGTTAATAATTAGGAGGCGCAGTTGATGGAAAAACCATTATTTTCTATTTCTGCAAAAATTATACTAGGGATACTTGACCCAATTTTTAGTTTTAGGTGTTTAGTTTTTATTTTACATTACTTATGGGTGCGTCTATTTATACTTCATTAAGTATTACACAATATTTATGAATATCTTTTTGAAGTATTAATTTTAAAGGTGGTAAAATATTAAACATAAAAAACATTCGACTTGAGTCAAGTATCCCAATGTATAGGGATACTTGACCAAAGTCATATATTTAGGAGTATACAATTTAAAATTATAAATGCAACAATTTTACATTATAATAACAACATAACTCCCATTAATAAGTCCAATGTGAATACTTTTCTATACTTGTTCAATGAGGTCAATACTTTTTATTTTTATTAGTGACATAATGTTAATATGGTGTTCACTTTTAATTTTTATTGTAGAAAGCTAAAAATATTGGCAATTTGAAAGCTATTTCTGTTCTTATACAAGTTCAAGAATAAGAAAATAACTATTTATTTTACTACAAATGCAATCACACATTAAAACCCAAAATTTGTAATTCTATAATTTTTCATTGAAAACTCAGGTGGATGAAGAATAGCCTGAATTTAGTCAGGATTGAGGATCTTCAGGTGTTTTGTGCATTGAACATTATAAAATCTTTTGAAAGGTGAGTAAACTGATACACCTAAGGGTTGTAGTCTGTGAAAACAATGTGGAGGGAATTATAATACAGTTAACTCATGTAACATCGACGGTAGGTAACGACATACAACTTTCAAGATTATCCATCAGTAATAATACCTTTTTATCAACTGAACATCTTACATATTTAACAAAATAGTGTAAGAAGAATAAAAAGAATCATTAAAACCTGTCAAATGCATTCGAATAATATCCCTATCTTAGGTCAAATATCCCTATATGCCTTGGGTCAAGTATCCCTAATTGTACATTTACGACATAACCTTAGAATACAACCATTTGCAAGTAAGTGGATAAACACTATTATACATGTAATTGTAGCTAAAAGTAGACAAAATAAATAAATAAATAAATAAATAAATAAATAAATAAATAAATAAATAAATAAATAAATAAATAAATAAATAAATAAATAAATAAATAAATAAATAAATAAATAAATAAATAAATAAATAGACGATTTAAAAAAAGTCTTACTTTTAAACAAAAACACTGTTCACATCAGCGTTTACAACACAAAATATTACTTTTGGAGCATAAAAATTTAATTTGTCATATAGTTTAAAAACGGATGCAAGGATTCAGTTGTCATTTTCCCCATGTAGTTAGCTAATTGAATGGCAAGAAGTAATACCGCTTCCAACTTATAAAATCTTCCCAATTCTGAGAAAAAGGCATTGGGTCAAGTATCCCTAGTTTCCCCTACTGTTATTTTTGGTTCATTCCGAACAAATAAAATACATAATAATAGGTAGCATTTCTAATAAAATATTAATGTCCAAACTAAGTATGCTTTTATTTTAGTATAACTATGTATTCCTATTTAAATATAATAAAGTAACCTTTCTATTATGCTAATGATCTATTATAATAAAACTCAGTATTTATTACAATAGAGATTAATTTTAGAAATAATTATTTAAAATCAAAGTAAATTCTCAAAATTTTAGCTCAAATGTGTGACGTATGGCCTATTTTCATGTATGTATAAAAACTCCAATATGGTACGGTTGACTAAGAGATTAATCAGAACTGTAGAAGTGTTTATTGAATTAATCGACTCGGCACTCTAAATTATATTAAATACTAGTACAGCTTATGCACTTTTCTTAAAACGTTCATTACTATTGACGTTCAGACTTTTACTTTGAAAACCTAATAAAAATTAACAACACTAAGTGGTACCGAAAGTGAGAAGAATATATAATATTGAAAGCAGCAATAATTGTTTTGGAATATTTCGTGATGGATAAATGTCTTACTTGTTTTCCATTTTTATCCAGAGACCCTTCTCGACAAACCAGAAGAATCCCGTTCAGACCATCGTACGCATCTCGTCTGAAATCTTCGTCTGAATAATATCTCCAAGGAAGGCAGTCGGGGTCTAACTCAGTTGGTCCATACTGTGGCAGAAGAGTCCAATACGTAATAGAAGTCTCATTGGGTAGGACAGCACCTAAAAAAGATATTAATTAGTCCAATAGTTGATATTGAAATATTATGTCCTAATACTCCGAGTTTCTCTGAGTTCAGATTATTTTTGTATTAGGTTGGCAGACACGTTGCTGAGAGTAGAAGACGACATAAAAATTGGGTTTCGACTATGCATGGCTTTCTGTAAATAGCAGCAGCGCTTCGATGGAAAAAACCATTATATTTCTATTTCAGCAAAAATTACACTTTCTGAGTCGAATATGTTCGTGAATTATTGACTTTTCAAAAGTTAATATTTCACTTTTAAGTTCTTAATGTTATTGAATACAAGCATAAATCTCAACTTTGGGTAACTCCATTCTACAAAAAATGTACCTTTTATCCATGTAAAAATTCAAAAGGCGATTCTGAGGAGATTTAAAGAAGGGCAACTATTGCATTTTTTATTCACTCGATAATTGGTGCTGAAAACCAACAGATTACGCATTTTGAATAGTTTAAAAAAAAAAGTATTTCCCTAGAATATTTTTTCTTAAAACTATTATTAAATTTTCTACTGGATAATGAATTAAAATAATTTAATTAAATTTAAACTAGCATACTATTAGCAAAATGAGTTTAAGATAGAAGTCAATGCTTTAGCTTTTACAGTATTGTTAATTATTTGTTTATTACAGCATTGCTAGTTAATTAGGCATTACTTATAGTCTTGACCAAAGCGTTCATTAACATAGTTGAAATTCGATGACCCATAATCTCAATGGACTGGACAAAATATTAGATTAAACACAAATACCCTGGGCTTTTTAATGGTAGCTGTAAATATATAAAAAAAGTAATCTCACCATTCGTGAGATAATAGGCCCCGTGCGTGTGTATGGAGTATGGCCAAGATGCACGATTCTTGAAGGTCACCTTGATAATGTCGCCAACCTCTCCTCGGATCGTGGGTCCCATAATTGCTAAGTGCACTTCATCCTGTCCCCGTTTCTTCTGTGTTGTGAAGCTGGCGTCAGTGTATTCCCGGTAGACAGCTTTTCGGTAGACTCCGCCGATGCTATGAGGACCTTTTTCAAAAAACGGAGCTGAGTGTCTGAAAGTACATTGGGATTGATAAAAGGAATTTTTTTAAAACATGTTATGTACATTCCTATTTAAATATATATATATATATGAAAAAAAAAATCCTAATCAATATTCAAAAATATCTTTTCGATGATGTTGAAAAGGTGATCTAGGTAAATTTTCTCTTAAAAGCTATTATCAGTGTTCTATTTAAGCTTCTGAATTTTTCTCCACAAGGTAAATATTGTCTTTGTTCGCCTTTACAAAATACTAGAATGACCTTATAAATAAATTTTAAGGTCAGCTATTTTCCAATTGATATACATTTGTTGTCCCTTCCGGTTTTCAGATTACCTTTTTAGATATATTTTAGAACGAAAAAGATAGATGAAAAGAGAAAATGACAGAGTGAATGAGAGAGAGAGAGTGAAAGTGAAAGTTAGAAAGAAAATGAAAGAGAGAGAAAGTATCAGAGAGAGAGAGAGGTAGGTGCATGTAACTAATTGAGTATCTAATTAACATTTTAAAGTACGTTAAAAAATAGTATTTGCTTTAAACACTTAATTTTTTTTGCTGTGCATTCTATGAAATCTTTTTCAAATATCAGCCCATGCATTTGGGCGGTTCTGAAATTAAATGTAATTTGAGGAGGTAAAAAAACATAAAAATAAAAGTTAGATGACAAAATGGAAATTTTACTTTTAGAATATTACTAACACAAGTAATACATTTACTATTTCAAAAGAAGGTAGAGGAAAAATATTTTTTTTTCTAAAAAAAACACAGTTTTCTAATTTTGCTGGACACGGAGGTTACATTTGCAGCTAAGGAGATTACAAGTGACATTTTAAATGATTATACAGTAAGTTTAGCTCACATAATTTTGCATTTTGCTAAATTTTCAGAAAACCTATAACGACCTCTTTTGCTCAGTATTGGTTGCTGCAATTCTAAAAGAATATATTTTATATCAACAGTAAAAATATAATCTTTTGGTGGGAACATAAATATATCTCGTCCAGATTTCCTTGAAACTTAATGGTAAGCTCTTGTTCAACAGAAGATGGAATAACGCCAACATAATGCCTTATGCTAATTTTTTTTACAAAATTTCACAAGAACAAAATTATTTTCTGTGTAAGTGTATGTAAGGCCTTTCTTCTATATTGCTGTCTGAAGAGCACAAGTCTCTGTCATGGTCTTCACATAACGAAGGATCTTCTTTAATTGTATCCCTACTTTTTTTATATAGATTCTCTTTTCATCCGTCGTATCTTTTCTCTTTCAGCATCTGATATTTTAAGAGTTTTTTTCTTATTTTTATTTGTACTTTTAGTAGTAGCTGAAGCTGAACTAAGATCTTTCTTTCTTTTTTTTTCTTCTTGGAACCATTTAACACTTTAAATCCCAACCCGCCCTAAATCGCCTTGTAGAAAAATTCCCAGCCAGTCGCCTTTTGGTCGGGTCCCCTAGGGGGATACGGATATTTCATACTGTGGTGAATCTTCCCGCTAGTAGTTGTTTGAAGCGTGACGGTCCTTAACAATAGGATACTGTGGAGCATGTAAAGGGGAGCCGTGGGTTTAGAGTACTCATTGTCAAACTGCCCCACCCTTTGGACACTGAGTAAGATAGTCGTAGATTTTTCTTGTATACGAATCTTGTCAAGTACTTAGCGGGGGCGTTTCATTCATTGATAAGATGCCGACTAAATGCTCCGATATTTCAAGTAGGTGGCCCAACGCACAAACCTATTGCAAGTTGTAGACTTTTAAGTACACCTTTTAGAAGTAATGATCTTTTAATGGTCGACAGTGTCCCCCCCCCCCCCACAGGAAACCCAGGTGTGACCCATAGGAGAACGAGTAAAAACTAGGCACTTTCAACAACATTACCAGACAAAATGGTTGACTTGAGCTTCACTTCAGCTCTGGTAAAGAAGACTGCTGCTTTCTAGTAGAATTTTAAGGGACTTGGTACCCTTCAAACTTTTTTTTTTAAGTCTTTAATATTATAATTTTTACATATTTGGAAGTATTACTATGTAAAAACTAAATTTTATTTAAAAAAAAAGTTCACTTAGTGGTCTAAATTTTCAAAATTTTAAATTTTTAAAAAAAATTCATCAAATTTCAAATTCTATCTTCTTTTTAATTTCTCAATATTTTTTCCGGATTTTTTTTTTTTTTTTTAAATTTAAATGTTCGTAGTAATATACTCTAACATTTTAGGCATCGGATTTAGATTAAGTAAAATACAGTTTTTGAGGAAAATGATACTTACTGTACCTATATGTAAAAGAAGCGTAAAAAAACCGGGTATTTTTCAGCATTTAAATTTGTAAAAAAAAATGTTTTTATTTCATTCAAAAATCCATGCATATTTTTGTGAAATACGTATTAATAATGAATTTTTTTTTTTTTTTTTTTTTTTTTCAAGTCATTTTATTCATATTTGTTGAAGTTTTAGCATTTTGAGTAAGGTAGGTATTTTTCAGCATTTAAATTTGTAAAAAAAAGTTTTTATTTTATTCAAAAATCCAGGCATATTTTTGTCAAATACGTATTAGGAACGACATTTTTTTTTTTCAAGTCATTTTATGCATATTTGTTGAAGTTTTAGCATTTTGAGTAAGGTAGGAATTTTAAAATTCATGAACTGAGAAAAAATGAATTCGAAACATCAAAGGAGCTTTTGCTCCATAAAAATATAATTTTTCTGCAATTGCAGTTATCGGATCAGCTCAAAAACTTGCCAGAATAAGAAGATGGTTTCAAAGATTATAAACCCGCAAAAAAAAAAATGAAAATTTATATTTTTATTATTTTTTGTGAAAACAAGGGGTACCAAGTCCCCTAAATCAAGTAAAAGATATTCCATGGAGGTTACCTCAGCACCCCAGGGACAAATTATGTGCTGAAAATTAAGTGATAAAATGAATTAAAATTTAGCTTTCTTTGTGATTAGTTAACTGTTTATATAATAAATAAAGGTTGACTCCATATTTTTCCATAAATACATTATTAATTAGGTTTATTTCTTCAGTTAACACTAAAAAAACAGGGGTGGGGACATTCCATGGAGGTTACATTTCCAATACTTTGGATTTAAAAAAAAAAAAAAAAAATGTAAAATAAAGACTGAAAACGTTAAATGTAAGCATTTTTTTACTTAATACCAATTTCCTCATTTAAAAGAATAACTATTAAGCCGCTAAAATCACAGTGACTGAAATTTCCCTTTTAGCCACTACGAGGGCCGCGGGCCAGATTTGGCCCTCGACAGGATTTTCTGCGGCCCGCCGGCACCATATTAGATAAAAAAAAAAAAAAAAAAATCACGGTAGGGACTTTTTGTTTTTACATGATTGTAATTTATCCGAAATAATAAGAGTTAACTATGCAGGACAGTGTTTTCCACGACGTGCCCGAAGAAACTATAAGAAGAAACTTTCAGCAAGTTGATGTTCATCAAGAATAAATACAGGAATAACTTAACTGTATCGCATTTGGACAATTTAAAAAAATTAACTGCAACAAATACTCCGAAAGATATCGACTCTCTCTATAATAATAAAACAAGTTGTGTATCTGTTTGTCTGTGGCTCCTGTGGATCTATAGAAACCTACTTAAAATTGGAGTAGAGCCCTGAAATTTTCAACGTAAGAAGTTTGGCCCTCTAATTTTATGTATGTCGAACAGAATGTTAAAATTTTAATTAGTTCTTTTTTAATATATATATATATATATTTTTTTTTTTTTTTTACAAAGTGACTTCAAATAGAGATACAGCTCTGAAATTTTCGACATAAGTAGTTTTAACCTTCTAATTGGACTTTTGAAAAACAGAATGTTAAAATTTTGATTAGTTATTTTTTAATTAATTTTCTTAATTAATTATAATTTTTTTTTTTTTTACAAAATGACTTCTAATAGGGTTACAGCTCTGAAATTTTCAACATAAGTAAATTTGGCCTTCTTATTGAACTCTTGAAAAATAGAATTAAAAATTTTTTGTTAGTTTTTTTTTTAATTAATTTTTTTAATTAATTAATAAGTATTTTACAAAACCTTTTCTAATAGGGCTACAGCTCAAAATTTTTCAACATAAATAGTTTTAGCCTTCTAATTGGATTTTAAAAAACAGAATTTCAAACTTTTATTTAGTTCTTTTTAATTAATTTTTTTAGTTAATTAATAACTATTTTACAAAACGATTTCCGAAAGGGCTACAGCTCTGAAATTTTCAACATAAGTAGTTTTGGCCTTTTGAAAAACAGAATTTTAAATTTTTATTTAGTTCTTTTTAATTATTTTTTTTAATTAATTAATATGTATTTTAAAGAACGATTTCTAATAGGGCTACTGCTCTGAAATTTTCCAAATAAGTAGTTTTGGCCTTCTAATTGGACTTTTGAAAAACAGAATTTTAGGTTTTTATTTAGTTCTTTTTTAATTAATTAACAAATATTTTACACAACAGTTTCTACTTGGGCTACAGTTCAGAAATTTTCAACACAAGTAGTTTTGGCATTCTAATTGGACTATTGACAAAAAGAATGTTAAAATTTTAATTTGATTTTTGATTCATATTTTAATTAATATTTTCACAAAAAGCGACTTCCAATAGGCCTAGAGCTCTGAAAGTTTCAACATAAGTAGTTTTGGCCTTCTAATTTTGCTTTCCACAAACACGTGTTAAAATAATCTTAAAGGCGTGTTGTATTATTGTATTAACTGGGATTTTTTTGTGTGTGTCTCGCCATTGGAGAGGCTTCTAATATTAAGGCTTTACGTAGCAATTAGATTTTAGTGAGTGAAGCGAGTTTATTCTTACTCAACAATGAACCTTTCAGCGAGCGAAGAGCCTATTCTTGCATAGTAATGAACCTATCAACGAGTGAAGTAAGCCTGTACTTTTAATGAACTTTTCAGCGAACAAAGTGAGCTCGATTTTGCCTAGCGATGAACCTTCCTCTAAAAACTGGGTCTTATACAAGAATGACAGATTTCCGCTACGCGAGGTCTCACAGCTAGCTAAAATATTGCATATGTTAAAATTTCGTAGCGAAGCACGGGTATTCAGCTAGTCATAAAAGAAACTGAACGATTTCGAAAAAAAAAGAATCAAATATCAATTGTAATTTTATCAGGGTAAAAAAAAAAAAAAAAAAAAAAAAAAAAAAAACAGTTTTGAGAAAACAAAGATTTAGTGAAAAACTTACATATATTTAATGCGTAAATAAACAATATTTTAAAAGTAAATCAAAAATAGTTTTAAAATAGTTAGAAAAAAAATTAAACATTACTAAATGGCAGAAATAAACATAGTTTTAGGAAGAAAAAAAATAATAATAATAATAATAATTTTTATGCATCTAGCCCCTCAGTTACCATTTTAACAATCTTGAAAGGGCAAGTTCAGTTGAAGAAAGAAAGTTTATAAGTCTTTTTAATCGTAAATATATGTTCTATGGTCTTTACGTCAATAAAATAAAATTAACTTTAAATAATAAATTTTAAACTGATATTTCTTAAAAGTAAAAACAAAATAAAGAACCTGTCATCCGTGAGATTGAGCCCGCTCATGAAATTGAATCCTGATGGAGCATAGTCCCACTCAACTTCATCTGCAGAGATGAATATCTCTCTTAGTTTTCCCTTCAGCTTGTCCTGTTCCATAGGTCTGGAGTTATTGCATTGTCGAACGCGGAAGAAAGCTTCCATTCCAGCTACAAAATAAGAGCTTATTAGAAGAATGTCCAGTTAAGGTTGAATCATTCAATGATTTATATGTATAAATCATCAGGTACCAAATCACATGGTTTAATGCAGTCGCTAAATTTTCAACGGAAAAATGGGATTCAACAATTTGCCCTTATTTGGAAAAACTTCACATTTCCGTGCATGCTCAATAGTTTTTTCATGGCATCTTTTCGTTTTTAACTTACTTCCCAAAATGTTCTATCAGACCGAATATTGACAAATATGATATAAATGGCAATATATTATTCAATCATACTAATATATTATTCATAATTGAAAGTAGCTATTAACTTACAAAATAACTATGGTTTTTGTGTTATTGAGTAAAATTTTTGCTTTTCACTATGGAGGTATGGTGTGGGTGCCATAATTTGATAAAACATGGAATAATTTATTTAGGCACTGTAGCTCGAAATGAGGCTGTAGTTCAATTCGTTTTTTCAACAGAAAATAATTTTTTTGGACAAAGTAATTACTTGTGATAGCTAAAGAAAGAGGAAATTAAGAGTTCATAATGAATATTTTTGACATTATCATTTCCATACATCTTTGGTAGTATTAAAAAAAAAGGACGATCACTATTTTCAAACTTACGTAACTATAGTGTATGCTGCACGCTGTAATATACACAAAATATTATATGAAATTAAAACTTACAGTTGCTATTTGGCGCTTAGGTGATATATTGTGATGACCGTACGTTTTTGGAGTTATGCTTTTTACCAAACTCACTGTTAAAGTACTAAACATGACTGAAGTAATTTTACTGGAAAAATTATGTATACAATCTAGGTTTCAGGAAATTTGTACACGTATTATTTGTACACCGGGTTATTAATGTATAGTTAAGAGTACGCAAAACAATATATTACTTTTTTACTAATAAAGTATGTCTGCGTTATTTGATTTTAATATAATGCTTTCTATAATACAAATACAATATACATACCTACATACATATATTTCAATTTCTTTTATTTTTAGACACGTAAATATCCCCTGTAGCACAAGTACACTGATGAATATCACTCGACATTGTCCGATCCCTATATAGGTTGTTGTAAACCAGCCTTCATTACAGTTAATTTAGCCCAATCACGCCTAATGCTGGATAAAATATACTGAAAGTTTTGAAATGTTGATGCACAGTTTCAAAATAGAAAAATATTTTTTTAAGAAAGCACGGAAGGCAAAAAATATTATTTTATAATGTTTTCGACCCGTTCATTAAAAAAAAAAAAAAAAAAAAAAAAAAAAAAAAAAATCGTGTATTTTGGAACGATGTTTGAGTTTCAGCCAGGAATGGCAAATTTTCCAAAATCCATATTTCCGACGTTGGCCAATGCTGCTGTTCTATCTGGATTGAGACAAATAATTTAGAAAAGTTCAAAATTATGTTTTAATTCACTTACAGTGGGCATGGGATCCAACTTCACAACGAACTGGCCAAACTCCTGGTCTTCTAGCTACCATGTAGCTTGTGGTGAACTTGGCTGGCAATAAGAATATGTCATCCGTCCTATTATGAAATCACATTAGCAAAGCTGACGCAGAATAAAAAACTACTATATACTATATAATACTATTAAAAAACGATGACAGAAAATAACACTAATAAATTATTGTAACTTAACTTTTCTCATTTGATTAATATTATCAAAGCATTTCTCAACAGATTACAATTATTTTAGACTCCATTGATGGGGCTGGAAATCTCAAGACATTACATTTTATGTTGTCCTAATTCTAATTTAAAACACAAAAAAACCGCTGTATGCCCTTCTTTTAATTTAGTGTTAACTTTTCCTACTTCATTCTCTATTTTTATTTTCATTTCTCTTTCCTTAGAATCTCTGAAGTAGCTCTAGATACCCGAGACATGTGTAAATAGCACTTTTACCAAACAAGAAATAAGATCTGTCTCGGAGTACCTGTGTCCGTTCCACCTGACGACATGTCCTCCGAAACTTGCCGTGTGTACATCTACTACGTCTCCCATTCCCACCAGGTGCCAGCTGATTCTCTCGTTGAGACAGAAATCCAGTCCAGCCAGGTTGCCAAAAGCAAGACCATTCACGGTGTGCATCAAGTTGGAAGCCTAGATGCAAAGAAGTCAATATTGTAGTTTCATTTTGCTAACGAATAAATTCAGGTTTTTCTAAATTATCGTTAGATAAAGTTTATTTTAACGTGTTCATATTGTTAGTTACCTTTGGAAATATTTAATTAAAAGTCTGCACTCCACCGTAATTTGAAATTAATTTAAATTCCGTTAGCAAAACTTGTCAAATGAATTGATGACTGTTGTATTTCATTGATATTTGTGTTTAAGCTGGCTCTTTGTCCGAGTGATGATTCTACATCAATGGATTAATCTTCAATATTCCCTCTGTCGTATTTGATGTGACAGCACAGCAGGGCGATTTTGCCGCCTCACCCTTTCAACTAGTTGTCAATCATATATATGATTTCTTTTAAACTTTTGTATTTTTCTTCTTTTGACATCTCTTATAACGATGTTTATCATTTGGTAATTTTATAAATAAACTTAATTAGGTTGTTATTAAGTTTTTTGAATATGTGCCTATCAAGCATAATCCACTCGAGTTCCACATATTTCTCCCAGCTGACTGAAGGTTAGAGACAGTTTAATTAACTAGGGGTGTGGAACATCGCACAACTTTCAAATACACTATATTGGTCATTGAATTAAAATTTGTGGTGTTATTTACCATTTTCATATTTTCACTTATTTAAATACAAATGGCCAGTTTGACAAAATTTTTGGCAATAATTTTTACACGGGCAAAAAAAAACAAAAAAACAAAAAAAACCACCAAGTTGCCGAAATTGGCGATGTTATTCGAAAGACATTATTACATTGTCCTTTCTTATGAGCGAAACAGAAAAAAAATCATTCTTTGATGGGCGATGTTCAAGGGCAGAGAGCTCTGTGTTAAAGGTGCTCGTGTTTCAGTTTTTTACTCTTGTATCGCAATTCTACGGGAATTTCGAAGATGCTGGGGACGATCAGAACACCTTAAGAGGCATTGGCAAACTGATTTAAATCAAAATCACTAGAGCACTTTTTTAGAAATTACTGAAAAACATGCTTTTTTCATGATATTTCATGGTATCAATCTTATGCCCCTGCTCGATTTTGACGAAAACCTTAATGGTAGGTCCCAATGTCACCACTAACCCGCACACAAAAATTTAACCTTGTAGGTCAATTTGTTCGGGAGTTATGCTGATCACGTACACACAGACATTTATTCTAGACCACTTTTATAAAATCAGGCTGCTTGGGTACAAGAATCAGGGGTTTTGAAATCAGGGTGTTCCAAAACGTGGAGAAATGAAAAAAAAAAAAAAAAAAAAAATAATTGATATGGGTATTTGAAACATATGGGTATTTGAAAGTAAAAATATAGGAGATTAAAATTACATATTATGATTGTAGCTATTGATATGATAAATCTTATATAAATTTTCATTGAGATCTTATTTTCAAAGTAACCAAAACGAAGGCTTTTATCAAAAGATATGGACAGTTAAAAATTCAACCGTTAAATTAAAACTCGGTCATATCACCTTAAGATCATGACTCCTTTTTACTTTTAGGGATTCAATTATAACTAACGCCATTTTGAATAGCATTTTATTAGTTCATTTGAGATTTTATTTTTATCAGAAGAGTTATTCTGGCAAATATAATTTTCTAACCTTTGAAATTCTAAATTTCCTTTCTTATAGTTCCTTTGTTTACTGAAATTAGCTTAATAGATATAATACAGTTAATATTGCATATCTCGAATTAAGACTCTTACTCTGAATTCAGCATTTTTCTTTATTTCTTCTCTCTCTTCAAGTGACATTGTCGGCGCCTGTCGTTTGATATTTTCATCTATGTATATACTTTTCATTTCATCAAAATTCATGAACACTAAAACAATTCGCTTATCGACATCAGCACTAGTCAAAGCACCTGTGAATTAAAAGTGTGTTAAATTTATATATGTCTGACAAACAACTTTGTTTCTATACAAAGGAGTAGTCAAATCCTTTGATTAAAACATATTTTGCTTTTTCAAACCAATAGACAAAATTAAAATATTAATCGATAAAGAAAGTTTGTAAAATGTGTAACTTTTCAATCAGATTATCACACATTATATAGAATACACATTACCCACTCAAGTTCTTTGATATCCTCTTGTATTAGCTGACAGCTTTTGTCATATTAGTTGTATCTAGATAAAGTAAAGTGGCTATATGGTAACCGATGAGATTGTTTAAAATCTATCGAGTGGTAAAGTCAAGAATTGCGTCAACATGGGCGCCGGCAGGATTATTTGCAAGGGCGCGCAAGAATGCTAGAATTTTGTTTAAAACGTTAGTTTTTCAGAAATTACTGCAATTCCTAATGAAATGATAATTAACAATCATGCATTAATTTTCACTTTTATAATAATAAAAAGAAAAAAAATCACGGTATATATAATTTTGAAATCCTGTCTTTTGTAGATATTATTTGATACTCAACGCATCCATGTTAAAAAAAAAAAATCTTGAACAAGAAAAAAATATATATAATTTCCATGTTTTTTTTTATCTACCAAGAATTTCTCGCGGTATCCAAAAGACAGTGCTTCGAACAAAACAAGAAGATATAAAAAATAACCTATTAAAACAAAGTTTTTAATATAAATCTTTTATACGCATTACCGCATTTTATGCTCAATTACAACATATTGAGCTCAGATCGAGTTTTCATAATATTTGACCACTACGAAGAAAACACCCTTTCCAAACTATTAACCTACTCTTTTTTTTGCTCTCAAAACTTGATTGAATACACTGTCATCTTTCTGCCTAGTTTCATCTCGATTGGATGACAGCAGGTGGGTTAATTAGCCATCCGAAGATTTTAAAGTGTCAACCTTAATGGAGGAAAACTAAATTCATTAAATATCTCCAAATTTTTACATGTTAGAATTAAACTTGGTATCTGGAACGTGAGTAAAAGCTCATGAGCCTGAGGTAAGACAATAGAAACGCTTGTTAGATCTGCCTTTTAGTGGCACCCCAAAACTTTATAGAAAACATTGTCATCGACAGTGACTGTATCTGCAAAGTCTCATCTCGATTGGATGAAGTCAAATGAATTAGTCATACAATGGGACAATAGTAGAGTGCTTATAAGCAATATTTTAGTGCAAGACCCAAAAGTTCATATAATGCATTCTTATCAACAACGAATATGTCAAATTACTGCACGATTGGATGACGGCAAGAGGGTGAAGTAGCCCTTCGTAGATTTATAGGCCACTCACAAATAAACATCTCGAGTAAAAAACAAATCAGTTGAGTTGAATTTGTGTTCGGACTAGACGTATCAAGGCTAGTGGCTTAACGTAGTTGACACCCCGCAAATTATTTCTCGATCCCTCTATTTACACCAATTTTTCGTCAAATATTGGATTGTGTAATTAAACTTATGTTGAAAATAAACTTTATTCAAATTGTACTATATTACTAAAAATAATTATAAATTTTATTTACTTACCAGTCTGAAGAGACTATCTTTAAAAAAAAATGGAAAAAAATAATCATTTATAAGCAATCAATATTGAATCAACTGTAGATACTATAATATTGGGTTGTTCGGAAAGTAATTTCGTTTTTTTCGGGGAACATAAAAGACAATTTTCGTATAATGAATAGATATTTTATTAAATTATATATTGGCCATTCTGATCCAACACCTTTTGCCATCTTTCTGGCAGTAACATGATTCCCCGCTCATAAAAGTTTTGGTCTTTGCTGGCAAAAAACTGATTCAGGTGGTTTTTGACATCTTTATTTGAGGTAAAGGTTTTACCATCCAAAAATTTTTGCAGGGACCGGAACAAATAATAATCGGAAGGCGCCAGATCTGGAGAATATGGTGGGTGTTGCAATATGTCCCATCCAAGCTGTAAAAGCTTTTGGCGAGTGACCAAACTTGTATGAAGCCTCGCGTTGTCTTGGTGGAACACTACACCCTTCCTGTTGGTTAATTCTGGCCTCTTCTGTTTAAGCGCATCATTCAATTTGTCCAGCTGATGACAATAGACTTCCGAATTAATAGTTGTATTGTCCGGTAAAAGCTAAAAAACAAACAAAAAACGATTCCTTAGAAATCCCACCAAACGGACAGCATCACCTTTTTTTGGTGAATGTTGGCTTTTGAAACGCTTTGAGCCGGTTCATCTTTTCTGCATCATGACCTCTTGCGTTTCACATTGTTGTATAAGACCCATTTTTCGTCCCCAGTAATAATCCGCTTCAAAAATTGATCATTTTCTTGACGTTTGAGGAGCGAATCACACAAATCAACGCGACGACACAAATTTCGCTCCGTAACAACATGAGGCACCCACACATCGAGCTTCGAGGTTAAGCCCAGGCCTTTCAAGTGGCCATAAACAGTCGAATTCGACAAATTTAATCTCTCACCGATCTCTCGTGTGGTTATTCGCCGATTTGCATCAACTAATGCCTTTATCTTGTCTTTATCAGCTTCAACTGGCCTTCCCGAACGTGGTGCATCTTCGACATCAAAATTGCCGGATCAAAACTTTGCAAACCAGTTCTGGCACTGGCGTACTGTTAACACGCCTTCTCCATACACATCTGTCAATTTTTTTCTCTCTTGGACAGCATTTTTACCTTTTCTAGAGTAAAAAAGTAAAATATGACGAAAATGCTGCTTATTGCTCTCCATATTTAAAAGGACACCAACCAAAAACTACTGCGTAGAATTAATAGAACTTTTTTACACACAAGCCTTTCAATATCAGTTCTCAAGACATATAATGGTTATGCGGCTTAAGTGTGAAGTTGGTTTCGAAAAAATGTAATTAAGTCCTCTGACGGGAAAAAACGAAATTACTTTCCAAACAACCCAATATAATTTTAAGTACTAAATAACCAGATTAATCTAAACTTGTACAAATTAGACAGAAATTAAGGAGCCAAAATAGTGCGATCCTTTGCGTTAATAAATAAAACAAACATCTAAGAGGGTAAAACTGTGAAGTACAAAAAATCACAGACAAAAAACTATTCGATGTTGCAATTATATATCATATTCTTATTTCCATCTTATTCTCTCTTTGTAAAAGAGTAATAATTTGCAATTAGCTGTCAGAATGGATGGGGCAGAATGATATGATTTATAATAATCTCCATAACCTGAAGTTAATATAAAGAATTTAAAAATACAAAAGAGTAATATTTTATTTCTTCCAAGTTAAAGAAATTATGGGAAAAAAAAATTAATTACAAAGGCGGTATAGAGAAGCTGATTTGGAATTTTAAAAAGAGATCAGGACGACTAATATATTCTCAAAAATTGAGGAATAAATAAATCTCCCCCCACCAATTTGCAATAGTACTAGACTACATGCATTTGAAAGCCATCTAGGAATTGCTATATAGCTATAAAAAACGAAATAAAAAATAAACAGGAGACTTAAAATAATGGGGAAAATTGTAATATTCAACTATAGTTTCAAAAATGGCATATGAGCTTTTTTCCCTTGGAATTTATGCTTTCTTCCCCAATTTTAATTTTCAAAAGCTAGGAGGGTGTAATTGCATCTCCTTGCAACCTCCTGGCGGCACCCATGTGTGTCGATATCGAAAACTGTTCATGAAAATAACTTCGCAGTTTTAGACCAGCATCGTTTATTTAGTAGGAATCGACCACTCATTACTTCAATGCCTTGAATTAGAAAAAATAAAACGCCCGTTTGTTTACGTTTACCAATACTTTTACGTCAGGAAACGTTTCAGACAAGAGCAATTAGGCACCGCTCCGTTTTCGAAATCCTTTACATTAACTTCGATTTCGTGTGTAAAAGTGTGGGAGGTTGGGTGTGTATGTCGCTGGTGGTGGTGGGAAAATATGCGGAGGCCTTATTAACCGACTTGCTGCAATCAAATCCGACAACATTCGATGTCGCTGACAATGCATTCTATCAAAGTTTGGGGCTGTTCTTGTCACTAAATGGTCACTTTAACGGAATACTAACAAACCAACTTGACGTCATACAATCGCACTGAAATTGTATTTAACCGATTATTGAAGAAACTCTTTCATGTTAACAAAAGTGTTTTTATTAGAATAAATAAAAGATAATTGGACTTGAATGGATAAATTCACTATGGAGTGAAGTCCAGTCAATTATACTTTGTATTGCGAAGTAACTATGAAAGTGAAAGAATTTTAACCGATGATTGTTGAAACTCTTTCCTGTTTCCAAAATTGTTTTAATAAATAAATAATAAATTTTTTAATCAGAATAAATAAAAGATATTTGGTTGTGAATGCATAAACTGACAGTGTATTTTGAATAAATAAATTTTGAAAAGTAGTTTACTGCATATTTTTCTGATAGAGATATTTTATATATTTAAAATTAGATGCAAACACCAAGCACTCGTTGACAACCGAATCGGTGCTTTGTTAATGCTATAAAAATTGGCAATGCATATAAGGGGTTTATATTAAAAACTTTGTTTTAATGAGTTATATTATTTAATTTTGTCATTGAAACGTAAATCCTGCAATTACATGGCTCTTACCTTTCTTGCATACTAGCAGTGGGCCGAGCATTCCAGCGTGCAGTTCTGTCTCTCCGTGGTGGTGAGAGTGGTACATCCATGTAAGGCAATCGGGATCTGTGTCGGTGGGTGCGTCGTGGTCGTTCATCAACCATCTGTACACGTGTTGGTCACCCGGAGCCACTCTGTCGTCCATCTTCTCGGTCTCGGTCGTGTTGTCGTCGTACAGGGCTCCTAACGACATAACCAAAAATCACTCGCAATTATTGGTAAAAGGAGATATGAATTCAAAATGTATAGAAGTAAAGGAACGTAAGTGTAAAACGAAATAAATGAAACTACTCAGATATCTTGAATAAGTAGGTTTTTCTTATTAGTTGAATATCCTTTCTAAAATGTAACCTTAGATAGTTTATTCCATTTTTGCATTAAGTGAAAATACTTCTTGATTTGTGTGCAATGAAACTAGTAACACTGATGAACTAGTATCAAAAGTTAAGGGTTTTGAATTCAAATTAATATGGTTATTACAGAATATTAAATAAACCATACATTTATTATTATTGGCAACTTATTGAAAATTCGTGTTACTTTAGAGTATTATGTTCCTCAAGTACAAACCATGAATAGTTTATTCAATAAGTTTAACTAAGACACATGTTACATATTTATAATATACAGCTAAATGAATAGGTTTTCAATTACAGTTTTCAAAATTAAAATTATTCTTTTAGATGTTCAAATTTTCAGATGAAGTTATTAGTTTAATGTCCCACAATCTTACAATGAGCGACAGGCAAAAATACTCGTTTTCTAATAAATGGAAATGGAACCATTTTCGACACTTTTGCACGAACAGTTTTAGTGTACTTATCAGATGAATATAGGGTTAAAGGGTAGTACTTTTCTTACCTTCATGTATTTTCTGATAACGAACTCCATGTGGATGTATCGATAATGGATGTGTGGCCATATTTTTGAACACTATGATAAGGATGTCCCCAACTTCCCCTTTCAGTACTGGACCTAGGATACCCATCCATGGTTCTTTGGGTTTTTGTACCGTGAAAGTATCATCAGTATACTCAAAAAGTATTGCTTTTCTGTATACTTGACCAAGCTTCAAAGGGTCTGAAGTTTTTGATAAATATAGATCTAAGTATCTGAAAGAAAGTGATCATGTGAGTAATGAACTGAACAAATAATTTTATTAAAAAAATATATTCCAATTAAATGAAAGAATATATATATATAAGTTTAATCAATATATATATATATATATCTATATATATAAAAGAAAGTCGTGTTAGTTACACCACTTATAACTCAAGAACGGCAGAACAGATTTGGGTGAAAATTGGTATGGAGGTAGCTTAGAGCCAGGAGACGGACATAAGATACTTTTTATCCCGTTCGACAGCGTTCCCGTGTGACTTGACAACAAAACGCAAATGATAGCTATGTAATTGACGTATAATGACAGCTATGTAATGACGTAGACAATTTGATATTTATAAAACTCGGTATGGTTGAAAATTTGAGTTTTGAAATAAATTTTTAGGTGAATTGAAGTGAAGTGAAGTTTAATTAATAATGCCGCGAGCAAGACGATCGAATCTTTCCCGACAAAGCCGTAATGCAAGAAGAATACGAAATACTGCAAATGAAAGGACTGAAGAAGAACAAGAAATTGCACGTGAACAGCGCCGCGATAGTATGGCTCGACTTCGTGCTTCTCAATCACGAGAGCAAAGTGAAGCAGCCCGTGAAACAGCTCGGTTGGCAATGCGGAATCGTCGAGCGAACAACAGAGGTCAACAAATAGATAATTTGCGACGCAGAACAAGATATTTATCAAGTGCTGATTTGAATCGAGCAGCGTTTCGATACGATTGCAGCAATGATTACAGCTTGCATCCTAGCGTTTGTATTGGGCAAATGGACGTTGTTTGTGAGTATTGTGGTGCATTAAAGTTTTCCGGAGAAACGGCTGGATTATGCTGCCTTAATGGTAAAGTGAAATTACCGTTGTTGACTCCGCCACATGAGCCATTGTATTCATTGCTTTGAATATTTGTTTTTAAAATAGAAGCTGGAGCTGCACTATAGACACCAGGCATATTTTATTGAGTATGTTCACCGGTGTTTTGTACGTATTAAAAAAATATATACAAAATTCTTTTAAGCAATAGCAGTAATATTATTTCTACGTTTACAAAATTTTTAATGGTTAAATTTTTCTAGCTGGCTTTTTTAACCCTTTACACTCGAGGCCACATGATTGGATGCCACAACTCGAGAAGACCACTAGGTTTGATGCGGAAATTCGATGCAAGGCCAATGACTGTTTAGTTTCTATGAAGCTAATCCCTAACCTCGGATTGAACCAAAAATCCCGCGAAACGTCTCAAGTTGCTGGTACCTCAGCGCGAAAAAGGCCTCGAGTGCAAAGGGTTAAAATTATGAATCTAACTTTATTTAATGAGAGTGAGTCAAAACATACATAGAATCTGGCATAGCAAAGGATTATTTAGACTCAATTTGACTTCACACTTGCAACTTAAAACGTAGATTCAGCGAAGATTAAGGAAATTCACCGAAAACTTTCAAATCATTTCGACATTTGCCACCAAAGAGAAGAATGAATATAGATTCAAAATATAAAGCATCTGCGGCCAAGAGAACTAGGGCATCACCGCTGTAAAAACAGCATCAACTGGAGAATGACAGAGCTCGCTATTACAAAATGAACCAAAACATGAAACTGTTATTGTACTTTGGAAGCTGATCACCAACAACAATTAATCCGAAGAAATTCCGCGTCTATGTAACACAGAACAGATAGATATCCTTCAGCGGGTCCCCAGCAGCGCGGGGCCACACAGCTAGTATATATATATATATATATATATATATATATATATAATATATAATATATAATAAAAGCAATAAGTAAAAAAGTTATACAATAAAAACAATAAGTAAACTCTCAAAGCTTTCTGTTGTTGATTTGCTGGCTTATAACGAACTTATACCGAAACGTTAATATTTTTAGTTTATTCTTCCAGTTTTTGAAGTTGGTAATGAAATGATTTTAACATTAAGTGTATATTAATAGTCATGTCAATAGTACATTTTTACTGACGCGTTTTTGTGTAATTTTTAGTCAGTTTTTCAAGAATTGAGTGAAGTTGACATGAAACCTTGTTGTATCTGATTTGAAATAATGTATTTAAGGACTTGCTAATGTATGATTCAAACATTTTTTCCATAATTTTTCCAACGTTAACTCGAATGAAGCTGAAAAAACGAGAGTTTAGAGATTGGGTGGAATATTGGGATATTTGCTAATTTTTAGTTAACAAATAGAGTCAGCATACATTTTTAAAGAATTATTTTTGTAAAATATAATTTTAAATGTTATGTTGTTTTTAGTACAGTTTATTTTAAAGACAAGAGTTGTGTTTGGTTTTTACGCATAATAGCATTATTATTATTATTATTTTTGTTCTCAATAACGGCTAATCAGGCTGGAATTTACTATTTGATGTGGATTATATACTGTAACGGATATCCATATCTAACTCGAAATGAAAATCTTACTAAAACTGGTACTTTTGGCACGCGAGACCAGAGCGCTAACCACATATGCTGTTTTGGAAATGACAAGCTTTAAGATATTTTTCATATATTTTTAATTACATAAAATGAAACCTGCATAGCTGATGATTCATTACTTCACTGTAAAATAAATATTCAAAAAGCATTGACCTCTAAAACTCACGTTATTTCTTTTATAAAGAAATTATCTCTCTTTACTACAGGCCGATATGCATAACAGTCACAAGTCCTCGATTTATTACTTTTTTGATCTTTTATCAGTTACGAAGACAAATTTCGACATGCATATAACTCCCAATAATATTTACTTTTATACTTTGACACTTAAAATGGGTTCACCCAACATTATATTACCAATGATTTCTAGTCTTCATGAAGCTTTGACTGTCATAATGTCAAAAGTAAATATTCTTAATGGGCTATGTCACTCACATTCACTATGTGTAAAACTTGTACAACATTAATGATATTTATAGTGAGACCTGATTCTATCAACGGCTTTCAATAACGTAGCTGTCAATTTAATTCTCAGTCAGATGCCAGTTTGCATTGGCACTATTATATGCGGAATAAATTTCATGATAAAAAAGTTACTTTCATTTACTTTTTGAATATTTACTTATTCATAACCACGTTATCTTCAATTTCGTATTTTGTGTTTAAAAGTTACAAATACTTTAACCATTCGTTGTATATTTTACCGGCAAAGTGTGAAAATCCGGCATTCTATAGAATGCCTAAGGCATTGTATAGAATGCCTAAAAATTAGCCGGCAATGTATGAAACGATTCAAATTGCACACATTTCTTAGGCATTCTATAGAATGCAAAATGAGAAACCGGCAAAGTATGAAATACATCTCTGATTCCTTGCGGTCAATTTATCCTAAAATAAATACCCCTACCTATTTCGGGCAGTTGCTTGTGGCTTATCACCGCGCCCCCTAAAATCACTTTTTTTTAATCACTTGATATTGTAAAACTCTCAAAAATGTATGGTGAGCGCACGCTTCGCATCCTAAAAGGAAACATTACGACCTATTTCGTTTGTCTTACGGCCAATTGAACCTAAAAAAATAGGCCTACCTATTTCGAGCAGTTGTTTGTGGCATCTCACCCCCAAAATTACTTCTTTTTAATTAGTTTGTACTTGTAAAATTCTAAAAATTAAGGGGTGCGTGTTTTAAAACTCATATTTCATAAACTATTTTGGTGGCTCAAAATATAGTTCTGAATTGTATATAAAGTTTCAAGCTCATCATCGCAAACGCTATGAATAAAAGTAATGTTTTCTTATTTTGCATAAATAGCATTTGTCATTCTATAGAATCCCTAGGTATTGTACACAATATATGGGAAAAGTATATAATATTTTTCATATTTCATACTTTGCCAAATGGCAACAGGCATTCTATACAATCTAAAAGCATTCTATACAATCTCTAAGCATTCTATATAATGCCGGCATTTCACACTTTAACCGTAACATATAGAACTTCATTTATTAATAAATTTATTTTAATCAACTTTTTCAGTGTAGGACATTTTAAAAATATTTTTTTATCAATTAGAAATGAACACGTTTTCAAAACCTCTCATTTGATTTTTAAGTCAAGAAGAGATTATTGAAAATTTTACGTTGGTATTGACTACTTTTTAATTTGTGTTTTTTTGAGATGTCGCATTAAATAGTTTTTAATTTAATTTTTGTTTTGTTACAACCTGTATGAATTTTAGTAATATCACAAAATTATAGTTTAAACTTCCTAAAAGGGTATTTTCCACAGCCATGAATTTGATGGTGGGATATAATTAGGCAAGAATTTGAAACAAAATTGAATCTCTATGCCTAAAATCGTGTATATTGAAAATAACATTAAAAACTATTAAAATGAACAGTCTCGAGGAGTTTTTCTGAAGCAAAAGAAATAACAGTTTGTGGTCATAAGTGTGGTTTATTTTTTGATAAAGAATTTTATAAGAATATCTTCAGAATGTTTATACATTAGTTGTCTTTTAGACTGTTATAGCCGAACCTTTTTGACTTTTTCTACTTTAATACTTTTTTGAAAGAATGCTTAAAGTACTTTCAACTCAGTAAACATCAAATAAAATACATACGACAAAGTATTTTACACTCTTTCACAATAAATAGCTGAACTTCCACATCTAATTAAAAGCATATTCATACTACATACAGTATTAAAGTTTGAGGTTACAGTACTAAGAAATCCTCAGAATCACCTCCCCAATACCAATTTTGCTTTTTTCTGTACGCATTGAAGAACTAATGCTGCAAAACATATAGGCCTAAGTGGAAACTCATAATTAAATGCAGACAAAAATTTTAGTACGCATTTTCTGAATATTAAAGATTCCAATTCAAAATAAAATACTCACTAGACTTTCTACATCAAGCAGAACCACTAAAAGTAAAAAAACACGAACATTTGAAAGGTTATTAGTAATACTGACTCTTTTAATTTTCCCCTTAAAATTAATATGTTAACATCTAATACTTTCTTTAAGTTTGGTAAAAATTTCTAACATTTTGAAGCATTATTTTGATAAATATTGTGGTTGGGAATTCATAGAACAGTTTTATAAGACAGGCAAAGGATGGAGGTTTACTTTTCATTAAATTACAAGACTTACTCATCTGCTCCAGGTCCCAGTAGATTACCTTCAGGTGCATAGTCCCAATCCACTTCAACGGCCCCTATGTAGATAGTCCTCGTTGGACGATCTTCGTCAGGTATCCTTTGAGCTTGGACAAGACATACAACGAGACATACGACAAGGGCATGGTGGAGATATGAGATCCTTGAAAGTTCTTTACACATAATGCACAGTACAATCAATAGTCACAGAACTCGCAGAAATTGTGCGAGTATCAGTAGTTTGATAGAAAAAAACCTTCGCTGATATCTGAAAAGGGACTTTCTAGGAAAAAATTTCTGCTATTTAAAACGATCACTCACTATACGAAAGTTGATCCAATCGATGGAATGGCTGTCTTTCTTAAGTGACTAGGAATAGTTGGTTTGGATAAAATGTCTGTCTGTCTAGCTAGAGTCCTGGCTGGATGGAAATGGCTGAGGTTGGGGCGCGTAAACTTTGTTTTGGATGATGCGTGATGTAATTGCTGAAGTTTCTAGAATCTTTTTTACTGTTGTAATTGGCTGTGAAGACGAAGTACATCGTGTGTTTTCTGTTTATTGGTGAAAATTCTAGGGCATTAGGTGACTTCGGTAAAGATTTATGGGACTTGCCATTTCAGCAGTAAGTAGCCATCATAGTAAGCGGATTAGATGTCCCTGATATCTTTTTGTCTTTGGTCTCCAATTCTCAAGGATAAATCTAATGAAAGTGAAATCTAACGAAGTTCCTGCGTAATTCTTTTTCTTTAAGCCTATTTATGACCAGAACATAAAACTAAAGATTACTTTCATCTTAGACGTATCGGAATGGCATTTGAGCGTGTTTTGTTGCATAAGGTGATTTTGGAAATCAGAAATTGGTATCGGCTTATTTCTATGAAAGCTTGTTATGAAACAGAAATTGAAGCACCGATTGTTTATGTGAAATGTATTTTTCTCCATGTGTTAAAGCGTCATCAAACGAGAAACGCCTTACTATCTATTTACTTGTAAGAATGGATTTTTTTAAAAGGTAGGTAATTTCAAATTTCTATTTAAATGATTTAAAAAAAAATATTATTTCTAAAATTTTGAAACACTTGTGTGTTGAGCCATAAATAACTTCACACAACACATAATAATATAAATATTAATTACTTTTGAGCAACACTAAATTAAGTATTTATTTCAAAGCGTCTAAATACCAATTCTTAAAAAAGTTTTGAAAAGTTCATGTACGAAATAATAATTCATGTCTTAAGTTTATCAACTACTTTTATTGCTGTTTTCTAATTTACTTTCATCATCATGAATTAAAATAATGTATTAGGCTTATTTCACTCTACTATGGTATTTTTCACATGTTATTTATAGGCTCAAAAATTGTGGTTAATTAAAATTATTTGAAAATCAAATAATTTGAAACTGTTTGAAAGTAACTTAACCTGAAAATATCAAGTGATTACGTATATTTAAATATTAAAATAGTTTAAAAATAAACAATAGATGCAAAACATGGGGGGGGGGGGAGGGTGGTATTTCTAAATTATGTTTGTTAACTTTTATATTACTTTTTCACTACTCTTAATAACTATTTGAACTTCTTTTTGTAGTTATTAAAATAAGTTTTGAGTTCTAAGGCATATATGCTTAGATCGTTCAACAGGAATGTATGCTTAGATCATTCAGGCAGGTAAAAATCAATATAACTTGAGATTGAAAACATTCAAGGTAATTATGTAACCGACCTGTTAGTTCATTGATGTAAAAAAAAAAAAAAGAAAAAAAAAAAAAAAAAAAAAAAAACCCTTTCAATTACTGTATTTCTTCCCCTTAGGGCAGCGTTCGCCAATAACTTTTAGAGACGGGCTGCATGTATTATGTTGGAACTTTCCGCGGGCCGCAGATTTATTCCGAATACGCCAATAAATATATTGCTTTACTACATATGTTCAATGTTAGAAATGTGATAATTACTAAAGATTTAACAATATAAAACAATTTTGAAAACTGAAACAATAATTTAATTTTTTTATATTAATAAAAAAAAAAATTAAAAAAAAAAATTGATATTTGATTCATGTTTCAAATAATTAAAAAAATAATTTTCTTTACATTGTACATCAAAATCATAAAAGAAGTTAATCTTTGGTGACAATATTACAATGTGACTTGGCATAAACATGTAATCAATAAAGATACTTAAACCATACCTCCTAAATTCTTCATTTTAGTCGATGTTAATTGCGAGACAATGACGACCGGTCTGCTTTTCACTATCTACTTTGCGTTTAAAACTAGTCCTCGACGCTAATATTTCACTGGAGTCATAGAGATCGCGATTCTTCTTTTCATGTCAAAACAAAAAGAGACCAGTATGCATTAAAACATCCAACTCCTGCCCATCACATTCAAAAAAAGTAAAACAAGCGTCATTGGTTATAATTCAAACTATTGCTTTTTATATTTTTCTGGAAGTCTCAGAAAAAAAAAAAAAAAGGATTTTTCAGACTTACTGACGCGGGCCACTTAATGGAAAACGCGGTTTTTGGTAGTAAACACACACTATTGTAGACAAATTAAGATCATTTCCGCAAAATTTGATTTTTGCGATTTTTTTCTGTACTGCAGGCGCGGCGGGCCGGAGAAAAAGCTGTCTCGGGCCGGATCCGGCCCGCGGTGCCGCCTAGTGGCTGACGCTGCCTTAGGGCAAGAAAACAAGGTTTGAACATAAGCAAGGTTGTCTGGGTCCGTAACTTTAAATGACAAGTAACTTTCAAATATATTTCTTAAAATCACGCTTATATTTAAAATACTTTCTTTTCTCATATAAGCTCAATTTTTTACGCCCTTTCAAAATGTTATTTTTTTTTTTAAATTTAGACACATATAAATAAAATAACAGTATATGAGAAACTTTTCATTTTGGTCACTCACTGATTAACAATGAAAATTTTATTTTTACAGTTTTAGGTGAATATACCAAATATATTGCTTTTTTAATATAATATTTCATTTTATATAAACTCAAAAAGGAAAATAAGAAAAGAATTAAGAGGATTTTTTCCTAATTTTAATGCATGACATTTGATACTTGACACAGTACATGTTCTGCACTATAAGGTAACTTCAAAAAGTGTTAATGTGTTTCAAGAAACCCAATAATAGGGTATTTGACACCATCAACAAATAATTACCAAATGCTGCCTATGAATAGTATTTAACGAGGTAATAATAATGCAAGCATTTTTTACTCGAAATAATTGCTCAAATTTTTATAAATCGAATTCTAAAAAATGGTTTTCTGAGCGCTTCGTCATGTGACCAGAAACGATCGCTTAAGCTCCTCCCAGAATGTGACGTCAGTATTGTGGAGTGGAAGTTTGTGAACAAACAACTTCATACGTTTATTTTTAAGCTTGGTTAGTCTTTCTTCCTACTTTATGATTAATTATGACCATTAAAGGTGAATTTTAGGAAATAATTATTTAAAGAAGCTTTATTGGAAAAATGCGCGATGCTGTTTATGCAATGTTGACGTCACACAATCAGATGGATTTTTGAGCAGCGTTTTAGGGGCGGGGCTTCTGCTTGCATTTTAAAATGTGTTTTTTGGCGCTTTGCGACATTATTTTGGAAAAAGAAAAAATACGTGTCTTTTATTTTGGGCATATGCTTTATTTAAAACATATTTTGAAAATTTGTCAAATACCCTATTACATAAAAAATAATTGATCTGATATTGCGACTGTGCTTGTATTAAAAATATTCCGTTATGAAAATGGTTGCGTTAATGGTATTAAGTTGTGTCACATAATTGGTCTAACCCTGCTTTTAATTTTAATTTAGTTAATTAATTACTTTGGGAATGATCACTTCCAATAAACAATTCAACAATACTAATCTACTTTAATTATTTCGGATTAAATATCAACGATAATTTGATGAAAAATAGCTTTCTGTCTCATAGAGGCGTTGAAATAAAAATTCCCCAAACATTTTATCATTAGTATTTATTTTCGAATGAAGGTGTTTGACTTTGAACTAATTTTATTTTGCCCCACATTACATCTGCTTCAAGCATTCAAAGTTGAAAAGGTAACCTTTAAATCCCCCACAGGGTAGAGTGGACCAAATTCGAAAATACAGGGTGTTCATAAAAGGTTGGACACATTTTGATGTTGAATAATTCATAAAATAATGAAGATAGAAACATACTTATTGCATTTATACGTAGATTAACCTGTTCAGGACCGGCGAAAGGAGAAAGAAGCGCTTCCCCAGGCCCGCGCGCTCAAAGAGACTACGCACGCACGGGACCGGGCATTTTTCCCCGTTAAGCATTTTGCCCCGTTAAATTCAAATAAAACGTTCCAATCTGAAATCACGTCTGTGTGATGATGGGCCGGCTGGCACGGAAACACTGATCACAAATACGATATCGCGGGCCGTGAGGGAAGAATCGTCTGATCACATATACGCGATCACGGTCCTGAACAGGTTAACTCATATATTTTCATTTATAGAGAACGTTGCCATAAATTTTTTTTCCCATTTTATATCATTTCTTTTGTAAATATCGTCTGCCCGTGTTATTATTTTGATGCTTTTCTAGTTTCTTTCACGCGATATTAATTGTATATTTTCCCCTCTTGGTCACCCAAATCACCTGATATAACGCCACTGGACTTTTTTCTTTGGGAATTCGTAAAGGGAATCGTTTACAGGAGGAAAGTGTCAAATGACTTAAAAGCCAGAATTATAGCCGCAATAGCCACTACGGTTACTGACATGGTTGCCCGTTCTTGCCGTGAAATTGTCTATCATCTTGATATTCTCCGTATGACGAACGATGCACATGTGGAAGTCCATTAACAAGGGACATAAAACTTTTTTAGTCTATCTAACCATTAGTGTCATCAATTTAAATTTGTCTCGCTTATTTTAAGAATTTTTCAACATCAAAATGTGTCCAACCTTTTATAGACACTCTGTATGTTATTTTATTCATTAGCCTGTTCAGGACCGTGATCGCGTATATGTGATCAGACGATTCTTCCCTCACGGCCCGCGATATCGTATTTGTGATCAGTGTTTCCGTGCCAGCCGGCCCATCATCACACAGACGTGATTTCAGATTGGAACGTTTTATTTGAATTTAACGGGGCAAAATGCTTAACGGGGAAAAATGCCCGGTCCCGTGCGTGCGTAGTCTCTTTGAGCGCGCGGGCCTGGGGAAGCGCTTCTTTCTCCTTTCGCCGGTCCTGAACAGGTTAGTCATTTACTAAATTTTGTCCAAATTTAGAAATGTTGGTTTACACATTCAGTGGTTAATGAATTAGAAAAACGCAAGCGTGTATTCAAATATCGAATTAGGTAAAAATTATATTATGAATAGGGTAACATATATTAATAACAATGTTGGTGCTATATGCGAAGATTTGTTTCCTAATAGTAATGAAGCAAAAGGAAAGATCTTCCATTGTCAAAAAAGATTTATTTTGACGGCCTGTTTAATGGTTAACTTAAACTATTCTAAGCTCAAATATTTGACTAGTTTTCGAAAGCATTGGAAATCGTTCATCCTTAGGGCAGCTTATATAGAATCTGTAATTTCCTCACTAAATAACCCTTCTCTAAAACTTCTAAGATTGTCGCACAAATCGCCAACCATAGCTTATAAATATCTTTAACAGATATTATATAGACATAGTTTTTTGGGGGTTTAAAGTTCTATTGGTTATAACACGGCATATGTAACATACACTGGTTAAATGAGTGGGATTTGTACTTAGTTAAAACTGTATCAACAACAAGTGACAAATGCTTTGTTTTATTTGTTATGTTTATTTGTTTACATTATAACATACAAATATATATAGTAAATATAAAATAGTACTAATTACAAATACAAATTAAATAAGTATGTGGTTTGATTCTCGAAAGTCCAAAAAAAAATCTATTTCTATGGAATTACAAATTTTGTCTAGACTTAAGGAATTAAACCACATTCACATACATCAAGACAAAGAGCCGCGGCGTTCATTTAAAAATACAAATAAATATTATAGTTTCTGAATAAAAGTACTTATGATCCTGTACTTAAATTGTAAATTCATAGGACACATATTTAAAAAATACTGGTTCTTTATTTTGCTGGCACATAAGCACTTTAAAATTAGTAGTTTTAACTATGCAAAAATATTTTTTTTAAATTTATTTTTATAAAAATGATTTTAAAAACTAGTTTCATAAGTTTATACAAAATAAATTTCTGTATTTGGCACTTTATAAATGAAAAACCAAACTGGTCACATTTTTTGTATTCACAATTTCAATTTTTGAAAGTTTTTGCATATTTTTTTAAAAAAAAGGGTCGAAGAGAGTTAAAAATGTCAACAGATGCACGTTAAAACTATCACGATGAATTTTTTGGCGTTATTTTAAAAAGACAACTTTAGATTAAACAAATTCTGTAATTTGGAATTGGTCATCGAATTTGATACAATAAATAAAATACTAATAGTTTACAATTAAAATTTTTGTAATTAAATATTAACAATTTATTACAACAACAATTAATATATTTCTTGAATATTCTATCAAATTTTGTTTAATTTGGAACAAATATAGATATTTTATTCCGTAGTTTTTACAGTCAAATATCTCAACAAAGTCCTAGAGATAAGTAACCATTGATACTGTAGTCTTAATTTTTTTTAGGTTAAAACGCATTCAACTTCATTTAAAAATTCATTTTAAGTAGTAATATTATCGAATAAATGAAATGATAAATAAAAACTGAGAAAAATAAGTTTTCAGCGTCTTAAAAAATAAAATTTTCAAGAAGAATGGATTACATTTCGAGATAAGTGCTATGAAATTCTTCCAATTCTTAAATGTAACCAAACTTACCTTTTCATTTGGAATGTAGATGACTGTAAAAAGTGTTTATACAGATATATGTTATCTTATAATAAACTTAATTGAGGTGACATGCTTGGAAAGATTCTTCAAGTAGGAACGTATTTATTGTAGAGCAAGGACATTAACATTATTTAGGTTAAATGAATTATTAATGCAATAATAGTGATTTACTGGAAGCAAGGTACTATAGTAACATAGGTGTTGTAGTATGAACTATCCCTGCAATAGATGAGTTCAGGTTTACTAATAATTAGACGAAAAAGTACAAGGATAAGAGTAATGACTATTAGGTATCTCATTCTCTCATCCTAACGTAAAAACATATTGATATTTTTTGGCAAAATTGTGAGTTGGTATTCTGAGGAATGAAACTAACTCAATAGGAAAAGAAAAAGAAAAAAAAATACATAAGAAAAGTTAATTTTATATATTATAACACAGTTTTATGCTATTTAAAAAGGCTTGAATTTAAAACATTAACGGGGAAGATTCATTTAAGTCTTGAAAGGAGATTCAATTAAAGAGAAAGCCAGGAGTTGACTGAATAAGTCATTTATAGTAAAAAAATAATTTAAACTTGAGAAAAGCACGTGATGATAAATTAGTCAGTAGTACCGGAAATTTGTCAGAAATTTTAAACAGAAAGCTAATTTATACAATAACACACTTACATTTTTCAAGTCAGATATTTTACAGAGATACAATTGGAGATAAGTAGTTAGTGTACGAACTATACTTGGAAATTTTCAAGTAAGTCTTAAAAAAACAACAACAATAAAGTGATTTATATAATAATAAAATCAGAGATAACGGTAACATATTTAAAAATAAAAATTATCGATTACATAGAGGCAATCAGTTGTAATGATACAAATAATTGGATATTACAAGTTGATATTGTTTTTACATATCATTTATAAAAAGAATCGAAGAAAACATTCCTTCGAATTTCATAAATTCCATACATCTTCCAAGTACTACTGATGTCAAAGTCACTCCAGGTACAAATATTGTCTTTAGACCAACAGTTATGTATTTTTGGATAATTATTAGTTGCTAATAGCCCTCTCTCCATTATCGCTCTACTGTGTAGGTGACAGCCATTCCCGCTCGCATGTGATCATCCACGTGACAATGGAGGAACCAGGTACCGGGGTTGTCCATGATCATCTCGACAGTTTCGAATACACCTGGAAAGAGGTATACTACGTCCGATCGCCTCGTGCTGTCTGTCCGCCGGAGGAATGTTTGACCGTGGAAGTGGGCTGTGTGCATGTCTACTTCTGTGCCCATGCCTATGAGATACCACGCGGCGAGGGTATTGCGTCTGGCCACTAGACCCTCCAGGCCACCGTAGAGTCTTCCGTTGACGGCTGAAAGAAGTGGTTTAGTTAAATTAGATGTAAATGGGAATGAAATGAAAAATATGTGCTTTCCTATTGAGTATGAGCGTACGTTAGTGTATAAATGCAAAGCATTTACATAAAGTGTACTTACCATGCATTCTGTTACTTAAAATGAAGCCAGGGTCCAAAGGATTAACGGTCTCTGGTCTTTGAGCGTATTTGTAAGTGTTTTCTTTGATATACCAACTACGATTTTCATCAAAAATGGTGAAGAGGACTGCGAATTCAATGTCCATGTCACGTCGACGACCTTTAGGTAAAAAAGATATTGTAGAATTAGTAAAGTTGTATTTTAACTCAGAAATATCACACATATGGAACATTATTAAGTTAGATAATATCCGGTCTTTCTTTTCCGGATGATTTTATTTTATCTTTATTTGAAAGTTACAGGAATTAATTTTATAGTGTAAGCGTAGGATTTATATTTAGTGAAACAACACAATTACCTGCTTTCTTAGAAAAATACTTGACTAACAAAATTATTAGATGCTGATGTATGAGGGTTGAGATTTGTCAGGGAGCAAAAGGCGGATATTCAAAAATTCGTCAAAAAAGCGCACGGAAAGGATAATGTCAAAAATTAGACAAAAAAAAAGTATGCGAAATGGATAATTACGCAATTTTAAAGATACAATGAAATTTATCATATTATGTAATAATTACATTTCAAATATTTAGGAAGTAATTAATATGTGCCTCATATTGTTCTGAAATTTCATTTATGAAAAAAGATCAGGATGCTATCCATACATAAAACTGACTAATTAAACAGGTATTTAAAACTACTATGAAATCTGGTTATTTTATTGCTTGTAAAAGTATGATTTGACGCAATATAACCATTTTATTTAACTTAGTAATATTAGACAAAGTGCTTCAGCACCAAGATATCAGTGGCCGATATACATGTCGTGCGATCGGATCTACAACACTTGTATATTTATTTACTACATTTCTGGTAAATTTGAATGTCTGAAATTAAGAAAATAAGGCAAATGTGCCATTAAACAAGTTTTTTCTGATTATATACTTAATAATAAATATTTAAATGTTTTTACGTCAAAGTACGATATTTCAGCGCCTTGACTCGATCAACATTTTTTTTTGATTGTCTATACGCACACGCAGAACCCCAAAACACCAAGGTGTTCAAGTGATTTGCTGTTGACTAAGCTCTTGTGAAGTAATCTGCGAGGAAGGGGAAGCAATCTGCGATGAGGAAAAATATTTTGTACAGATATGACCAAAAATACACCTTTCGCGGGAAAAATAGGTCCATATCGAAAAAAATACTGATCCTCGAAACTGGGACATAAAGGTGGAAAGGAAGAAAAATTTTACACAGAAAAAAAAAAAAAAAAAGGCGGAAAAATCTCATCCCTGGCTTTACTGATAGAAATCAAACATAGGAGATATCACGATGCTAAAGTTAATTACAATTTGGCACTCAACTCCATTTAGTTTGAAACGCTTCCTATTGTACCAATAGCACAATAATACTATTTCATGTTCAACAACCAAATCTTTTTTACATGGTTCTTTCTCTGTTTTAAATTAAATCTATGCAATATGAAATAATAATTCATTTTTTAAGATCCAGATGGAGTTGAAAAACAAACCCATTTAGATGCGCGTTTTCTTCAAATTATTAATGAGGAAATTAGAAATTCTCTCTAATAAAGATTTTATCAGCTCTCTAATAAAGATTTTATCAGATTATGCATATTACCCCTAACAACTCATACAATTGCATTTTATGACACATATTACGGTATTCCATTTACGATTTAACGCATACATCGCAAACTTACCTTTACTTGTCAGCGTTCCAGGTTTGCAAGTAATCAGTGGTCCAATCAGTCCAGAATTGGTATCCCTTACCACATCCACAGTAGAATAGTATGCCCACGAAGAGCAATTGAACCCATTCCTTCCTGGTCCAGCCCTTTCAGGCACAGGCCACTCGTACACGTGTGTCTCTCCCGGTCCTACAGGCCCTTCATCATCTTCCACGACGTCGTCGTACCCTTCGTACTTCTCGAGAAGTACCCCGTGAGGATGAATGTTGTAGGGACGACTGGCCATGTTCTTGAAGACCACTCGGATGAGGTCACCTACTTCAGCCCTGATGAATGGGCCCATGATGTCTAAATGCATTTCGTCGCGAGTTCTGGGTTTGAGTGTGGTGAAGGTTGAGTCGGTGAATTCCCTGTAGACGGCTTTTTTGTAGATGCGGCCGATTCTGTCTGGGCCGTTTGCGACGAATACTCTGCTCTCTCTGAAAAGGGAATGGTATGTTTACATCAATATGGCCATGATTTTCAAAATTCTTAACATAATACTTTTAAAAAAATTAACACTTTGATTAGAATGTTTCAAGAGAAAAAGGCATTAAATGTATAACAAATATCGGCTTTGAAAAATGACTCTAACAACAGTATTGTTGTTGTTAAATCCGTTGTGTAATTGGTTGTTAAAAAAAAAGTTTACTTATTAAGAGGAAAAATAGAAAATGAGATATTAAAAACAAATACATACTCATTTTCTAAGAGATTAGACCCATCGACTATGTGTCTGTTGATAGGAGCATAGTTCCATTCCACTTCAATGGCTGCAATAAAGTATTCGCGTACTTTCTTGGGACCGTAAATAGACTTGGTGTGGAATCCGCTTGAACCACCGCAGTCCTGCACATGGTAAATTGCTCTCATACCACCGGCGAAGTGATTATTGACCCTGCAATCGAGTGCCCAACTTCCTGTAAGACAGATTCAATCAGTAAAGTTAGTTTTTCTTTTTATTAGTTTCATTTAAATCCAGCTTGTTGTGTTATTATATAGAAAAATAATTAAAAAATTTATTTATTCCTATCACCTTAAATATATAATTAAAAAAAAAAAATCCTCTTTTAAGTATTTTAATTGTTACTTTTTAAATTAGTGCATATTTTTCAGCAATATTTATAATGAAATACTGAATAATTTTAAAGGTAGTGTCTTGTTACATTATTAAAATTTTCAACCTCAGATTCAAATCTAATAATGGAAGCAACATCTCAGTATACATTAAGTTGGAATATACTTTTAAATTTTGGAATTGGACCAATGGTACACTAAGAATCAGTGGCGCCCCGGGGTCGAAATTGTTAGTGCAGCCAGAAACAGGCGACTTCCCCCTTCCCCAACAACACACACACATTTTCCACAATCATATGCTCAATCACCCTTGGACTTTTTTTATTTTATTTATCATGTTAAAAATCGGAATTTTCGCATTTAAAATTACATAATTAGTAATGATGTTTACATGAAAAAAATTTCAGTTTTATTCAAAAATTAATTAAATAATTAACATTTAACTCGGTATAATTAGCATATTTTTGAACAATTACTTGAGTTTTAGGAGGCCAAGAAAAAAAATTATGGTTGAAAATTATTTGTAATATCATTCTTAATGTTATAAATCTCAATCTAGTTTCTAGAAAATACAGGTTTTTTTTACAAGATTTTTTTAGCAATAAAAAATCGCAATTTTTCTGAAAACTTCTACATTTAAAAATCTAGCAAAATTCATTTTCTTTTCCAGTCAATTAGACTGAAGCTCAAAACATCTAATAGTTAATGCAGATTTTAATTCTCAAATCATTTTTCATAAGATTATAAACGCGCTTCAGCTGCACATGGCTGCTGTTGTTCGGAGGAAGGTTACTTTAATTGGAAGCGCTTTTTTTTTCTCGTGAATTATTCTAGCAAGAAGATTATTGTTTATCGGATTTTTTTTCACTTATCGTAGAAATTGGATTTTTATTTTAGAAAATTGTAAAATATATAATTTGAGTTTTGAACTAATAAATTTAGATGCAGTCCGACTGTACTGGCGGAAGTGCACGAGCCGCCACTGTTAAGAATTTGTTTATCTTATTGTCAAACAGTACATTATAAGTATTAATTTTAAAATTATTACCTGGATTGTCAGCATGCATGACAACGGTGTAATGGGTACTGGGTGCAATGTTGATGGTGTCTCTGAACTTGCCCTGGACCTGGAAAGTGTTTCCGTGAAAGTAGGGAGTGTGGATATCAATTGCTTTGCCGAACGTGGCCATGTGCCAACTGACTTTATCGCCAAGACACACGTTCAATCCTTCTAGATTGCCCCATACTCGACCGTTGATAGCTATTATGAAAAAGAGTTAATCAGAGAAGAGTTCATTTAAGTTTTCAAACTGCATAGTTCACAAGAAAATTTGAATTATGTCTGTCTCTTGGAAAAATACTTACAATGCATTTGATTGGATTCAATGAACATAGGATCAGATGTGTTTACCAAGTCTGGGCGATAAGTATACTCGAGTATATTTTCGACTAGGTAATGCGATTGGCTTTCATCCATCACAGAGAACAACAGAGCAAATTCTCTGTCAACGTATTTCTAAAAGAGAATTTGTTTTTTATCAAAACAAGGTAATGGATTATTTAGTAGTAATTATATTTTCATGTGGTGATATTAGGTTAGACCTGATAATGATAATCCCGAGCATCACCAGATGGCAGGATCTTCCAGCAAATAAGAGCGAAGAATACAGCAGACTGAAACTTGATTTCGTCGTGAATGGATATACCTTCGAGGCTCCTGATTATTAAAAACCACTGAAATAACAAACATTCGATCCCCCCTTTTTCGAGCATACTGATTTCGATAAACTGATAATTAATTTTACTGATGATAAACAATATAAATAAATCTTATAGCATATAAATTATACAGAATCAGACTTAATTTGTCGTTGACGTTTCCCTTAAGAGTCCAGAGTAGAGACAAGTTCTAACTACTCTATGAAAGTTCATTAATGCATGGTTTTATGCTCTTGTGATTCACGTTTCATGTACCATGATAAGTCTTAGGATTCTCTAACTAAATCTGAAGAAAAGTAGACGCTATAATGTGTATTTATTCACGCAAGTTCAGGGCCTGATTTTGCACAGGGCAATTGGGTCACGTGCCCAGGACCCCTAAATCTTGGGGAACCTCCCCCCAAAATGATTCAGGTTCGGAATCGAAATTTTTGGAAATTCGAAAAAAAGAAGTTTATAGCTTTTTTTTTCCTTTATTTCTTTCGTAAAGTAGAGACTCGTTTTTGTACCTATCCTCCGCAAGCATATACAACATATACATTATACAAAGACTATATGTTTTATTTGAATGCATTTAACTATTTTTTATGAACTTAAGTATGTGTATAGGATTGTAGAGAGAGAGATTCCAATTTAATTCAATTGTATATAATAGTTTTTACAATTTGACAGCTTTTAAAATTGTATGCCTGTTCGGTTCATTTGATGCAATTTTTGCTTATCAAAATTATTGTTCAAACAATCTTTATTTTATTACAATTAGTATATAAGGCCTCTTTTATTGGTATAATGTTCTTACGAAAGCAAATTTATCATGAGAAGGGGGCCTTGAATTAGGGTTTGTGCCATGGGCCCCTGCATTTGTAACTCGAGCCCTGCGCGAGTTCATTATTATAAGCATTTTAAATACTTGGAAATACATACTATTAAAATAAAAGGCTTTTGTTGAGATTTCGTTTCACAGTCAAACCGCTCTGAAGCTATGTAGAATAAATTTAACCCTTAGGTAAATAGAAAACAGTACTCCCGTAAAATGAAATCCTAACATTTACGTTAGTTGAACAGCAGTCCAATATATTCATTGTTGACTTAAATTGTCAAAAAGCATGAATACGCTCAGTAAAAGCGTAGAATTACATCTAAGAGAAATTATTGTTTATATGAATAAAAGAATATTTTTTATATATCTTCGAAGTATAATAAACTATCTCACCTGTTTTCCCTTCCTGTTCAAAGTTCCTGGTCTGCATGTGAGCAGTGTTCCACTGACGCCATCCCACATATCCCTTTCTACGTCCACGCTGGAGTAGTACCTCCATGTCAAGCATTCCGGATCCGTAGGGGTTGGACCATATTGCTCAGCAATAGCCCAGTGGTACGTCTTTGTGGTACCGGGTTTGACAGGTGTCGAGTCTGTGTGATTTAAAAGTGTGACACGTGTTATTTTATTATATTTACATAGTAGCAAAGGATATTTAAATATTTCCAATTCAGAAATGGTGTTTTGGTTTTCTTCAAATCATTCCAGTTCAAGGAAAACTTAATTTCCACCTATTCTAATTACCAAGTTATTTTTAATTACTTCAATACGAAAAAATAGATCAATGTGTTTATTTTCAGAAGGCTATAAGGAGAGGTTATTTTCTTTTTTTATCTTTTCGTTTATATAAAGCTTCATATATTTCTCAATAAACGTCATGGTTGGTAAAAGTGAAACTAATTCATTTCGCTTACTAAACGTGATATTTGACTTGTATGCTATTCTGAAATATGTTCATTCAATAAAGTAATTATGGATTTCATAATAACATATTCTTATAAAGAGTTAGTTTCAATTTGCATTACTTCTCGACTCATTCCTAAAGAAAAGTTACTAGACAGCTTTCTCATACTTCTTAATCATATTTTCATTACTGTTAAAACTGTTCATTGGTGTTTCATTCTAATATCACCAAGTCTCATATTCATTAACTCTAAACATATCGTGAAAATTGCGCAAATAATTTGATAGTCACGAAAAAATTCCTCGGCTATCCCCAAATAAAGAAACCGTTTTACGGCACAAATTTCACATTTGAGTAATTATTTTCGTACCCTGAACTTAATATTACCAAATAGAATAATTAGAGATTTGCCAGTCAAACTGGAAAGATATAAAAAAAGATTTCATCTTCACCCCTGCAGGCTGTCTCGTAGGCAAATGCAATAAATCTGGGAAGCCCTACATATCTGAACAAAATTTATTTCTCAACAAGTGACCCACCCTCTCTGAAAATGATTTTTTTCCGTGTAAATCCACATCATGGTAATAATGCTGCATTGTCAAAGGGATAAAGCATAATTTCCAATAATAACACTTGAACAATTGACAATTGAATCTTAAACCATGGGTTGGATTCTTCGGGTGTTGATTGACGTTCAAGCTCTTTTTACACGTATTTTGATATTCGTGTATTGGTTCAATTTTGCTCACCTATTCTAAAATGGTGCAAGTAGTGCATTCCGGTGTGAGTAAGTGACATGATAACGATTTTTTATTACTTTGAAAGCAAACAAATAATATTTTATTTACGAGATCTTATCTTCTGACAAAAAATAAGGTTAATGTGCTTCAAGCAGATATGTAACATTTTATATTACCAGTATTATAAAGTGTTATGTATAGATTTATCTTATGTAGCAATTGTACAGGTGCGCAAATTACAAGCAGGTGTGACATTGAGCAAGTACATTTCTAGAAAACCAGGTGTGGTCACAATTCTGCATAAATTTCGTCAATATACTTCTATAACTAAACCAAGATATGTTTGCCTTAATTCTAAATGAAAGTTGAGCTTTTGTGTCAATGTTAATTTTGAAGATTACTGTATAATATGAAAATATTTGTAAAATATTTAATATTTTCTCTGTGTCCAAAATTGGGAAATATGTCATGCAAAATGAATATCTAATGATGCCAATTTTTCGCCGACCAAATGTATTATTTTCATCAATTTTTTAATAAACACCACGTCTGGGCACTATTGTTGTTTTCATATAGCCTTGTTAGGACTAGAACCATTTTGTTTTAACTGAACCTGCTCTGGCATAAACTAGATAATAGACCATGTGAAATTAAAAAGAAGATAATTTCCGATTGAAGTAACGGTCTTTAATAAACTCAATTGTTTCCTGAAACTGATCAAAGATAGATTCGACCATATGAAATATGCACGGTTTCAATGGCTCTTAATAAACTCATTGGTCTTTTTTTTTAGGGGGGGGGGGGGGGTGACTGTATTGCACAGAATAGATTTTCAGAAATGAGCAAGAAAATAATTTCTGAGTGTATATAATTTCTCTTTGTAGACTCAAAGCCGAATTTGTGTAGTGCAGATTAAACCAGGTGGGATAAGCAAGAAGGTAACTGTATATCATATGAGGCTACTCACCAGGTTCGTAGTAGGCCCCATGAGTGTGCAAATTGTATGGTTTGGTGGCCTTGTTAAGGAAGGTGACTTTGAGGAGATCTCCTACTTCTCCTCTGAGTGTGGGTCCGAGCATGGCCAGATGGGCCTCGTCCTGGCCACGAATCTTCTTGAGGGTGAAAGTGGCGTCCTTGTACTCTCGGTAGACAACCTTCCTGTAGGTTCCACCTATCCTGGTGTCGTTGCGAGCGAAAAAGACGGCAGAATTCCTGAAATGAATTGGAACTATGTAGATTTGCTCAAAATAAGTCGACTGCATTAAGTTTGTTTGTAGCTGTGTACATATAGAAAGAAGCGAACAATGAACTGAATATATTGATAATATGTTAAAAACATCGTTCTAGTCCACTGGCACAGGAATCGATGCATTGCACTATATGCTAAGTTTATCCACTTCGAAAAGAGGTGGAGTAATCATTGAATAGGGTAATAGTTTCTTATATTGTCTGACTCAAGCAAAACAAATAAAATATGAGCATTAATTTAAAAAAAATGAAGTGACTCTGCCTGGCATCCCATAAAGTAGACAATATAATATAGTAACTCTTAGTTGTTGTTTTTTTAAATGCAGGACGAATACTTACGGGTCTTGAACAAGAGGTTCTCCAGTGAATTTATTGAGTCCTGACGGTGCGTAGTCCCATTCCAACTCTTCAGCGGCGATGAAGAACTCTCTGATTTTGCCAGTGAGTGCAGGCTGCACATTGTGAGAATGAGGACAGGTCGAGATGGTAAATGTCGACTCCATTCCAGCTGAAGCATACAAACAAAAATACTTAGAAACGTATCTTTCTGGAGCAATTCTGAGCATATCGCAAATAAAGAAAAGGAAAAAAGGACCATAAAGTAATGAACAAGAATTGGACATTGTTTCATGTGTAGTCATTTGATAGGTAGGATAAAAATTAAAAAGGATAGAAAGGTAGGATTAAATTTAAACAAATTAATAGAAAGACTTCAATTCACCCAATCAGGTATTTAATATGGTATTTAATCACCAATATAGTGTACTAAGTGAGCATATTTTCAAATCATAGTTTTACAAAAAGAACTATGCAATTAGAATACGAAATTTAAGTACTTCAATAATAAGGTTGAATGGTTAGCTGTGATGATAATATGATTTTAAAATGATTAAGATATGCCTGTAGAAAATTTCGAATGTAATTTAGGTAGTATGAGAGTTGTCATGTATACAAATTATATATAAATTTCAGTTTTAGTTTAAGTTGATAAAAAAGTACTATATACTAACAGTGAATGTGGACTCGATCCGGTTGGAACAATTTTGGTCAATGGGGAAGGAGAGGGGGGGGGGGGGGATTTAAAGGTTTTTATTTTATAAGAAACTAAGAAATATTGTTTAAATAAATGCGAGACGGAGGGGAGGAGGTGGATACATAAAGATCTATGTAGTAGAGGAACCATTATTATTAAAGTTAAGGTCTTGCATGGTTTGAAATAAAAATAATAGTATTTAGTAGTTCAGCACATTTTTCCCTGGCTTACAGTTTTAACAATTTGATGAAATATGTAAAATATATCTGAAATAGAATATAACTGAAATTTCGCAATAAGAATTTGTTCTTTAAATTATTTGACTCAACTTTTAAGCATAAAAATTGTTTTATCTATGATTATTAATACAGTAAGGAAGAGTGTAAATATCATGATACGTTCGTTCCTATTGTGCACTAATTCAGCATCTGTTATTAGATTACTTAACCAAATTGCAAATAATTTGAAGGTTGAAAAACTAACCGACTTTTAATGAGGGTGATATTAATTTTTAAACATAACAAAAGTAAATCCTGCGTACTCAGGTACATTATAACTTTATTAACTATAGTGATTTAGTAATTTATAAGACATTAAATCAGAAAAACAATTGTATTGTATTAGAATTTTAGAAATTAAAATTAGGACTTATATAACCCCCATAATTACAGCTAAAACTGGTTTAAAATAAGATTTTTTTTTTTTAAATCAAAATGTTTGGTATCTTTTTAGCTACATCACATTTAGAAATCATGCCTGAGTTAACTTTACTGTTTAGGACTTGAATAAAATACAACGGAGATTAGAAGAATTCAATAGTAAATTGACATCAAATTCTCGACAGCTCCTATTCAGTGACAAACAACTTTAACTATTCATTCATCACGTGTCTTTCCAATGGAATACTGAATCAATTTCGAAGCATTTTCGAAGCATTCAATTCAAGAACATCTAATTCATTTTACTCCTGGAAAAGGTTTAAATGTAAGATTCTTCACTGCATATTAATAATGAAGAAATAACTTTTAAAAAATTAAATCTTTTTCAAAACGCACTAAAAAGACAAAAATTATCCCCTCCAACAAATATTACCCACATTCTGAATTTTAGAGACTGATTATCACATAATTTTATTGATATTCATCTACTATTTTTTAATACTCCATAACCACTCATTGAAATCTGGTGAAGCTTGGAACTATTTGACCGTTATTTTCACATTTTTACATAAGTAAAAATACATTTATGATCTTTCCAGTGAACTTTAAAAAATATTAACTACGCATTTGTGATTAGTTGAACACTCGATATTTTGAACTTATATTGTAAGTAAAAATAGTCACAGAAGTGTTGCCAAACGATATAACTCTACTCCAAATAACATCATGCATCAGGTTCATAAGTATATACCGTTTAAGAATTAAAACAGTACTTTCCTTTTTTTCCTGCATTAATTAAAACAAAATATATGGGGCATTCTCTCGAAATGTCCATTGACTTTTTTAGGCTACAAGGTTTTAGAATTTTTCAGATTAAATTTAAGGTACATTTAGGCAATTATTAGTAAGCTGAGATCAGTATATTTATAAAACAATGAATGTCTGTAAAGCATATAAACTCATTTTGAAGATAATTATGAAAATTAGGCAGAAAGTATCACCACCATCCTAAATAATGCAGAAATTATATAAATACTTCATTGTTTTAGTTTCTTTTGAGGTAAATAAATATGGATTAGTCATAACTCTAAAGATAGATAAATGCATCCAACATTTAATTTGCAGTTAATTTTTTAATTATAATATTTTTTTTTGCCTAGCTATTATTTTTGTAGAATGGAAAACGTGTAATTTCCTTTGAATGCTTAAGATAAGCTTATACTCAGAATAAATTTATAAAATATAGATAGAACTGAGTATTTAAAAGCCTATCAATATATTATTCAAAATTAAATGAATTAAATACATCAAAATTAATTACACACACACACACACACACACACACACACACACACACACACACACACACACACACACACACACACGCGCACACACACACACACACACACACACACACACACACACACACACACACACACACACACACACACACACACACACACACACACACACACACACACACACACACACACACACACACACACACACACACACACACACACACACACACACACACACACACACACACACACACACACACACTTAACACATATTACATTAAGAACTATAATATATATAAAATATCAATATTATATGTTTAGTGATGTATACCTTGACCGTGAAGACCAACTTCACATCTGAATGGATAAGTTCCTTCTCGGCTAGCGATCATAAGACTAGTGGTGAACTTGGCAGGGAAGACGCTGATGATGTCGGTTCTAGAATAAAAATAAAGTTAGTTTTTGACATTTTTCTTCAAATAGTAAGATTGCGCATTGGCACAATGTGGTTTTGTAGATAAAATAATCTATGTAATTTTTAATTTTTTTAATTTTGCTGATGTCAATTGACAAAAATTGAGAGAAAAAAAACCCCTGAAATATTTAGTGCAACGCCCATCTTTCAGCATTCAGGTTAGAGGACCTTTTTAGCAATCATCAAGTAAAAAGGAGAAATGTAATATATTCTTCTCAAAAGAATGTTCAGATTCACCGACAGTAAAGACAGGGCATCAGTTTCACTAAAATTACATTTTACATTTAAATATCCATTTTTAGTTAATAATATTTACTGCATTATTGAGAAAAGATTGATTTAACTTTATGGGTCTGACACATACATTTAAAACAATGAAGCAACAAGGCTTTGAAACCAAAACATAGTTCAGGCAGTACAGGCGTAGGGGTTTTCAGCAGACCATTATAGATCGAAATTAAGTTTTTCAATAATCAACAAATGACTATTGAGTTTTAGACTAAAATAAGCACACCATATAGAAGACCATGCTCACGACGTTTATTTTCCATCCCATTAACGTTGAAAACTTCCTGGCTAGCTAGTCATCAATGTACTCGCTGCCAGATACTAGTTAAAAAAAAGCTGGATTTTTGTATCGAAACCGTGGTCTAATAGTTTACGCAGCAGACTTAAGAGCTTGAACTAGATAAGAAGTTTCAATACATTTATTTTCAATCTCTAAAAACGTTCGCAATATTTATGTGAAGTATGAAAACTGTAGTTCTTCAGGTAAGTTTTATTTGTAAAAATCAAAAATTGTGCGATTTTCTATTCTAATTTTTCTAATGAAGTAAATTTTAACATTATGAGAGATCTTAGTTACTGCGATAAGTAAGAACTCCTCTTCAATACTATTTACAGGAGTTTAATCTTAACTATCTTGTAAATCTTAATTATCTAAGATTTTTTGCTGATAGATTTAGTGATGTCGCATTAGGGTTGCGCATGACATCAATCAATGATCATTTGTACCACCAATAAGTGCTGCATACTTACGTCATTCCGTTGACTGTGAAGACCTGTCCTTCAAAACTAATGCTGTGTACATCCACCTCATTGCCCATGCCCACAATATGCCAGCCCACTTTCTCACCAAGGCACATGTCGAGTCCTTGCAGGTTTCCAAAGCCCAGACCATTCACAGAGAACATCATATTAGAACGCTGTAAATTAAAAGAAGCCATTCAAAATATAACGAAGTACAACTCCAACTTAGTCATGAGAAACGCATCGAACGTGCTCAAAGCTATTTAAAATTAACCCTGTGATTGATATTAAACAGGATAGGAAACGATATTTTTTGTAATTGATATAGTTAACATCTTTGTGTAAGCACAGGAAATGACCATTGTTTCTTTTAGAAGCCGATTTGGCGTGTTTGGCGGTACTGAAACCTTATAAATGTTTATCATCGCAAGAAATTATGGTAGTGTACGTTAATACTTTGATGAGAAAGCATCAATACAACGAAATATACATAGTTTGTTTTCCCTTAAAGTTTTATAATGTATATCATTTATTTTTTGATAGCTTTCAAGAGATCATTGATGATGCATGCTCATTGACATTAGGAAATTAATTATCTTTCATATCAACTTCAAATAAACTACATAATAGTTTAAAATAGACTCACATAATAACTTTAAATAAACTAATTTCAATTAAACTTACATAATAACTTTAAATAAACTATTTTCAATATCAACTAGAATAATTGTTGTCTATGCAGTTCGTAATTTAATTTTGGGTGTTATCTCTTTAACACAAATAAAATATGATAACTTTATATTGCTTTAGTTTATTTAACGTCTTTAGAAAGTAGCTACTAATTTCCTTGTGACGGATATTGACTGTATCATTTAATGTGTTTAATGATTTCAAAGAATTTACAAAAAAGTATGTTTCATTATCTTTTAAAAGATAGATTGAATAACTATTTCCGTACTTTTAGAAAATTAAATTAAGTTTCTGAATTAAGTGTGTTTTAACCTGCATATATTAACCTTATTCATTAATTATCAATCCACGAAATAGTTTTATAAATGAATATGTGAATCTGCTTCGTGTTTTAGTGAAATGAAATTACATTCCATTTTTATAATTGGTAATTGGAATATAAAGTTGTTTATATTGAGCGTGGGTTGCTTAATTAAAATTTGCTTCAGTAAATAATTTAAGGAGAGTTGGTCTCCTCTATACCGGTAATGTTAATTTGGCATATTTCAGGTACCGTTTTCTCAGAAAGTATTTGACTTAGAAGCCTAATTTTTTTATATTAAGTAACAAATTAAGTAACCTTATTAAGTAACAAAAAAAAATGTTGTGTTACTTCAATAAAAACTAAAAATAATATAAAACATACTCACTCTAAAATTGATATCCCGCTTTATGCTTTCCCTTTCCTTTTCAGATAAATTCGGTGCTATTCTGTCGATATTTTCGTCTATGTATAAACTATCATTCTCATCAAATATCATGAAAACAAGGACAAAACTTCTGTCAACATTTTTTGGACGATCATAAATATCCAACGTTCCTAAGAATTTCACAAAAAAATGTTATCAATTATGAAATATAGGGTATATGAAGTAAAGTATGCACCCGGCTTTACAAGGAAATGTTGTAATATTTATAATTCAAATTTTTATGGACAAATAGCAATAATGACGACAGTAAATATTGAAACCCTCCCGTATTAATATTTATACAGCAGGGTTGTGTAGTCAGAGCGTACTCTAAAAGAGTGTGCAATATCAGTGAATAGTACTTAATATTATCTTAACTTAATATTATTGTTTCATACTAAAACATAATCTATAAATTCAAGCTTCAACAAAAAGAAAAAGAAAAATGAGGTCGTTCACCAATGAGACCAGCCCCAATTCTAGAATCACTATTTCAATGTCCGTATTCTTTAGTTCAATATTTGGGGCTAACAAACAGCTAATAATATTTAATGCAGCTGGTAAGGGACCCAAAATAATACAGATAAACTTACGCTCTCAGCATTTTTATTCATCTTGTGCTTTTCATTTGACGGTAAAAAAAAAAAAAAAAAAAAAAAAAAAAAAAGTGTTATATTTAAAATCGAAGGTTTTCTGTCTGAGGATGGACAGCGAGTTAATTTTTTTTTATGTCTAACATACTAGTCTAATCCATAAAAGAATAAAAATTAAACCTGATAAAAAATCATCTAATTAATTCTATATTTATTGATTTAAAGAAAAAAATCATACGGTCTTTATTATAAGCACTACAACGTAAATATTTCCATTAAATTTCACTGTATTACTAGTACGGTGAAATCTTTTGGCGGTAACGGAAGTTTGAATACTTAATTTTAAATAAAACATCTTTGAGAAATTTAAAGCTGAATGGGAGAAATGAGTGAATGAGCTGAATGAAATGAGTGATCAGGATGTGGACTAAGAAAACATTCTACAAGAATAAGATAACAAACTAAAAATACACATTAATATTTTGATCACTTGTTTTCGATTCTCTCTATCATTAATAAGGATCCTTAAGGCAGTGTGAATTAATAAGAATCGGTATTAAAAACGTATTAACATTCCGCTTACTGGTTTTTGATTCAACCTATTATAAAGGGTAATAGAAATATTAATAGAAAATTAGTGAGCGGATGTTGATGCATTTTTTATTCTTACTCTTATTTTTGTAGGATTTCGTTTCGGCCCACATTATAGAACTAGACAAACAAAACAGGAACATAAGTCAAACGCTTCCTGTTTTTAACTAACAAATTAAATAATGGTTAATCAAGCTATTTACCTGGTCTGCAGACTATGATGGGACCTAATAAACCAGCATGGATATCGGTATCTGCATTCCTATGTGAGTGGTACATCCATGTGATACAGTCTGGATCGGTCGGTGATGGACCATCTTCTGGTATAAAGAACCAGTGGTAAGAGTGGTGTCCACCGGGTGGTACACGATCGTCAACTTTGTCCGGTTCGTCGGTATTGTCCTCGTAAAGGGCACCTGCATAATATTAACTGTAGTTAATACTATAATATACTATGATGTAATAATAATAAAAATTATCAAGCTTCAGGCATCAATCATATATTGACGCAAGCATGTCTTAAACATTAAATTACACAACGAATTGAGAGGTAGTCGGGTACAAAACTTGCTACCTTCCGAAATAGTTATATTTTGTATAGTCTTCTACAGATTAGAATGTAGAAACAAAAGATATTGGCGATTAAAGAATGTATGGGTCTGTCGGTGGAAAAAATGGCCGAAAATGTTCAAAAATTCGATTGAGTTGCACTAAAACCGATAGCAAAATATGTCATAACTTGCTAAATAAGCTATTTTATCATAGCTATATTGTCTAGGAGAAATTCACTCGTTAATTTTCAATAAATAAGGGAATATATGATTTTATCTCCAAGCTCCGAATAGTTTCTTCTTTCAAAACTAAACCAAGTTACCAAGGCTATTACTCCTTAATTTACGTCACAGATGACATAACATCCATTTCCAACTTGGCTCAATTAAAAAAAAAAAAGAAAGAAAAAGAATATGACACGGAAGGAGAAAAATTGTTCCTTTGCTCATTGAAAGTGTAATAGGTTCCCATACAAGAAATGATTACTATAAATTAAAAAAAAAAAAAAAAAAAAAAATCCAAAATATGTTAAATTCGGTACTAACATCTCAGTTGCTTCTATGTTTAAAATTAAAACATGTTTATGGCCTTTTTTACTCTCAGCTGTGATTGTGCTAATGCTAGATTTAGATAACCAAAACAGAATTTGTGACTGAGATAAATACTATTTAACATTAATAGAAAATATTAAGTATACTAAAAATCAAGGAAATACCTTAAGGATATTAAAATATTCTGGTACCAACAAAAGTCTAATGTTATGGGACCTATAATTTGAATTTATTTGCTTTTATGAAATTTTTAAACCCTACATTTCGCCTGCCTTGATAAACACAATAGATGAATGCAAAAGATGAAATTACATAATCTATACTGAAAAAAATCACGTATGGTGATATATCTGAGAATACCCTTTAACCGTATCTTTATAACATATATCTGTCAACTGACATCAAAACATATAATTTCCAAATGAGGTTTTGGATTGATAGAATATTGATGATCTTTATTGACAGCTTGTAGATAAAACAATGAATAATCAAGTTATCGTAAAATCAATAACTTAACGATGAAAATGACTGAGTTGAGTATTGTTTAGAAATATTTGTGATATAACAATTATACGTAAGGTGTATATAATAATATTTATCATTTTGTAATATTAAAACCACATGTTTGGATTCCAATTGGAGTTTGAATAATAAATTATACTAGCGAAAAAAATAAATTTTAATTAAGAGAAATTGAGTAAGGGCTATGACATTTATATAGAATGATTCAGAAATATTACTTCAATTATACTAATTTTTAAACATTCAATCTTTTATATTGATGCTTTCCTTATTGCAGCATAATGAATCAGAGCATATTTATCAAAATTAAGTGGTGTGAGTTTTTCTAACTGGGTTACTCGAATATAATAAACTGTCTCAAATGAGATAGATTAGTGAAGGTTTCGTAAACATTTGAAATATAAATTTTTATGAAACAATAATGATGAATCTTGTGTTTATATAGTTGGATGATCTAGTTAGTTTGTCAAAAATCAACAACACTAATAACAATTTTATTACTACTAATAATAATGATAATAATAATTTTATTTCTAATATTAATAAGGATGTTACTATTATTATTATTATTAATTATAATAATAGCAATATTCTTCTTTTTATTAGTAATACTAATGTTAACATTAATAATAATGATTATGACAACAACAAAAATCAACAAAACTGATTGTGTCGTATGCTAATAAGTTTTCTGGGTTATAATTTCTCTTCAAGGTTCATTAGCTTTTGCTTGGGGCATTATCAAATAATGACCTAACTAAACGAATGTAATTTGAAACTTGAATGGTAGAAACGTTCTGGAATTTATAGTTTTACAAATGCAGTCGCGTGATCAAAAACATTAATTTTCTTCCATTCAAATCCTAACAAGATCGTCATGCTGATAGTTAGTACCTATTTGAATTCCAAATCCAATTTTCGTGACAATGGTGTGTCGGATCATAGGAGAAAACAGGGCAGCGGAAATAGTTCGGAGTTCCACGTGGTACTTCTACATGTGTTTCTACAATGTAAATAATTTATTATGGTAATTCAATGGAGCGATAAAAGAATAGGGGTTGCAAGTAGTTGTTTTCTTTAAAAAGTTTTAAGAAATGGGACTGAAATTAGGTACATGCGAAGTCTGCCATTTCCTGTCTCCAGTAGGCGAACAGAGCAGATGCAGCGGGAACATGCTCTTAGCAATGTCCCGTTTATTGTAATTGCTGTAGGTTTCAAAATCTAATTGTCCTCAATATATTTAATTCTAAAGAATATTAGGCGTGTATAGTTGAACGAATGTTAATGGGAACATTGTAACGGTTAATTTATTATTATACAGAAATAATTTTCGATACATTGAATATACTTAAATATTCTATGCCAAACATTAAAAAAATTAATTAATTCTATTATTTCTGTTGACTTTTATATAAATTTAATTGTGTTGGTGTTGGGCAAATTATTAAGTTCATGATTTTTAAAAACATATATCTTTCTTTCTTCTAAATATGTGCTAATAAGATGGACCTCTTTGTTTGTTTGGAACTTCCGACTGCCTATTCCTACCACACTAAGTGCTTAATACAGCCAAATACGTCTTGTAATTTTAGGCATCTAGAATAAAGCAAGATAGAACTCTTCTAGAGTAAACCCCTCTCTCCAATCCCACCACACCACGACTTCTTACCTCTATTAATATATTTTTTTTATGCAATTTCAAACAATGGAAAATTGCTACTTGCGTACTAGCTAAATAATTATCATTACTTGCTTATGGAGTTTACAGTGATGAATTTTCTATGCAATATAATTCTATTTGTTTTCTAAAACTAAAAATTTATTAGTATGTTTCTACAGTTTTTGTCAAAAAGAAATTGCACTGGGTAAAGCTTTCTTCACATACATTTATATTAAATTCAAAAAAATCTCTTGCTTAAGGAACACATTTTAAATTGTCTAATCATCTTAAATGAATAATGGGTATCTAGAAATTCGTTTCAGGTCTAAACAGTCCCCTACAAGCAAAAATGAAAATTAACGTAACTATCATTGTATGAACCTTGAAATCGTTTTGATTCTCAGCCATTGCTATACATGACATTATTTGAAGAAACTAATCAAAACTGAATACGAACTTTTTCATCTTTATTTTCTTATTTAGAGAGGCAGCTATCCGACACATACGTCTGCCACAAAAGAAAATTAAGCTATACCCATACTTAGGTCATCATCAATGATGTTTCGGATAGCTGCCTCTCTAAATGAGAAAATAAAGATGAAAGAGTTCGTATTTAATAAAACTTTTGACTATTTTCCCCCCCTTTTTTTTTCCGTTAGTGTAGTAAAAACGTTTTTTTTGTGTATATCACAGTTATTCTTTTTCTTTCAAATTCTCTTTCATTGATCATTCAACTACATATTTTATTATTGACGTTTAAAATAATTAGTTGGGGAAAACAAATTCATCAATTTATCATTTTATTATTGAGCTTAATCATGATGCGTTTAGTTATAAAAGCAAATTTTTTAAAATTTAAATAATAAAATTCCTACAATATTAATACGGAAGTATTTTATTATTTATTATTACTTATTGAAATTATAAAATTAGTATGACTTCTTCCTTTCTACAACTTAAAGCCTGATTAAAAGTTGTAGTTTGAAGTGTCAATTAATGAGTTTTTATTTGTCTTGAATGTTTGGTAAAACAAGTCGGTTGAATGGATCAATGCTACAGAATGTGTTTTTGTTCGCGTTTTCATACAATGATAATTGTTTACGGCATTTTACTTGGATCCTCTTAAAGTTGTATAGGCGTCAACCAACAAGTTTTTTTATATTAAAATTTTGGTTGTATAAAACGTTGTTCTTAAGTTCATTTAGCCTTAGTAACTATGCAAATATTAAGTCAATTCAATATTTTACTCGAAATGCACTTAAGTGGAAAATTTTCATTTTCAATTATTTTAAATAAATTATTATACCTAATACTGTTAACAAAAAGAATTAAAAAAAAAAAAAAATCCCAAAGTTTTTTTTTTATTGAAATCAAATCTGAAGGAGTACTGAAGAGAAAGTCAATTTAAAATGCGCATTCGGCAGCTATGAGCAAATTACCTATAGTGTCATACAATTGACATTAGCGATTGAGTGTATTTTAAAAAATAACTTAGAGCTTGCAAAAGTAGTACTGTCTGTCACAAGAATAGTCCCACCACATTGTTTGTTACCATGGAAACAAGACTAGGCCAATTTTCCATGGGAAATTTCATGGAAGAAAAAAAAAAGAAGAAAAAAAAAATCTACTTTATTGACTTTGGGCGCCAATTTCCTGTAGGCATCACTCTTATTCTAAATCGACGAGTCTGGTTTCTGTAGAGACCGCCACTATCCTAACTATATTTTAATAGCTAATATCATAATTGATATACAATAGAATGGATTTGTTTGTGAAGATATGGAATAAAGAATGCGATTTGGTGGACTCTGAAAAGGAGACGTTTGCTTAGCATGGGAACATGTAGCGAGTATTAGCGAAATTGTACATATTCGTAACTTGTGCAAAATCAAAAATCTTCTAAATCCAAAAACTGGATACTGAGCTAGAAACGTAGTTGTGAATTACCTAATTGTGGTCATCCTGTGTTCCTCTGTGAAAGAAAATACTCGGCTGGGGTGTAAAGTGTCCAGAATTATCAATAACAACAAAAAGTCAACAGCGCAGAAAATTACAACACATCTAATCAAGGAAGTGGGTTATTTTGTTAAGTCTATGCTGAGAAGAGTCGATACCCTATTACATTCAAAGTTGGACCAAAGAAATCCTGGGTAGGTGTGGATAATAAGTTGCTCACTCAGTCTGATAGCTTGAAGCTTATAAAAAAATTATACTTGTTAACGTCTTAGGTTTCCTTTTTTCTTATTCTATACTTCATAAATTGTAGACAAATTAAATACGATAAGGGTGATTTTTACTCAAGGTTTTTAAAGTGCAACTTCACAACAATCAGCGAAAATGAAAGTAGCTAATATCACTTAAAATATTGATACTCCTATTACCAGCTAAGTTGTCACTAAACATCACCAAAGACCACTTAATAGTAAAATGAGATTCACTAAATCTCTAAACAACTGCATCTGAAAATTGCTCGTAGTAGCAATTGCTGCTTTAAGATGACTCAAGTAATTGGCCCATTAAACATGCCATGAACACGGACAATTGAGATTGCAACCACCGTGTAACACACAGGACTTTTCGAGCGTGCAAGATAAACAAGATTACAGGAGTTGATTATGCAATTTATGATTTACATTGGAGTTAATTCATTAGTGGAAGGAAAGCTCCCTTTGACTTATCAGTAAGTGTGGTGCCTAGAATATATCTCAGCGTTCCTTCAAGCTATCTTTAAATATTAATTGTGGTTTGCGAAACCATCTATTTTCTTAACATATTATTAAGTTATAAACATTAAGTTATTTATAACTTAGTAATATGTTGCTAATGACACTTTGTGTTTCAGTTATAATACTTTAAAATCTGAAGAAATGTCGCTTAACAATGAGTAACAGGATATTCAGATGAAAAACAATTCAATACATTTCTGATATTTCCATAACAATTCCCTGTTACCTGTACTTTTTTATATGATTAGAAAGTAAAGAATTTGGAGAAAAAATTATAAATTCTTGAGATATATGAAATTTTTCGGCTAATTTAAAATGTACTCAAATTATAAGAAAAAGCTCTGGTGTGTCAAATTCTGATAAATATAGTTTAGTGTCATTCTCTAGTGAAGTTTATTTTTATCTTTTGAAACTGAAATTTTTGGAATTAATTGGCATTATTAATATATTTCCACTATTTCGGTGATAAGCCTCTGATATCTTCAGAATTATGAATTACCCTAATAATTCCCTGTTTTGAATATTTTCTTTATTGATGGATACTGTGAGTTAAAATTTTTGTAAAATAAAATAAGCTAATATTAATGTCACGATAATGTTCAACAGTGTATACATTGAATTTTGATCACAAGGGTTACACATTATTTCACTTTAGAATTAGCTGGTAAAATTATTCCACGTTTTCGAATAAAATTCATGAGATACGAAATAAATGTTGTATAATTGAATTCATGGATAATGAATCATGATTATCTTGTCAATTGTAATCTAATAAAATCGTAATTCTGTTAATGCTCACTACGATTAATGTTTTTAAGGCTTTAATGATTGAAAACTTCATATTCGTGAAAGCGAAACTAGCCTCCTCAATTTTTCATTTGACAAGTGATCAGTCATTGATGCAAGATTGACTTCCTCGATTACAACCTCTATTTTTTTTTAGTAGCTCACAGACCCCATGAATCCTTTGCTGAGAATGAAGGCTTGGCTAGTTCGATCTTTGCAATGGCTCTGCATAAATTTCCTGAAGTAATCTTGATTGTGGAATGCTCATTTCAACAGTGATCTCTCCAAAGTCATATAATTGAAAATTGGATTTGTTATTTATATATGGTGCTTTAAGTTACTATGTTTTACTATGATTTGTTTCAGAGTTACAGACTTTTTTTAATATTTTTAGTTGTGCACAATTTGTATGAATTCACAACTTTCTGCTTATGTATTTATTCACGACATTGCCAATCATGCATATCATGATCTTTCCAAATCAAAAAACTAAACACAACTTCTGGTTGCATTGATTATTTCTAATCACTTTGAGACCTACTCTTACTTTCAAATTAAAAAATATAACTTACGTAGTTTGATATGTATCCGTTGCAATTAGAATTCCAGGTACTTTCGTTATGAAGTTTCGTTTGAATTTTGAAACAGGAACTTTTCACATTGAGACATTTCGCTTCGTATACGTATATCTATCATTTATATCAATATAGTACTTGGAAATTTAACCTTAGACTGATAAACGGAGTTTTGAACCAGAGGCTTTATATAAGCTTTTTAATATATTGATGTGTAAAAGTTAATATTAATGCATGCATAATATAAGTATAATGAAATAGGATTAGTTGAGAGTGCAACATTTAATAAGTTGAAATGAGAATAAGTGAGATGAATTGTATTTTTAAGGCTTGAATAATTCAAGATTGTAAATGTCAGTGGTCAAATTTCCATAACTAATATCTGTAAATTGTTCAAATTGGTTGATCCACATATAATAAGCGTTGGACATCTGATTATGCCAAGAAAATTATATGAAATGGAAACTATACATCAAGTAACGTAATTAAAAAAATTAATGTTGTTGACATTTGATTCAAATAATATAAATTATTTATAGTAAAGCGGTACTCACCTTCGTGCATCTTGATGTACCTTGCTCCGTGCGGGTGCATTGACAGCAACATTGATGCATTGTTGAAGAAGTGAATGATGGCTAAATCTCCAACCTCCCCTCGTATGGTGGGTCCCAGTATCCCCTGCCAAGGCTCCCTTGCCTTCATTACAGTGTAGGTGGCATCCGTGAACTCGCGGAAGATCGCCTTCTTGAATACTTTTCCCAAACGAAGGGGTTTACGGCTCACCTCGAAATAACGGCGGGACAGGCTGTAAATGGAAAACAATGATTCAGAGACTGGAAGTTGTTGGTGCATTTTGCGGGACTGATTATACTTAGGTGTTAGTTGGGGTGAGTGTATTAGATTTACGATTTGATAGTGAGATTTAATTATGTGAAGTACATGATTTGATGTTCGAAAGAAAGATGCAAACATACCAGAGCCGGGAAAACGTGTAGTATAGTTCACAGGGTAGACAGCGTATAATTGTTTTCATATTCACAAAGTGAATGTTAAGATGAATATTTTGTCACATTATATGGGAGCATTGGTTTATCAAGGAGTAATTAAACCATTATCATATACTCAGTTACCCTACTCTTGTAACAGAATTCCTGAAATGCTTCATTTGAATCTGCAAAAATTAGTTGACCACCCTATTTTTGACTAAAACTATTAAAAAACAGAAGATGCAAAATATGAGCATATCAAGGGGTACAGTATGCAAAAAAAAAAAAAAAAAATCAAAAAATCCGAATGATGGCTATATCCTCGGTTCTAATTATCGTAGAATCTTGCGATTTGCACCAAAATGTTTTATTTACGAATTTTTCTTCTTAGGGGACTGTATACTAAGTAAATTTAACTCCATCTTTAAAAATCTCAATACGAACCCCTATTTTTTATATTTTCATTCGATTTAAAATACCTCATTTACCATAGATACTAAATATCAGTTCATTATGTTGAGAAACAAGTCACTTATGAGCGGAAATGTTTTGGACGATCTTGAGGGCAAATTTCTTTATCGCGGGATAGAATCGAACGTTTTGCATGCTTCAAGACGTAATCGATTACACGTAATCTTAAAATTAGCTCTTTTTTTTTTTTTACATCTTTGCTAAAATATCGAGATCCAAAAGTCAAAATGGAATGAAAAAAATCTGGGATTGTTTTCGACCATGATAATTCTAATGGGAGCAAAAAGAAGAAGAAGAAAAAAAAAAAAAACATGTTTCTATTTAAAAATTTTTAGAACTTGTTTTATTAATTAATAATTAATTATTAAAAAACCGTTTAATACAAAAGTTGCACGTAATGTATCTTTAGCCTTAAGCAAACTATTCTTTGAAATAAGAATTGGTAAAATATGTTAACTATATAAAAATTTATGGCTAAAAAAGCAAATTTTCCTTTTCCCACTAATTTATCACTTTTTTTTATACATCATTTAAATTACTAACCACTCATTTGAAAATTATGAAATTTGGTATTTAGACGTTTTTTTTGGATTCTTAATCAAAATATAGTGTAATATTATAGGGTTGCTATTGAACTTTTTAAAGTTTGGTTTAGTTTTAGTAAGTAGATGACCACTCATGATAAAATAAATTATATACAATTAATAAAGACCCTCCACAATTTCCAACGGTACTTGACTTTTGTTATTTCATCAATTAGAATACAAGATATAGTCATCGTTTGAATTTTTTTTTTTTTGCATACTGTTCCTCAATATTATTCAGCAAAATTTAAAGGTTTACGTATCTCAGTTAGTTAATTAAAAGGAGCAAAAATGTGCATGACCATTTTTAGAAAATATATATATAAATTCGGAGAATTGACATGACACTGCGGTTAATATTAAATGTTTGTCGTGGGGACATTTAAAAAAAAAAACCTTAAATATATAACCTTATATTAGTTCAATAAAATTTTTAATACTATATGATACATTTTCTGAAATTAAAGTAAGCCTCCAGTATCTCCATACTCGCTTCTTAGCTGAACACGTCATTGGAGAGCCATGATTAATGGTATGACATGTATTACTTTCGATAACCTAGCAACGTGAAAATTAAAATTCCTATTGAAGTGTTACTAATTATAATTTAAGAGTCATATTTATGAGTAAGCATTTGTATTCAAATGACGAAGACAATTTACTGTCACTGAAAATTAAAATTGACCAATTTCTTGCTTCTTTTCCAAAAGGTGTTACATAATTTCTTCACAGTTAAAAAAATCCCCAATGTTGAACAACATTTACAAAATCAGGACACAAATAAGGAACACACCCCCACAATTCTTAAGAAAATTCAAACACAGCTCTTTTAATCTGATGACTTAGCATCTTTTGTTGCTTGCCTTTTATCATTCAAAAAACGAGGAAACAAAACATAAAAGTAGGTTTGCAGAACTTTTCCCACTGGTATAGCATTCGAAAAATTAGCATTTTGATAGTACTGATGGCCAAACGGTAATGTTCGCGTAAAATTAATCTTTTCTGAAAGAAGGAAATCGCACACCCAAATGAATGAAGTTAAGTTATAAAATGATCAAGGCCTAACCTCGTTCGTTCTCCGATTAACTTCTTGTTGCGAGTACCATGTCGTGCCACAGGACCAAATTAATTTTTGGATCAAATTATGAGGCGACGTCAAGAGATTTCTCGTGAAACATCAGCAGAACAGGTTCCCTTTTGTAATCGTCAATTTGCATAGACTCAACAAAAAATGAGCTATGGTATATGAAGGTATGTCCAAGGCACACCCAAAACAGACGGTAGCGTATACAAAGGTCGCGTTAATATAACGTTTCATTTTCGCCTCCCGGCGGATGGTTTGAGAAGGCTCAAGGTAATCAGCATACTGCTAAATGAACGTAATTTCCGTGTACCTAATTTTGCCTCGAATAATGTTCCAAATGGGATCAAGGTTATGTTTGTGCCAGGGCACAGTATCTTACTGTTGTGTTACGTCTTCTTTTACCTCTTTTAGTATTTATACTTTATGTTTACTTTTAATTTGGAATTCGAATAAAAAAATTAAACTTTTAAAATAATATCCACGTGTTTGAAATATGATAAGACTTTACGAAATCATTCAAGGAAATAAAAGAAACTAACGTTAAATATGTTAAAAGGGGCCTGGAACAAAAAATTAAAAAAAATTCAAGTTTTTTTTTTATTATTGGAAAAATAATAAAAATATTTCTGAATAAAATTACATACAAATTGTGTTTAAGTTTTTGTTACATGACAACTGTATCTAGGACACGCTATCTTGAAACTTTATAACTGTTTTTCTCGGGGATGTCTTTTTGTTCCTTTTTTGAATTTAATGAATATAACTTAAAAACTACTAATTATAAATACATGAATCTTTCCATAATTATTTTCCGTATACATTTCTTTAATCTTTAGGAATTGTGTATTTCGATTTCACTTTTTAAAAAAGTTTTTTGGAGTTTAGCATACTATGCGTTTTATAAACTTTTGTTGCACAAAACAAGTTTTAAATTTCTTTCTAAATATTTTATTGAAAAAGCATGAAGCCAATTTGTGTTTTTGAATTATAAGAAGTTATTTGAAGCAAAAATTAAGTAATTTTTTTAAAAAAGTTTTTTAAATAAATCAAATTTAGAAAATGCAAAAGTTTTTAAGTTTTTTAATCATTTGAAAAATATTTTTAGAATTTGAAAATTTAAAATAGTTACTTCAGTTTCAAACCATAATACAGTACTGCATAACAAATTTCGGAAAAATATTCTTAGAAATAAAGATTTTAGAATTTTAAGTCTTGGACCCCCATAAACAGCTAAATATCAATAACTAACTTCTAATAAATGGTATAGAGTATTTTTACGTTTTTTATATGGCTATGTCTATTTGTTTTTAGTGCAAATTAAAATATAATGCTTATAGCAAATGCTTAATTAATAAACCCAAAATATGTTTTTATTATCTACAACTGGACAAAATTAAAATTACAAGTGTGCGAAAGCATAACAATGCTTATTTGTAAAAATCTTTTATACGATAAAACTTTATCATCAACTTAATGTGTTTCAAAGTTATTAATTTTTTGTTTTATTGAAACTAATATTGTTTTTACATCTATTTCGTTTATAAGAAACAATGTAGGTTAAAATTATTATTCTCATTAAAATTATTATACTTTGTGATAGTTATATGAAGTCAAGAGTTCATTGTTTTGCATACACTGTTTAGGTACTTAAACTGCTTTCTAATTACTATTCAGAGAATCAAGACTCTTGTGAAAGTCCATTGTTTACTTTGATCATAAAAACATTATATCGTGATCTAAATAAAAAAGTTGGAAAAATTGTATATGATTAAATATAATAGTTATGATGTAATTTCTTGAAAGACTTGACTAAACACTTAAGGCTGTTATAAGGTAAAATGAAAGTAAAAACGCCACGCTATCATGATTAACACATTAGATAAATGTTTATTAATAAGAAGGAATTTATTAAATAACTACATATGGCACGCAATGTTTAACAAAACAAACTTGCGTGCTTGTCGACACTGAATACGAACTCACGCATGTCTGTGAGTAATAGAGTGAAGAAGTGAGGCTTAAAATGCTGTCAAGGTTATGTAATATATTTTAATTAGATAACAATTCAGTATTTCGTTAATATACTTGAATGAGTTAAATGAAAATTCTAATTGTTTTTAGGTAGCTAATAATGATTAATAAGTGGACATGGAATGGAACTGTTCTTAATAAGTAGAGAACAATATGGCGTAGTTAACAAATCTTTGATTCTGAGCAATTTCAAAGAAGTCACCATCCTCACAGAAATTAATGCACAATTTGCTACACAAAAAATACACGAAAACGTTAAAAGGATAATACATAAAATAAGAAACATTTCTAACGGTGATTAAGATTAACATTTAATTTGAAAATAAATGTAAGCGGACATAAATGCTGTTTCATCCCGGTTTTAAATTATACGAAGCATTTTAAATTAACATGACTGTCAATTTATTTCATCTAAATATTAATCTAATCTTATTTGATCAAATGTTATTCGGTGTTCTCTTGCTAAGTGATTGACAACCAGCAGTAGTTGTTCACTGAGCTTTGTCTCAAGAAATGCTGGCTTGCAACCATGCCATTTACCCTTGCAATTTGAACATCAGATTAATGCAACAATCAAAGATCAACGACCTTAATGACTTATATAAATATTGTCTACGAATGAGATAATCGAGACAGAAAATCTTGTAAACATTTTGATTCCCCTTGCGTATTACATGGTTGGTTCGAGTCAGACTTCGCGGGTCATTTCACCTAAGAATATGGGCTAACGGGCAATTGTTCCAATGATCAACTCTTCAAATTGATCTGCTGATAGCTTCTTCGCAGGAATAGACAAGGACACCGCGATTTGCGTTTGATTAGTTCGTCGCCTTTGCGTAATAACCTATAATTTGTTACTGAGAAAAATTTCACTCGGCTTCTTCCTATTTTACTGAGCCGTTCTTTCTATAATTTGGGTCAGAACTTTCACTTAAATGGTAGACTTGCCGCAACTCTTCGTCTGGTAGAGGAAGTGATAAGCTTCTAAAAGGCGGAGCTGTTAGCTCTTAGAAAAAATCAGGTATAACCAACTAATGAAGTGTAAAGGAGATGGCAGATCTTTGTTCCTTGTTTAATATGTTTTCAAACAATATTTTTTTTTATCAACTGCTGCTAATAAAAATGCTGTATAAGTGTAAACTTGGTTAGGTGCAAGTACTTGACTATAGAACACTCATGGTTATTCGCATTAAACTAGGATTTTAGAATTTAAATTAAAGAAACTGGTCTTATGTAAATATATTTTCAGAAAAAGTTGTTTAAATACTGTAAATCAAGTTAAGAATCAGGCAGGTCTATGTTAAAACTAATTTTTCGAAAAGTGTTCGTAGAAATTATTATTTATCCACTTAGAAAAAATTAAAAATTTTGCTAAGTGGATCAAAATTAAATGGGGGAATATATATATATATATATATATATATATATATATATATATATATATATATATATATATATATATATATATATATATATATATATATATATATATATATATATATATATATATATATATATATTTAGCTTAATTAAGTTTTACAAATCTTATGAAGCATAGCATTTTTAAATATATAAATTAAATATTAAACCATTTTAAATCATTTAAAAAATCATAATACTTGAAAAATAAGTTTAAGTCTCACGAAGTCATCATTTAAAAGACTTAGTCGACACGTAAATAACACAAATTGATCCCAAAGTATTGATTAGTATCTAACAATTACTACGATAAAAGTATATATTGCATAAATAAATATTTATGCTATTGCATTTATCTAAAATAATTACAAATATATATAATGACATAACGTATCATCTCGCTAAATATTTGCGCATCGAATAATACTCTCGAAAAAATCATTAAACTTAATGACTTAATTGTACGACAAAGACAACGGAAATAATTTATTGCTAGGGAACAATTTTTAGTGAAGCATTATCTAATTGTCTGTTAGGCTATCATTGTGTAAGGGGTCATGGCCTTCGGTCATAGGTGCTAGAGTTGTAATTTAACTTGTGTCCTACTTGTCAATGCAATTAGAAAACAATGATTGAGACAGATCAATGCACAGATATAGAATTGGACAAATGTATTCAATGACCTGATTTCACATTTCTGAAATTATGTAGCTGGATGTGAAAAAGCAAAAAAATAAAATGACAGGGCGAGATAAATTAACTTCGAGGAGTTTGTTGAACTTCATTGTTTAATGTTGCTCAAAAACAATGTCTGGGAATAAAGCTTCTATGAAGTTTTGTATTCCATTACCTATGCTTCAATTTAAAATAAAAAATACTTTCTTGCAAAAGAGCAATATATAATTTATCTTCTAAGTGAAAATCACGTAATACTGGGTAATAAAATTTAAATTTTCATGGTACTTAATTGTTGAAATAAAATAAAAACTAAATTCGACATACATTCGAAGTTATTACTGTTTTTGTTACTTTCTAAAATGTATTACTTTACTCTAATTTATGGACTAATTATTTGTAAGTTGAGAAAACCAATTGATATTTTGCAAGAATAGCAGCAATTAAGATCAACACAAGAGAATGACCTACAAATATGTTTAATCATTTTGGTGGTGTTTAAATACACTTTTAATTTTAATGATAAAAGTTGCATTGTTTGTCTTATTTCGTGGATATTATATCTAATACAAAAAATATTTCTATAGAAAAACAATTGAGTTTTATTTCTAAAATCATCTCAGTTCCTAATTTAGTATTTTAAAATAAGAAATATATTTAGTAATGACGAAAATATTGCTATGAAATGCTTTTGATAATTATCTAAACGAACTGGAGAATTTTTGTTCTTCCGTCACTTTCATCAGTCAATATTAAGATGTGAAGGTAATCTGTATGATAATTTAATAAGTTGAGTGATCAGTTTAAAAAATATTAATACAGATCGAATATATTACAAAAAGGTGCCGATTTCCGAGCACAAGCAGTAAAAATGCAGGGTGTTCGTAATTTAAGTTCTCCTGTTTATAGACGTCAAGAGCCAGCAATAATCAACATATTTTTTATAAATTTCGTATATGTACTGTTGACATCATGGAAATATAACCTTTAAAATATATTTTCTAACTTAAAAAAAAAAAAAAATCTGAATTTTCATAAATAATGTCCCTAAAATAACAATTATAGAATAATCTAGATAATCAAAATTTCATTAGATAGTATCCTCTTTGGGTCTAAAACTTAATTTTCAATTTTCTAGGTAAGGAACGTCTGCAAAGTTAACATTCACATAAATTCATAAAATTAATATATATATAAGTTGGATGGTTTGTACGCTCAACGACCTATTTTTATGCACAGTAATGGCTAATCAGGCCGGGACCTACAGCTTAACGTGGATTCCGAATTACAACGAATAACCATTCTAAATCCGGGATTCGAACCCGGCACCTTTGGCATGCGAAGCCAGAGCACTAACCTCACAGCCATCAGGTGGGCAATATTTATATAAGTTTCCATTTGGTAGTGAACATTTAAAGTGATTTTTTTTCTTTAAATACCATTTCCTTATTAGTTCGAATACTAAATTTTTATTATAATCTTTGAATAAATACTTCAGGCTTTAGATGATTCTAATCAGGCGAACTCTAATTACGGATGATTAGAGTTCGCCTTAAATCCAAAAATTCGCCTAATAAGCTCGTAGAAGGGACGATGTCCAGAAATTAGGCAAAAAAGTTTGCTAAAGAGATACTTAACCAATTTTAAAGGTACAATGAAATTTTTCACACTATAGAATAATTGCATTTCAAATATTTGGGAAGAAATTAATATGCGCGTCATATTAATTTCAAACATAGTACAAATTATTAATAGTTGTCATATTAATTCAAAACATAGTACTCTATTATTCTCCAAATTTCAGTTATTAAATAAAGATCAGAATGCCATTCAAAGTACAAATAAAATTGATTAATTTAAACAATACAAAAAACAATGAAATCTGATTATAATGTTGTTTACTCGGGTCTGTGATATATTACCACTTTATCAAACCTAGTAATTTTAGACAAAATGTTTCAGCACCAAGATATTAGTGACCGAGATACAAGTGTGCGATCAGATCTCCAACACTTGTATCATTATTTACTACATTTCCAGTAAATTGGAATCTCTGTAATAAAGAAAACAATTCAAATGTGCCATTAAACAAGTTTTTTCTGATTATCTATTTTATAAGGAAACTTTTAATTGCTTTTACGTCAAAGAACAATATTTCAGCGTCTGGAAGAGATACACTTTTGCTTTGGTTGTCTGCGATCATAATCAGAGCCCTGAAACACTGAGATGGTCAAGTGATTTGAATAACCAATCGTAGGGCAGTACCAAGGGTGAAGTAATCTGTGAAGAGGAAAAAGCTTTTGCTAGAACATGACCTAGACTACACTTTTCATGGGAAAAACTTGTCCAGATCTAAAAAAATACGGATTCTCGAAACAGGGACAAAAAGGTGGATAAGGAGAAAAATTGTACTTAAAACAAAAACGGATGGAAATCCGCCAAAAGGAGGAAAAATCTCATCCTCATCCCTGTATATTTAGATAAGTTCATGTGAATGAAAATCAAGTTCAAAACTTTTCATTAAATATAATTTTTAGAAACTTTTAGAGCATGTAGTAACATAACGAATATTGGTTTGGTTCTAGTTGAACAAATAAGAAAAAAACATAAAAAAGATTCTACTTATTTAGTTCACCCGTTTCTTAGCTACGAGCAGACATTCATACATACATAACAAAGCAGCACACATATATACATAACTAAGCAGCACACATACGAGTAAACTTGAAAAAAGCAACAAATGATAACCTTCGTTTTTATTGAAGTCAGTTAAAAAATGAAAGAACCCAACGGAGTGTGACTTATGAAAAGATACCTACTTTGAATACATTCCAATTACAATGTAACTGTCAATACATGAGGTTTTACCCACTTAACACTCTAACAGGTTAGTTCTCAAGGTGATTAAAAAATAACCAGACTTGAAAAACAAACAATTCACGAACATTTAGGAATAAGAAAATGCGGTTTGCACAGTAATTGAAAGTGATTGGACATTAATAATGATTGGACAAATGAAATGAAATTGGGAACACAAAATGTTCATATATACCCAAACAAAGACAATTTAGGTGATTTTTTTTTTTTTTTTAAAAGATGGAATTTTAAAAAAATTTCTTCAAGTATAAATTTTTTATTCATATCGTGTTGTGTTTGTTACCAAAGTAAAGCAAAAATTGAGAGGATTTCCAAAATATATCTTCCTAATTTTGAAACTTTTAAGAAGAAATATTTGAAAAAATAGGTAAGTAGATCATTATGGTTTAAAGATTTTTATTTTGGTTAATAAAAAGAAGTTGGATTGAAAGAAAGAAATTTAAATGCTTAATATTTAAAATAATTCTAAATATCCGGTTTTGAATGCCACTTTTTCAAACTTCTGATTGGTTTTGGGAAAAAAAAAAAAAAAAAAAAAAATAGTAATAATAATAATTCTTAAAAAAAGATAAAGTGTTATTTAAATAAAAGATAAGAAGCATCTTTTGATAATTTTATGTATGTTTATTTGGCTAAAAATGATTTTTTTTTAAAATTTTACACTAAAATTTAACAAGTATTTTTGGCTCTGATACTTTTATTGAAATGAAAAAACACATGCATTTTACATGTTTTACAAAAATTGTGCGCACTTTCTCGCAATTTATTTAACGTTAATCAAATGTGATATTTTTATTTTAATTCTGCATTTTTGTATGAAATTAATAACCAGATCTCTGCTTATTAACTATAATTGACAAAATTTCAGTTCATGATAGAAAAATAAAGCTACGATGTATGGAACGTAAAAAAATACGTGTTGTATTGATATTTTTCTGCTTATTCAATTTCAACAAAATACATTTTTTCTGATTTTTCCATGGTAATTATATTTTCGAATCGAAATTTTTTTCATATTCTTTATTATAATTTTTATTGTAAATAATTTTCTTCAGTGCTACTTAAAAATTCTACTATTTATTCTTTACCTAATTTTATAAAAGGAAAGTTAAGGATAATAGCAAAACATAAAGACAGTGTTTAAGTAGGTTTAGTGAATACCAAAATATGAAGAACCATGTTTTTCAAGTATAACCGTAAGCCTTTCTAAAAAGCCTTGCTTGAAACAATAAACTTTCACAGGCAATTTTTAAGCGTTTCAAACTAGTGTATTATGGTTGTTGACCATCAGCTTTGAAACTGGTTTATTCCTTGAGTTTTCAAGATGAAAGTGAAAGAAATTCCTACTTCTTCGGAACAATAAAAGTTATAAGTTCCTTGTTAAACTTTCAGTACATCTCTCTTGAAGGCCAAATATGGTTATTTATTGAAATAATGCAGTCTCGTTCACAAACAGTTTACGTAGGAGTGGTTTCTAAGCATTTAGAAAGTGACCTTCGTATTTTTACTGGTTTAAGGTTCGGAAGTGTGTTCATTTCAACATTGGTGCTTTCATATTAAAAGTAGGTTTAAATTATTTATGGATTTTTGGGTTCTTTTTTTAAAATTTAATATTGGAGACCATGTCAAAATGAAAACATTTCATTTCAGTGACCAATCTATAAATGAGTAGTCATTGAAAGCCACTTTGATAGAATTCAGAAATTTAAATCGAAGTGTATCAAACTGCATCTTTAAAATTGAGACCGTTTTGATGACGAAAAAATCCAGTGTAGTGAAGTGTGTACAAATAACTCAATTGTTACTAAGAAAATTTAATCAATAGGTTTTATTTGAATACAGTACCTTTTTTTTTTTTAAAGTTAAAAAATTAAGAAATATCAGATGTTTTCCAAAATACCGAAAAAAAATTTAACTAAACTTTAAAATAGCATCAAACCACAAGCTAATTTCATGATTAAACATGAAGTATGTATGAAAAAAGGTTATTCTAATTTTAAACAGAAAGGAAGGAACATAAATTAAAACAAAGTAGAAAGGAGGTAAAAGCAAGCATTTAAGGTAAGACTCAAATTTTAGGAATTTGTCGAAGGCGAAATCCTTTACAGCTTTCTTTTTTGTAATCTGCAGTTGGTAATCCACATATTAAAATTATATCTAAATTCCTTCATTAGATCTCATTTTATAAGAGTTTAGATGTGATAAATATTATTATGGACAGTAGCAATTCCAGTATTTTTTAAGTATGGTCTAAAAAAATTTCAACAATTATATAAAGAAGTTTAAAAAAGGACAAAGTTTTTTTTTAAATGATTGCAGTCGTCTTGGTTAGAGTGAAATTTGATGCAGAATGATGTTGGATGAATGTTGGATATGAACACACTTGAACATCTTTTATTTGAATATATTTTTTTCTAATGAACTGTACTGATAAATTTCATGTTTAAAGAACAAACTATTTGCGTAAAAAACATTGAAACATTTGAGGAGCAGAGGAACAGTTTAAAATGGGAGAAAATCAAGTTAGCATCTAAAAAATATTATAGTCGAGATGTTCAAAGGACTTAAATGAATTGAACCAAAATTGTTAAATTATGTCAATGCAGTGCAGTTTTATGTTGCACTGATTACAAGATTACAATTATAGATAGCGTAATAATACCGTTTTAAAACATGTTAATCTAAAGGATTACATATAAGTGATTAGATTCCGTAAGATAAAACTTGAGATTAAAATTCGTTCTATAAGTTTATTTTACTACGAAATAAGTATGGGTTAGCTGCAGCAATCTAAAAAATTTAAGTTACATTAAGTTTACATTTCAAGTACTAAGAATTTTAAATATTATGGAATTCAATAATATTTTGAAGGATGCTTTTTTTCTATAAAATATTATTTGGCATTAAATCTTGTCTTCTCAGTTAAATCAATTAATCTATCTAATTAAATGATAATAGTCTGGTACAACTTAATAACAAAGTTAAAAAAAGTATTTTTAACTGTCAAAAAATCTAAGAAAATGGCATTAAAAGTTAAATAAATTTGCAATGATGAGGTTTATATTTGGAGATGTGTCTACTTTTATTTATATCAATATTATTGATAACTTATTATACGAAATAGATACATATATGAAACTGATAGGCAAGTTTTTATTTTCACAACTAAATAGTTATTAACTAAATTATTATTGGCTTCCAGATGTTCACTTCCAACCGAATTTTGAACAAAAATTTTGATTGATGAGTAACAGTATTAAAAAGAGTGCAGTATAGTTTTACTTAATACTACGTATTTGCACACTACTATATATACTTTCATGTACTTTATTATTTTATGAAGGCTATTTAATTGTTAATTATGAATCATTAAAAGTTTTTTCATTTCGTATTTATGATATTTAGGTACCAAATAAATTTTTAGTACATGCAACGCGTTATAGTGTTTGTACAAAGTAGGAATTTCTAGATGCACGTAGAGCACAATTGCATGTGACTTGCTTATAACATTAGTAAATAAACTTTAAATACGTGTTTCTTCTAATAAAACAGTGCCTTAATTAAATCAAACAAGAAAATAAAGATCAAAGTAAGATCTAAAGCTTTATTTACCAAAAAGTGTTAAGTTTAATAATATTTTTGGTTGCATACTAAATAACATTCCTACCATTGTCTTTTTGAAACATAAATTTCAATCTCATTTGTCTGTTACATATCATTAGATTGGAATAGTTAATACAAGTCCTTGACCAACTGAAAACTAGAATTGTTGAAAATCTTTAAGGTATACTTGAACAATTCTCAGCAACCGGTACCGTTACTAATTAACACCATAAACAACTATTTTCTCACTGCTAAGTGTTATTTACCGACTATATGCCTCGATGGTCAAGGATATTCGCAAGCAGCAGTGGAAGTGTGAATGTTGAAGAAACATTTCTTATCATCAACAGAACTTTCTTAATTGTTATTTTCCCACATCAATATACGACCTTGGGACTTGTAATCGGTATCTGAAGCTTTTCTTACTATTGCATGGACATAAAGTTTTAACCAAAGCAGAGTAGTGTCTAACTCTGAATGAACAAAGTAGGCTTGGTTGAGAAATTTCATGGTCACATACGTAAAAAATAATGAGAGGTGTACAGATGTAGATTTTTTTTTCTTTGATGACAATAATAATAACAATAATAAGTTGGAAAAAATATTTCAAATTATTGGAAATGGAGCTCCAAAATGGTATTTATTTGTATATTTAAAAAAAAAATTTTTGGATAGTTTTTTTTTTTTTTCCATAGAACTTTCATAACAGTTCAGTTTGTAAATTTAACATTGACATAGGTCTTCAAACCACCATATTTCCATCTGCTAGTATTTTGGACCGAATATTATTTTCTTCAGATATTATTTTCCCATGGTATAAAGAGTATGCAAACGACATTCTATATTCCTAACAACAGGACAACTGCTTGTAACATCTTTTGTTTAATTTGGTTCATTATGTATAATAATTTTAGACAAAAATTGCTTTTTAAAATGTGTTAAATATTTTAAAAATAGAAGACAACTTCATATATATATATATATATATATATATATATATATATATATATATATATATATATATATATATATACAAAAAATGTTTTAATGAACTTGAGAAAAAGTTTTAGTTTGAGAAAAAGTTTGAACTATAGAAGACTACTTTTAAGAAAGTTGTCTTCTATTTTTAAAATATTTAACACATTTTAATAAGTGAAATAACAATTTACCAAATATTTCATGAGCATTATATGAAATGAACAAGGAACATTAAAAATTCTTTCCCTTTCAAATTCCTTTAGCCTAGATTTTTCTCTATAAAAAAGCTAAAGGGTAAAAATACCTTCAGAAAACCAACCAAAAGTAGACGCTTTTAATTAGTATGAAATGTACCTTTTGATGCGTAAAGATATTTTTTTAATCCTTGTTTACTTTTAAGAAGGATAGAAGCGGGGAATTCACATTTGTAGTTATTCTTTCAATTCAAACTTGGAATGAATATGCAGTCGCGTTTCCAAACATGAAACCAATTAGCTGTCACTAATCCTATTTGGGTTTGACAAATGATTTCTAATGGATTATTTTCCTTTAGCATTGCCTTGTTATTGTTTGTGGTTCAACTGCAAATGCATTCTAACCTTGGAACATTTTTGCATGTTTTCAAGAAATAATATTATTTGTGGCTATTTTAAGACAGTCTTTCATTTAAAAAATCTTAAATAATTGATACGGTAAGTTTAATTTCTATGAAAATCTGCAAACTTTTGAATATAGTTTGCTTACAAACTTAAAAACTCACTTGTAAAAAAGTCATTTAAAATATATATATATATATATATATATATATATATATATATATATATATATATATATATATATATATATATATATATATATATATATATATATATATATATATATATATATATATATATATATATATATTTAGAAGTTAATTTTAAAACATTTAAAAAATTCATTTCAATCAGCATTTGAAAATAGATTTAATGGCTTTTCCTGTTTGTTGTAAGTATATATATATATAAATTGAAATATACAATAAATCGCTTTTAATTTTACGAAATTATTTTTATTGAAGAACATTATTTAAAGTGTTTTATAAACTATAGCGATAGATTGGTAAATACTAAATAGATGACTGAAGTGATTAATAGCTCAATGATGTGAAAAAATAATTATTTAAAAGTATCACTACTAGATAAAAACTAATCTAAAATATGTCTCAATTTTATTGAAAATTTAATATTAAAAAAGAAAACTGATAATATCACAGAAAAATTGAAATATATAAAAAAAAGTTGAAACTGCTTAACTACATGCTGTCAATAGAAAACTGATCCTGGGGTTATTAAATTGTATGTGTTTGAATGCAAATTGCAATAGAAGACATATGTATTGATATAGATTTATTGATATCCCACCCCCCGGCCTAAGAAATATGGACTTAAGAAAACACATGGGTAGAAAAAATAATAAGTTTGAAAAATAAAATTTAATTCAATAAAACCGGAATTTATTTACCTCAATGCAAAGAATAAACTAAATCTTAAATATACAATTTACTATAAATATTATACACAGTTAAATAGCATATTCAGCAGTTGCCTACTAGTAGTATCCGTACATTTATACCAAATAAAGCTTTTTAATAAAATTAAACAAACTAACTCGTAATAAAACAGTTGTTACTACAAAACCTTAATTGCCAACTTTAAAATGCAATTGTAAATTATTTAAACGATTTTGAGCTCATCATATCAAGTTTCCATAGCGTTTGAGCACTACGAAGAAAAAAAATCGATTTCAAAACATTGACAAATTCCGATTGCACGTGCATTACAAGAAACGTGTGTAAAAACGGCAATTTAGTGACAGTCCCGAAACTTAAAAGAATGCATTGTCAACTACACGAGTCTAACTACTAAGTTTCAGTTCGATTAGAAGACGGAAAGTGGGTTAATTAGCCTTCCAAACATTGGCTCGCCACAAACAAAACCAAAGTTAATGTAAAGATTTTAAAAATAAAAAAACTTCATGATATTCGCAAAAAAATTGAATGAGCTCCTTACTGTTAGAGAAGTTAAGTTTACTAGTAAAACTTTTTATGAAAAAGGGGTGTAACCTTCACTTAAATTTCAATGATAACGTATATTACATTTTACTACATTGTATTTTGTAATGGATTAGCTTAATTTACCATTAGTGTTTTCATACTTTTACTGAAAAAATGAAAAAACCTCATCAATTTGACGGTATTTTTAAGGATATTGTTTTTACGAATCTCGCCGAGTTGGCAAGGTTGGCGATGTTTTTGGTGACAAACGTAGAGAACAAATTCTAGCATTGGCTGAGAAAATTAACCCCGAGCAAACAAGTAGTGAAGAAACAACGACTAAAATTATTCATTAGATGCACGTGCAATTTTCATTTATTTCAGTTCACGTGACCTATCACTTTCATTGTTGAATGAAAAAGTTAATAATAATTTAAGTTCATGCCTTTTCTAGTCAACACTTGTGCCAAATAAAATTTGCTTGGAGATGAAATAAGGGTGGTTGATGTAAGAAGGCTTTTATTTTTTTTTTTATTATTGTTGCAAAGTTTCTTTTTTTGGATATCAGATTTTTTTTTCTTCTTAGAGATAAGTGTTTCAGATCTACACGAAGTTAAAAAAAATATTTGCAACTTAGAAATTTGAGATAGATTGGCATAATTTAACGTTTATGTACTTACAATTGCATGTACATTAAAAAAAAAGTGTGTAATTAAAATAAACTTTCCAATTCGGTGATATTTTGGTGATAATTATTTTAGAAAATATATTTTCCAGTTCTTAATCTTTTGACAAATTGGAATTTTGGCTGCACAAAGTTGTAATAAATTTAAATTATTGATAAAAAAATTTGACATTGAACATACAGAAGGACATTGATAGCACTCAGAATTTAAATTTAAATATTTAAAAACTTTTTAAATGAAGATTAATTAGATGCACGTGCCTCTTTCATTAAAACCTGACTATTTTATTCTATTAAAGATAAATGACTCTTGGAAAAAGATGAAAGATGATTGTTGCACGATGTTTTTTTTTTTTTCTATCTTTTTAAATCTTTAGCTTACTTTAATGGGTTGGTTGGTTGTATTCAGATTATCTGGCGCCGTCAGCAACACGAGGGCTATAATGCGCCGAAACATTTCGTCATTAGACAAGCCAACATACATTTACAAACACCCATGCCAACACGGGACTCGAACCCGCAACCTCGCGGTCTAGAAGCTAGCACGCTAACCACTATACCGTTTGGTCGGCCTTACTTTAATGGGAATTTTGGTGGTTGGGATGTTGCGAACATTTAAAACGATTTCTATCAAAATTGGTGAAACCCTCTCTAAGTTTATATTAACAACTTAACATTTTCAATGGCAAGTACCTTCTGAACATTCGCCATTGTGACGGAATCCTCATTACCCGAGTCCGATAAAATGGACTTACGTGCGTACGATGTACGCAGGAAATCGTCATATCCCGCAGGAAATTAAAATCGAAAGTCGTGTTTTTTCCCCTCCCCCCCCCCCCCCCGCAGGATTGCTATTTCCCATATAGTTCCCCAACAGTTACTTCTAGGAAGAAGGAGAAATTTCAGTTAGGTAGGGTGGGGAAGGTAGAGTCGTTGACTCCCGTAACTCCTGGAGGGTAGAGGTTTGGGGGAGATGTTATTCCCCATATCACTTTAAATCCCAACCCGCCCTATACCGCCTTGTAGAGAAATTCCCAGCTAGTCGCCTTTTGGGAGGGTGCAGGGGTAAACGTATATTTCCAAGTGAGGGGAAACTGCCCTGCAGTAGTTGTTTAAAGCGTGACGGTCCTCAACAATAGGCTATTGTGGGGCATGTAGAGGGGAGACATGGATTTAAAGTACTCAATGTCAAACTGCCCCACCCTTTGGACACGGAGTAAGATAGTCAGGGACTTTTCTTTTATGCGAATCTTGTCATGTACTTAGCGGTGGCGTTTGTTTCATTGATAAGACGCCAACTGAATTCTCCGACATATCAAGCAGATGACCCAACACCCAACCCTATTGCAGGTTGTAGACATATAGTAATGATCTTTTAATGGTCGACAGTGACCCCCCACAGGAATCCCAGGAGTGGCAGACAGGAGAACGAGTCGGGCGAGTTCATTTCCAGTTTTTATTAATGGAAAGTCATTGGGGTTTTGTGAAACCCACAACGTTGACTCCATGGGATTTAAAGGGATATAGTTCCTCACCTGTTACTTCTAAGAAGAAGGAGAAATTCCAGTTAGGTTGAACGGAGAAGGGAGAAGTGTTGACAACCGTAGGGAGGAAGGGGGGGGGGGGACTTAATTTCCTGACTTTGGAACCTGAACCTATTGAAACATACAATTACAAGTTTTTCTTTTACTGAAACTTTTTCAATCCATTTGCATCTTGAGTTTTTTGCACTTGAGAGTTTCTTTCCTTCAATCTTTAATTTGAAATAATTTTTTAATTTGAAAGAATTCTTTGGATATTTCATTGTAATTTAAAAGAAATCACATTTTTCTTTAAAATGAAAAGGAAGGAAGCTATCCAAGAAAGATAAAGAAAATAAAATGCTGTATTTGCAATGAAGAAATGTTGGAGCAAAACTATTCTCATCATTTAAATCGAAATCACAAAAATGAAAACAGTTAGGAAAGGAGGTATGCTGGACAAGCATCAATGTTTGCTTTTGTTTCACAAGCTCAACCTTGAAGCCAACCCAGTACTAATGACCCTAATATTGAAACAGAAAATTTGCCATTGGAAACCGATGTTTATCTTGCAGAGTCTGATACTTTCAAAATCAATGCTAAGAAGGTTTTGAATTAAACAACTTTATATCCTCAATAGTACGTAAAAATTAATTTTCTTCAGCGGTATAATTTAAAGCGCACAGACTCGCAGGAAATTTTTGGTAATGGTATTTGCTTACGCAGGAAGAAAATATTTTTCTGGAGCTCCTGCTCATTGCCATGGTTTTTGGCACTAATGACTTATATACAGAATTGAATAAATTAAAATGTACTGGTTAGGAGATATCCTGACCACACAGAGATAAATCCCTTTCTAAAAACATAATTTTTGATTTCAGGGCAACCTAAATTATGGAGATTACCAAAAACCTGGACTTCAATTTTTGATTAAAAAGTCATACTTTTACTACTAAATATTACATATAGGGGAGCCGAAAGTAAAAATCTTTTATTAACCAGAAAGACAAATTTACGAACTATTTTGATTTCTGTATTTATCTATTTCAATTGCTGGAAAATAATTTTAATCATTTAGAATTATAAATTTACATGCTTTGTATTTTAAAGAAATTATATTTGAATTAAACTTGAAGGAATATTTAAAAAAGTAACTGTACTTCCAGTTAATCAGCACCTTACTTAAATAAGCCTTAGCTTTGAAAAACTGTATACTTATGAAAGTAAGGTATTTGTCCAAAAACTTTTATTATATTCCATTTTAGAAATTAAAGAAAATCAGGGAGACAATTAAAGAAATAGCAAAAGTAGAAAATGGTTTTGAACATTTTATTTTATGAGAGATATTTGTTTATGAAATATTCTTATAATATAAAACACGAGTCCTTAAAAACCTTAGTTCCCAATAAAATATGAATTCTCAAATAATTACTAGGGACAGCATCTTTTTAATGTAATTTTGTATAATCTTTTCAACAGGGAGTTTAAGTTTGTCTTCAATTAATTGTTTTGTTGATCATTAATATTATTACTACCACAAATGGATATTTTCAACATTATTTAAGACGTTCAATAAAAGTAGTGTGTGTTAGAAGTTTAACTTTTCCCAAGTGTTTTTTTTTTTTTTTTTTTTTTTTTTTTGGTACTAGCAATAATTAACAGTTTCGTATTTATAACAAGTAAAATGTCATTTAAAATATTTTTAAGGCTTTTTCCATACCATCTGTCATTGATTAGTGACAAGAAAAGTAAAACAAAAAAGCATTCATCTCCCCAAAAGTCCTATTTTAACAGAACTCTTGCCACTGAGCTTTGAATAGCAATACTCTTTCCTCCAATAATCAATTTTACGGACTGATTTGGATAACAATACACTCATGCTGGTGGGAAAGAATAAGAAAGAAATTCAAAGTAAAAAAAAAAATTCCCACAAAAAATATTATGAAATGAGAACAAATTATGAAACAGCAATTAACAACCATGCGTCCATTTTGTTACTCAGATACCCTTCCTTTAAAAGTTGTCTTCATTGGCGATAAATTACTCTCACAGTCCTCAGTTATTCGCTTCATTATCGAACTTGACAAAGCATGGAAAATTAGCGAAGCAAGTAATTTTCTTCATCACGCTCTGCATTTTGGAACAGCGTTTTCCCAATACATCCATCATTTTCTAAAACACTGTAACAAACTAACTACACCGTATCTTCTACATGTTCGCACCCTCCAGGCATAGAATTTAACCGTTAAACCTTGCCAGGACCGTCCAAGAAAGCATGCGCCATTTTTCCGTAAAATGATAAAAATCGTTGCACAGATCGTCGAGTTTCTAGGTCGGTGGTATTCGGGCGCGTCTGACATGAGTTGCGCGAATACAGGCATTGTTTCATTATAAATATAGACTGGAATTCGCTTTCAGACCTGCGTGCCCAAGTTTGCGTTTTTTTTTACGCTCACCGTTTGGACAAAACGTTTTTTTATTTTTTTTCCATCAATACAATGTTTTTATCGTTTCTTAAAGATTTCCTTTGTCGGGACAAAGAAAATGAGACAATGGGCTCGTAATGGGAGACAGCAAGGTGTTGTGAATGAATGGGCTTGCTAAAAATCCTGGTGGTTTGACCGTAGAATTCAAGTTCCAGTATCCTGGCGCTATTATGTCTTTATTTTTCTAAATTTGGGGTGAAATTGTAATTTTTTTTTATTGTATTGGCCTTGAAGTAGCTTTAATTACATTTGTTTCTCATTGTGTAGTTTCGGTGATAAATGTTCGTAGATAACTATCCATTCCAAAACTTGCATGGTTCAAGGAATTGGGATAACAGGCTCTCATATCTTCTAATACAAATCTTTTTAAAAAAATAGTTTATACAGATTAAAATAATTTTTTTTAAAAAGAATAAGTGTCAACAACGATAAGATAAAAAGTTGTTAACACAATGGATTGATTGAGTGTTAATGCAGTCATAACTATGGAAGAAAAGAACAAATCGTTCTGAAAATAGAGGAGCTGTCCCTTGAAATCCAAAAAATCCGAATAAACCATGTTACTTTCATGATCCTAGAAAATTAAATGGCATAGTTTTCCCTTCATACTGTTTTGTAAATTAGATTTGAAACTATTGGCGCAGGAGAATTGGTCATAAGGTGTGTTAAAGTTAATCAGTTTCCATAGGAAAATTATTTTCTTTTTGCATTCAGCATTATGATTAAATTAAGGATAAAAGTCAAGGAGCGGTACATTGAAATCGCATTTCGCTAAATATCACATCCATTGTGAAATCCGAAACATAAGCAATGAAAACAAAATCCAACAATATTTAAGAAAGTAGATTATTTTTACGCGCATGACCGAACAAGCGAGTGACTTTTCATGATTTTAAGTATAATACTTAACAGCTATTTTCCATTCAAAAGGTAGAAATATCCCCCTCAGGCAAAATACAATAACGCAAACACATGATCATTGCTGGAAGTTTTTCACGAATTGTTGTGATCCTTGGAAATATGTTTTAGCCTTCAGTAAGTATGTTTAGAAAAACTATCAATATGTTTATAGTACAACTATTGGAAGGGATATGCCGACATGATATGTAAGGAGAAATTTAAATAAACTACTTCTTCATTTTAGCTACTTTACCTGGTACCGGGTACAGAATTAAAATAGTATTTGTTCTCATTTTGTAAGTTGTTGGTTATATTTTGTAATGTTTTATTTGTCTAAAATATATTATTGTAAAGTTCTAATAGTTTAAAGAAACTGAAATGCTGGGAGTTCCCACTAACAGGGCGTGACGAACTAAACAACTACAAACAGTTTTAAACCAAAGTTCTGCAATTGCGATTTAAACTAGTTGTTTTTGGTTCTTATTAATTATGATTCTTGAAAAAAATTAAAATTTAGATAACAATGTTTTTACAGTACTTTTGGTTGTTTTTAGTTATGATTCTAGCAAAAAATTAAAATTTAGATAACAATGCTTTTACAGTACTTTTGGTTTTCGTTCCTTTAAAACGTATTTTATATGTTTACTTTCATGGTTTATCAATTAATTGATAACTACTGATGCCACCATGCAGCTTAAAAAATTTATTTGTTTAAAGATTAAATAAAAATATTGAGGTTTGCTTAAAGTAATACTTTTTTTTTAGCAAGTAGTGTGAGTACAAAATATTTAAAGGTCATGTTCCTGACTTTGCCTTTCGCTATTTTTCAAAAGTTAGTTTCTTTCCTTGTAAGTCATCAAAAAGACAAATGACAGTGAGCTGAATGTAACTATTCATAGTTTCATGGCACTATAAATATAATTATATTTGACTCGAATGCGCATTAATATACCGGTCGATTCAAGACCAAAACTTGATATATATATATATATATATATATATATATATATTTAATTTTATTATACATAAAAAAAAAGTATTAAAAATATATTTTAAAATAAATAAGAACCAAATGCGAACGTTAGTTTTGAGAACAGTAGTTAGTTACGTTTCATAAATTGGCCATTTTTGTAACGTATTCATTGGCCAATAAGGAGCATACAAAAAAAAATATTTTTGCTCCTCATAAAAATTTACTTATAACATTATTATTAGAGGGAATTAGGGATATTTGACCCAATGCCTTTTTCTTGGAATTGGGAAGGTTTTATAAGTTGGAAGTGGTATCATTTCTTACCCTTCAGTTAGGCTACGTGGTGAAAATCACAACTGAATCTTTGCATCCGTTTTTAAACTATAAGACAAATTAAATTTTCATGCTCCAAAAGTAATATATTTGTGTTGTAAGCGCTGATGTTAAAAGCGTTTATGTTTAAAAGTAAGACTTTTTTTATTGTTTATTTTTTTGTGCATACTTTTAGCTACAATTACAAATATAATAGGGTTTATCCATGCAGTTGCAAATGGTTGCTTTAAGGGTTATGTAGTCAATGTACGATTATGGATACTTAACCCAAGGCATATAGGGATACTTGACCCAAGACATACAGGAATACTTGACCCAAGACAGGGATACTATTTGAATACATTTTGCAGGTTTTATTGATTTTTTTTTCTTCTTACACCATTTTGTTAAGTATATAAGATGTTCAGTTAATAAAAAGGTATTGTTATTGATAGATATTCTTGAAAGTTGTATGTCGTTGCCCTTCCACCGATGTTGCATGAGCAAACGGTATTAAAATTCCCTCCTCATTGCTTTCACAGACAACAACCATTAGGTGTATCAGTTTACTCTCCTTGCAAAAAAATATAATGTTCAATGCACAAAACACCTGACGATACACAAACCTGACCAAATTCAGACTATTCTTCATCCACCTGAGTTTTCAATGAAAAATTAAAATTAAAATTTTGAGTTTTAATGCGAGTTTAATTTGTTGTTAAATAAATAGTTATTTTCTTATTCTTGAACTTGTTTAAAAACAGAAATAGCTTTCAGACTGCTAATATTTTTAGCTTTCTACAATTAAAATTATAAGTGGATACCATATTAACATTGTGTAGCTAATAAAAATTTAAACTATTTTGTTCTTATTGAACAAGAATAGAACAGTATTAACCTTGGACTTATTAATGGGAGTTATGTTGTTATTATGTAAAAGTGTCGCACTTATAATGTTAAAATGTATTCTCCCAAATATGACTTGGGTCAAGTACCACAAAGGGGTGGGTCAAGTATTCCTATACATTGGGATACTTGACACATGCTGAAGGTTTTTATATTTCATATTTTACCATCTTTGCAATGAATACTTCAGAAAGATATTCCTAAATATTGTGTAATACTTAATGAAGTATAAATAGACAGCATTTACACACCCATAAATATTGTAATATAAAAACTAAGCAGCCAAAACTAAAAATTGGGTCAAGTATCCGTAATTTCATGACATAGGAGCTAATCGAGAATAGTATTACACTAAAACTGAACTGGACATAATTCGAATTTTAAGGAAGAACGCTTTTAATGAAATTTGCCTTTATTTGTGTCTCGCATGGGAGAAAACCTGGGAAACATTAAAACAGAAAATCTATAATAAAATGTATGTGAAAAAATAAAAATCCTAATCACAGCGAACAATAATCAGAAGATGTATATATTTTGCAATTTCAGTCGAATGTACAGTTTTTTATATTTTCTTTTTTAACATTGTATTATTTTATTTTTAAATATCATACTAGTCACACATTTTGAGTGTTTAATAAAGAAATTAAAAGGTTTTAAATAGTATGTATATTCTATTAGTTTCATTATTAAGATGTGATTATCTTATACGCAATGAAATAAAGCAATTTTTGAAAAATGTTTTTAAAAATTATTTCTAATAAAAATGAGGTTAAGTAACTAATGGCATGTTTTTCTGTGCTTTAAATATAACAAATACTCAAATTCGTAAGCATTAATATTATAAAAGGAACTAAACATATTCAAATATTAGCGTTGTTAGTACATTTCATTCATGTAATACAAATCAATAAAAACTCAAATATTAATATGAAGTAGTTCCTTCGCATACAACATATCTAAAAATCTAATGAAATAAAATCAATGGACTAAAACGCAAATACAGAGAAATATTTTAGTTTAATAAAATTATTTTAAATTTTATTTTCCCAGCATAACATTGGTCCAGCATAACAGTGTTAAATAAATGTGTCACTTAAAAAATATTTTTTAGCACACCAAGCTTTAAAATTAAAAACAACTTCTTTAACTTCTCATCAGAATGAAAGAATATATTACTTAGTATCATATTATTAAAAATTTTATAACTTGTCTTTTTTGAGCAACATAGTAATATGTTAGTTGTGATTTGAAATCCTAATTATGTTTTGAATATTTATTTTTTGTTGGATGTGCGTTAATTTTCTATTCCCTCAGAGAGAGAGAGAGAGAGAAGAGAATCAAAAACACATCCAATTTTAGAAGATTAAAATAAACTTAACTAAGAGAAAGACAAGGTCATATTGAATAATCCAAATTCAGTCAAGGGCAAGAAAAATTAACGCAACGTTTTAAATCCTGCATATCAAAGAGTTGGTTCTTAATCCCCATGTTCATTTTGGTGAGTCATAGAAGTGTTTTTGAGTCTGTAGATTACACAAGTTTCGCAGAAGCTTTTTATTCCCTTTTTGTAGTTTAGGGATAATATCGATTATAAAATTGTTTTGTGGTATACTTTAAATATTATTATTATCATCACAATATTTGAGTATTTTTATTAATTTTGACAGTTGGATAAAATAGAATTCTGTTACCACCAAAGCAGTTGATTATTGTTTTCATGATCTCCTCATGCAAGTCTTGTTATGTCAGTGCAGTGAGGAAAAAAGATGAAAACTTTCCAGAAATAATGATTCGCAATATGTTGGATTGCTTTATTAAGCTCCCCAGGAGCGTAAAAGAAAATTAAAATGTGACTTTTTTATCGTAATCATGTAAACGTGATCTAAACAAATCTTAAATGGGGAAATAATGGCTGATAAATCAAGTTTATTGATACTTATGGCATATTTTATCCCACTTTTTCTTTGAATAAACGATAAAAAAATTTGAGTATCACCCCATATTCGTAAGCCAGATCATTCCTTTAATCCAAATTTTATCAACCATGTATGAGACGCTTCAACAATATCCAATGTAAAAAAAATTTACTATATTAGGGACTTTCCATCACTTGCAAACAGTTCAAAATGTGGGACGAGCAATATAGCCTCAACAATTCATCAAGAAAATTATGTTAAGTATAAGAATACAATGCCTAGTAAACACTGATGACAAGGTCGTTCATATCTTTGTATTTCATTTGAGACTGAGTTATTTTACTTATCGTTATGATGCATAAAGATGTATCTTTTGATGTGAATTTCATGTGTTTATACTGTTCCACTGAGAAGTTATAAGGCAAAAACTGGTTATACTTTAATTTTTTTGATCAGTACACCTTGAATAATATATACTAGCATTTAATTTAATAGTTAATTTTGTTATATATATATATTATTATATAAGTTAGAAATTAGACAAGAAGAAAATTTTTCTTACTAAAAAAAGAGCACTATTTTCAAAAGTTTAACATGCTAAAAATAACTATGGGGCTTTCAATGTGTGAACTGACATTCTTCTCAAAGAATTACGATGTGTATTAATAATAAACTTTTGTTTTACTTAGGGTAACCATAATATATATTGCTTATCTTAAAAATTCGCTAAATAAACATTGTACAACTGTAAGGATAGAACATGCGAGATGTAGCTGAAAAATATGAAGTGTGACTAAAATACATATAAGAAATTGTAACCAAACTGTGATTGACGTAGAAAGTTTACTATTTGCGATATATCGGCAGAAGTGAGTTCTTTATATTCTAATAATTGATTTAAGAATAACAAGCTCTGATTTTTCTTTACTAGATTTTCTAAACCATATATATTTTCGACGGCCATTATTAACATCCCTCTCTAAATTTGCCGACAATGTCTGATAGAAATGCGTCGAAAAAGTAAATCCAGGCATTTAGCATCGTTAATCTAAGTCGAATTATTGGCTATTTTAACCGTTTTTGTACTAGGTAGCATTATTTCGAAAATTCACTTCCCGTGATTGTTGAGTATAAAATGGGAAATAATCAGAACAAACAGTCGATTAATAGGAGATGATCCGTCACAATAACCGACAAGTCTGCTCCTTTTTGAAAGAAAAGTTTGGAGAGAATCAACACAAGGTCAAATTTACGAGAAGACCAACTCATTTCTATATACCTTTGATAACTTCTTGCATCAAACCCAAGTGTTTGCACACGGATATTAGTATGTGTGATGACAATCCTCTATGCTTAACAACTTTGGTTAAAATACTGTTTTTTAAAATGGATTCTGATATCTATGAGATGCATGAATTAGAAATTACTAATCTACGATAAATGGGTACGGTATAATTAAGATTAAATCTACTGTAAACAAGAAATAAACTCTAAAAATCAGTTCTATAAATAATTTGCAATATAAGACGATGCCGTTAGACATACCCTCGTAAGAAGATTAATTAAATTACAACCCATTTCCTTTGAAAATAAAATTGAATTTCAATTGCATTATTTATCAATGCGAAGTCCATTTTTACGTATAATTGTTGCAATTATAAATTCTTTCAAAGCGTGATCCATATTGTGCTAAATACAAAAATAGATTTTATTCTCTTTTAATAATCGAAGAATTATCTAAGTATTTGTTATTAATATCTGAGGCGTAAACTATTTAATCTACAAGGAAAAGATTAATGTGAATCCTTGAAGAAGCTATATTTAGAAAGTTTTCCTTATACATCCTGATATCTTTTGGAACCAGTTTTATAATTAAGACATATAAGATATTTATTTGTTTTTTTATACATAAAAATTAATGAAATAGTTATTTTGTGCTATATCACACTAAAGAAAACACTTCATTATCGTGCGAAGAACGTATGTTTTTTTTTTATACATAATAGAGATATTATTAAATAGCTGTTTATAAACTGTTTCAAAATTAAATTTAAGTACAAATATTTATATTGAAGAGCATTCTTATTGTTATTAAAATTTATTAAAGAAGAATATAACGGAATAAATTAAGAATAAAGTTTATAGGAAAAAGTAAATAGGGAAGATTCATTGTAATCTAAAATTGATTATCTCACATAAAAAAAAAAAAAAAGAAAGTTAATGTTAAAATACTAGACAAAATAAATTGTAATGCAAGATTTAAATATTCAATGACATAAAACTTAAATAATATTTTAATTTAGATTAAAATAGTTGAACTGTAATATTCTATTATTTTTGGAGTAAATACCAGCTTGGAATTTATGTAGTAAAAGATAACATTTTCATAAGAGAGAAAGAGAGAAGAGGAAAGAGGATAAATAAATAATACAAACATTATTTTCCTAGGTTTAAATCGGATGTGCATAGATTCTAAAAATATTTCAATAATATTTAAATTAAAATTAAAATAGTTGAATACATTCATATTGACGTCCTCATTCTATTAGTTTTGGAGAAAATTCCAGCTTGGCATTTATGTCTTACAAGATAACATTTTCACGAGAGAGAAAGAAAGAAAGAAGGGGAAAGAGGATAAATAAATAATACAAACACTGTTTTCCTACGTTTAAATCGGATGTGTATAGATTCTATAAAGGTAGTCGAACTGTATCAACAAGTATCACAATTAAACCTGAAATTCTTATCGAAAGCGCCTGAATATGAAATTTATTACGAAACGGCAGTAGAACACATTTCCTTCGTATTCCATGCCCACTACAATATTCATGAAATAGCGGCAAGAAACCCAAATGAGCCCAACGCATGTCATTACGTTATATGCATTGCATACAAATCAACAATAAGAAATAAAATTTCAAGTTTTCAATACATTTGTTTGCAGCAGAAGATAATAACCAATTCTCAATTCTTATCCGTAATGCTCGAATATAAGTCATTTTTCTTGTTGTATCAAGTTTATTAAAATTACTGAATTGAGAAATGCTAATAGAGGTACAATTTTCGGCATAGAAGTGTTTCTAAAATAAACAAACGCGAACGGACTATCAATGACTTCGAACTGGCATATAATATGTAGAGCCGAAAGTATATGGTTGATGAAACGAAAAGTTGTTTTTTATTTTTTTTAGGTTGATTGAGTGTTGTTGTGCAGTACGTCAAGAATAAATTAATGGAAAACTATTTAGGATGTATAAACTATTTAGAATGAATAGTTATTTTACAAATATTGCAATATAAATATTACAGTTCTGTAAAGTTGTGAGTTTAAATACTTTTTCAAATTGAAAAAGTGGTGTTCAAAAATAATTCTTTTTATTCCGAATTCCGTTTTTGAAAACTAAAAAAAAATATTGGCAAACAGATGTCGTATTAAGGGACAGTATGCCAATATGCTGGAAGCATTAAAATGAGTTAAGTTCATTCATTTTCTCCCTACCTATAAACTGTGTTTTTAAATATTGTTTTACACGTTTTCGCTCATATATAACATGTTTTCCAACATACAGTCATAAAAGTTGGATATAGGGTATATGAAGTATTTTGTATCGAATGACGTTGACGAAAAGAGGTTTATTTTGAAGTTTTTAGAGAATTTACTTAAATAATCAAGAAGAATCTTAAAAAATAATTTGTATACATAACTATAGAAAATCGTTAAATGCACAGATAGGTTAAGACAGTTTTACCCCAAAAAAATTTGAAGAAAAATATCGAAAAAATTATTGTGCACTCTATTGTTTAGACATCACATTTGCCTTTCCCTCCATCTAGTGCGGTACGTGCTAGCAGTTTCTCGACGCTGTCAAAGGTGGTGTCATACATCAGATTCGTATTATGCTTCTAGAAGAAATGATTGAATTGACCAATGGATCCAATTGTCCGGACCATCACTCTCGATACCCTGTTAGCCAAATACGACTTCCGGTACCTACTGGTACCACCTGCTTCAAAAGAAAATAACATTCAACCCTGCATGCTGTGTTCCCATATCTTCCAGATACATAGTTACTAGAAATTTGTACACGCTGTACTGAATTCCTTTGCATCGGTTAACATAATGATAACCCTCTAATTTTTACTGTTGTCAACATTTCTGAGTTAAATACAAAGATACGTATAAATAATTTTCTCGCCATTCTTTTTAATGTAACATTATCAATTGTATATGCATTTTTATGATTTTAAATAAACTGCATAGATGTAAAAATATTATTTGGTGACTCCTAAATGATCCAATTCCTAACATATAAATGAATTAGTTTTTATCAATTTCCGAGCCAAAAATGATATTGCACGAGTCGCTGAAAACATGTTAAATTGTTGGTTTACTTGCATAGCGGTAATATGTCTGACAAGTTTTCCCTATAAATTAAGCTAAATTAATAGTTGCATAATTACGTTTGTTTGACGTAATTAACTACTGACATTGAGCAAGATGGATTAATTAGAGAAATCAAAATACACCATTGTTAAAATATTTTATAAATGACTCCAGATTACTACATCCTATATGATCTAAATTAAGTCATTTAATGATATATCGTTAAGTCAAAACAATTTTTGAAAACGTAGTAATTAATATAATCTTGATTAAAAAAATGTAACTGAAAAAGAAAATCAAATCCTAAACAGCAAAAGCCAAAACTCTTTTTTTTTTTTTTTTTCCTTCTTTTTTTTTTTTTTTTTTTTTTTTGCAATTAAAAATGTTGTAATATAGAAATAGTTAATTTCACACATATATTTTAATCTGTGTTATACAAAAGTGATAATTATTTTTAGAGTAGTCTGATTCAGTTTTCACAGAAGTGTTAATATCATGTATTAATCTCCAAATACAAAACAAAAAGTATTTTTAGGAGATGAAAATTTAAAAAAAAAAAATTCTGATTATTTTAACTAATTGACACAGAAAAGGCGCGCACACATACCTGCAACGTCATATGATATATTTTCTATCTTTCTTTTAATTTCTAAGTTTCTGTTACTTGTGCACCTGTACACTCGGCTGCCCAATTGAAAAAACCTAGTATCTGACACACACAAAAAAAAAAGCAAAAAAAAAAAATGTCCATGTACGCTCTTTAAACATGCAATATATTCACTGAGATATAAAATAAGCCAAAATATACATATATATAGTTTTCGAAATTTGGTTCGTAAGAAACTTAGAAAACACATCTTTTTCTTAGCAAAATCAATATGCTTCTGATCGCTCCTTTAAAAACGAGTGATCTGCAGATACTAATTTTTTAAATTGGGCAGCCGCAATTTACAAACATTTAAAACTTATAATAAATGGTGTCTCATCAAGGCGTATGAACCCGGAAAATCGGCAGAAGTAAAAAGTTTCAATCACAATTTCACCCTTCTTTTTTTTTTTTAATGAAAGCTAAGTGATTTGCTACGGTCAGCTAACAAACCGTTCAACACACTGTTGAAGACTAGCTAAAAAAGCCTAATGACCGTCCGCAGATGCTTTACTGAGTGGAAAAACCTTTTTTGTTATTTTTAAAGCGATATATCATTCTTTACTCTATGAGCGATTTTCAAAACAGAAGTTATGATAAATGGCCAAAGCATTAAAAAAGTTTTGCTTGGTGACGCCATTATATTTCGGTTTTGGTCAATGTGTCTTTTGTCTTAAAATAGTGAAAAAGGAGTGTAGGAAATATTAGACTAACTTTGGGAGTTAAGGAAGTGCTTGGTTTTTAAAGTTTAAATTGTTCTTTTTTAAAAAAGGGGAGATTAAAAGAGTTTGTTAGAATAGTGAGATGGAAGTGTTTTTATGGGGGTTATTTTATACGTTATGTTAGAAATATCTTAAAGATCATGAGTAAAAACATTCGACTGTGTAATGACCGTACAGTAACTTAATGTGCATTAAACTTCAACTTAAAATAAGGGTACAAGTTTTCAAAATTGTTTATCAAAACTTGCACCTAGTTTGATTGATGCATTTAAGGCAAAACTTAATTATTAAAATGTCTTTGTAACAAAAAAAACAACGATTCTGTTTGAAAAGCTTTTACAAATAAGTTTAAATATAATTTTTTATTCAAATTATTTATAATATGGTTTTAGGAAATCTGACGATATCGTATAAGGAAAACTGAAATCTGTAAAAATCAGTACACAACACTTCATATAACTTTGACTTGTTAAAAAATGTGTATACCTGCTGTTGACACCATCGACAAATGATCGATAATAATAATAATAATAATAATAATAATAATAATAATAATAATAATAATAATAATAATAATAATAATAATAATAATAATAATAATAATAATAATAATAATAATAATAATAATAATAATAATAATAAGAATAATAAGAATAATAAGAATAATAATAATAAAAATAATAAAAATAATAATAAAAATAATAATAATAATAATAATAATAATAATAATAATAATAATAATAATAATAATAATAATAATAATAATAATAATAATAATAATAATAATAATAATAATAATAATAATAAAAAATAAAAAAATTCGCAAATGATGCATCAAGAACAGTAATTATAGTAAAAAATATTCATTATTTTATTGGATGATTTTCTAAAAGTTCATTAATAACCTTCTCGATAAGGTGCAGCATGTTCAGTTAACTGCTGCACAATTCTTAACGTACTACATGTAAAACCCGTATAAAAAAATTTAATCCTTTGTTTTTTCTTTCTTTCAGATATGATGTTCCATAGTCGAAATACTACATACATCAAATGTTATAAAGATATATTACTTATAAAAGGCTCTAGGCATCATTAACATGTAAAGTTTTACTATGCCAAGGCTCTATCCAGACGCGAAACTAGGGAGATGTGGGGGGGGGGGGTTCAGGTCCCTCCCCCCCACTCTAAGACCTACAGCCTCCCAATGTTTTGTAATGAATTAATAAGAAACTTATAGTAAATGTAAATAATTTAATTGAAAAAGTTTTTATTTAAAAGCCTACAAATTAAAAAAAATATTGTATCGCACTAAATTATACGACAGCGAAAGAAATTTGAAATAAAAAACGGATCAGTATACATAATAGCTTCATAAAATCCCTATACATTACTTTTTGTCTATTTAGGTATAATATAAACTATTGTTTAATGGAGTCCCTTTTTGAAGTATTTTGTATAATTCAAAAACTAGTAAAAAATCATCGAAATATGTTAGTACTTGTAGATCACAGATCAAGAAATTATTAAAATTTTGTATGACTTATCACATACGGATTAAGTATGTTTTGCATAGACGTTATTTATTACGCAGAGAAGTACAGTCACTAACTTAGTGCTTGGTTGAAAATCCCTTTCACAGAAATTTTCTGGTTCTGCTCCAGGCTGTATCTAGCCATTTCCTTTTTGTTGAACTCTTTCATTGCAAGCATATCATTGACACCTGAATATTTTAGAATTTGAAAAAAGACGGCACCCCCATTTCCCTTCCGAGGCTTTTTTTCTATTTAAATAGTCTTACTGTGTAGTTTCTTTCAGAAAGTGAAAATGAGGTTCTTTCCTGAATGACTTAGACAATGTTATCTGTATTTGTGTGTGCCAATTCTCCTAAGAAAGTTGGCGTAATTGGCGAACGCGTTTTGCGAATGATTCGTATCAATTCACAATGCTTTGTATCACGCAATGAAATAGCCCGGGGACACACTCGTATCGCAGACCAGGTAACCTGATAAATTGAACACGCTTGTTTTACTTAGGTAGCGCAAGAAGAAAACTTGTCATTTCTTATCATCCAATGAGCTGAAGGAAACCTATATCCAGATGTAAATGCGCTTCGAGTAGTTGTCATCGAATCTATGTAATTGATATTTGATTTAATGATATGGTTCAATTTGGAACTGATGCATATTCGATTTTTGTTTTTATTTCTTAGAAGAAAGCAAATTGAAAACTTTAGCATGTAGTTTTACGATTAACTGTATCGAAAGGATAAAATTGATAATTACAAACTTATTTAGATAAAAAAAAAACTTAGGATTTATTATTATTTAGGAATACCATAATCAAACCAGAAAATAACATTACAATGTACTAACTATTGTTTTATAATGAAATTTTTTACGAGTACTTGTTAGTATTAATGTACTTGTACCGAACTTCTACCACTTTTACGTTTTTCTAAAATATCTACCTCTCTTATTTCTCCACACTTCCTTCATTATATATAAAATCTTTCGATTCATTCCAATAAAATGTATTTAACAATTCATATACAAAGATTATGACTTCTAGCTGAAATAAAATGCACGATTCTTGTAAATTGTAATTAAATATGAAACCTTCTATAACTTGTGTGTAATATTTTAAATGTAACTTACTTTTGTTTATGTTTAACAAGCCTCATAAAAATAACCAAACAGATTAAACGTTTTTCTACACGGATGTGTGTCTTCGATTTAATATCAAATCCAGAAATTAATCTTCAACTGCCCTTTATTCCCTCGAGGGATATGACAATACTTCATTAATTAACCTAATTTAAATTTGCGATTGACCCCGATTCGAAATTCAAAACCTTCATTAATTTCTTGATGTGCCGTACACCGTTTAAACGCATCTGTCAAGGTACATAGAAATCGACTGCTTCATGTGTCAACAGGAAAAAATGTCCTTCCGCGATCACGTAACAAACTGAATGACGGTCTACTGACCTGATCCCACTAATTGTTTTCTAAACACACGCACCATCCAGTATTTGGGTGTATCTAATCAATGCCTTAACGGAGCAGAAATCAATACTCAGTTGCTAAAAGATATCCGGCTTTAGTGACATGATGATTGTCACTTTCGAAATCCCTTTTGACTTAGTTACCACTGTCATAAGTCACAGAAAACGCCCTTTCATGTATCCTTTCACATTAAGATTCGGACACAGTTTCTATTACATACTGAATTTAATGAATATTTATGAAAATGGTATTGATTTGACCCAAAAGGAAATGGTCATCTGTTGTTGCGTCAAAATTTTCCTGCAATCATTTTTTTATTGAATGATCAACTTAATTAGTAGTCATGGTTGTCCCGCGCTACCTAGTACTTAGGATTGGAAATGGGTTTGTCTCTTTTGTTTATTCTGATCCTTCCAACTTGATATCTAAGAAACCTATTTTTACAACCATGCCTATTTGAGAAACTTTTTCTGAACAACCAACACATCATTGTTCTGAAAAGAAGGTTTTGAATATTGAAACCTGAAAAGTATTTTCAGTTGTTTCCCATCCTTTTACTTGACGTTAGTGTAGCTCTCAAAACAACATGACATTGTCACAGAGGTATGTGTCTGAACAACGTATATATTGAGCAAAGAAAACAACCGTATCGCACTTGTGGTAATTTTGTTCAACGTGTGGTATTTTGTTTTATTACCACGTCATAAAACTAATTTACCCATTTTTTAAAAAAAATTTTTAATATACATTTGCCATATCGCATTGAAAATTCTACAAAACTAATTTGCAGTATAAATCCTAAAATTAATGTTTGTACATGTTGTGTTATAATTGATTCAGTTTAATGAAAAGTTTACATATTTCAGAGATCTTGTGAACTAAGCCTTTTCTTCGAAAATAGATGTAATCTTTCCATCCTCTAAATATACTTCAATTTTGGCATTTACAGCCCAGTTTCTAAACTTAAAAATCCATCTTCTTCGACGTGCCATTTATTTTAACTCTGATCCTTCTATCTGCTTAACAGTTGCAGTTAAGCCTCATAAACTTTAAAGCTGCTTCTCCTCAATTCGTCTGGCAATGAGTCATCGGTTATATTTTTACTTCTCAATTAAAACGTCAAAATAAATCAACAGCTAAGATGACATATTTACGGCACGTTTGAAATTACCTTTACTCAACTTGATGTAGAAAAAGTAAATTCACCCTTCCTAAAATAAAATTAAACAAAAACATCCTTGCCAATAAACACTCTTTTCCAAAATATAATAACAAATTTTTATCACATTAAAAATCGTACTAAGAATATAGGAAAATGCAATTACGATTTATCCCAAAATGGAAATTGATTCCGTAATGCACTTTATAGCCTTCAAAAATTCATTACTGAGCATTAGAAAAACCGGTTTTAGGTCCATCAATAACTTCACAATAACGGAATGGGTGTGGATCACCTGCCAAGAGGTTTAGATCCTTTTCATTACGGTTCCTTCACCGATTCCACTTGAAAGATACTATTTTCTTTTTCGCTTTTCATAAAGACACAAACTGAGTCTAAATTCAGTAACATGTAAAGGAATGCGAATATATAAAAGCTTTTTATGTTTCTTTTAATGCGTGGCCGTGAAATATTTTTTAAACTAAAAGAAGTGCTGTAGAAATAAAATTTAACACAGAATGGCAGGCAAATAGAGGTTATGAGTTCTAAAAATAATTTGGTTTTTGTCTTGAGAATCTAGGGGATTTTCAGTTTTAAGGCCAATGCATTGTTTAATTGACAGATATATTTCTAATTGTCCACTAATTGATAGGGAATTCACGTAATTTAACTTTATGTTTATAAATGTATTTGTTAAAATGCATTAAAAACGTATGGAATGATATTTAAGATTTATAATGACAGTTGACTTACTGGTTTACATTAATTGAATTTTTCTTGAACTAATTTTCATATGTCCTATTTATTCGATTTTTATACTTATTGAAAAGTAATTATATTTAAATGATAGAGAAAAGAACAAGTTTACTTTGCTGTTAAAAATCTGTCATAAAGTGTATTATGAACTATTTCAAATATTATAAAATAAAATATAAATTTCTTAAGAATATATTACCAATTGACCTGGAATTCATTCTAATTCTCTTTTGTCATCCACGAGAAAATTAAAAAGAAACATTTATTAAAATTATTGATTAATCGACATCAGTGCTTTTACATTTTATATTATGAATACACCAAAGCAAATGTTGCATGTTGACGATAAAATAATAACGTTTTTAATTTGTAATATAAAGTGAAATAGTTATCTCAAATATAAAATGAATTGTTGCTTAAAAATTTATGATGTAATGTTGTGAAAAAAAAAAGTAAAGTAAAGTTCATACTATTCAGTAACTCTTTAGCAACAGGTAATTCATAAAAATACAAAACTGATAGTTAACTAAAAGAGAAACAAAGAAAAATACTATAAAAACTTTAAAAAAATATGTACACATCTACAAAAAAAATTGCAAGCAAAAGAACTCACTTAAAGATTAGATTAAAAAACAACCTATTAAAGCGCTTACACTTGTTTTAGAATTACGATGCAATAAAAAATAAGTTTATAAAACATCAAAATTCATATCAAAGGCAGAGACTTAAGCCTCCGGTCTGTAATCAGTCCATGAAGGAGCTTTTTTTTCTCCTTACGATATTATAACAGTGGTTTTTTTCTCCTTAGGGTACTATCGTAGTGTTAAGAGTAATTGAAAGTGTAGTCACACATTGCAAGCGAAGAATGTAAATGTGGCAGAGTCTGTTAATAAGAATGAGTAGTTTTCACTACTTGAAAGAACTGAATCGCGTAGATTTTTTTTTATGTTACTCCTCAGGCGTTCTACGTAGTAAAAGCAGTGTTTTTGATGGACTGTAGGATGTTAAAAGTAAGATTAAATGAAGAAAGAGAAAGAGGTGGAGCAGTTTCTTTTAGTTTAAATATGATTGTTTTATAGTTTATTTTAATTCGACATAAAAATTTGGGAATATTAAAAACTATTTTAAATTGCTTTTAAATACTAGCTTTTAACCATGACATATGATTAAATTGATATTTTCTATCTTATTTATTATTTTTCAAAGATAAATGTGTCTTGCAATTTCTGAGATATAGTTTAGCTTGTGTTAACTCAGTTACGGCCAAATAAATAATTATATATTTGCGTGTTTATTTGTATTATATGTCTACGATTCTTGCGTTATTTCTTAAAACTTTGATTAACTATAATTAACACAAGAATTTTTTAATTAACCAATGTTACCATGCAATGCTTCATTCCGCACTTTAGAAATTTTAAATTATTTATTTTTAATATTTTATTCTATTATATCCAGATTAAATAGAAACATTAAAATGATAAATAATTGTTTCTGATTTTTTTTTTTAGTTAATAAAAACACCAAGTATCTATATAGGAATATTCTGCTTGATTTTGAATCTGAATTAATTTGATAAAAATGCGCATCAATAAATATTATAATTTATAAAACTTACACATAGGATATTGGTTTCCTTATTTCTCCCAGACCATTAAGTAAAAAATAAATAAATAAATAAATAAATAAATAAATAAATAAATAAATAAATAAATAAATAAATAAATAAATAAATAAATAAATAAATAAATAAATAAATAAATAAATAAATAAATAAATAAATAAATAAATAAATAAATAAATAAATAAATAAATAAATAAATAAATAAATAAATAAATAAATAAATAAATAAATAAATAAATAAATAAATAAATAAATAAATAAATAAATAAATAAAAAGTTGCACAAGCCATTAATTAAAATTCAAAATTGAAATGATTTAAATTCAATTCAAACGAGTGAAGTTTACTTGGAAAAGTATTGAATTTCAAAGTACAAAATATTAGAGTTTTCAAACATGAAATTCTAAGAAAATCGCTTTGAGAAGAATTCTAGATTTGAAATCTATTAAAAGTATGACTACAAAACATGTAAATTAGCATTACGGCTTAAAAAAGAAATAATATACTTAGTGTTTCCAATGCCTTAGAAATTTTCAAAACTAAAATTGTATCTTTAATTTCTTACAGATTTAACGGATCACTTTTGGGCCAATCATATTTAATAAGTAAAACTTTGTCAACTTTCTCTTATTTTGATAATGTTGTTTATAAATAAAAAATTACAATATTTATTTTCTTTAATTAATATGTAAAATGTATTTAAATGTAATGTAAGAAAAAATAATACGTCACAAGGGAAAACTATCAAGACATTTTTTTTGTTGTCGAATATGTATTTAATATAAATCAATTCAAATATCATAATATAACTTATTATTAATACATTTTTTATTTCGTTACTAAATAAATGACTAGTCATAAATAGTAATTTTAATAGCTTATATTTTTAAAAGAATTTTTAAATATTTTCAAAGACCAAATCAAACAGTAATAATAATTGGTAATAATAACTTACTCTTCTGCCCGTTGACCGAGTAAGTTTCCTTGTGGTGCATAATCCCAATCCACTTCAATAGCGGCCACGTAATAATGCCTGACATTTTTGGCTTTACGTAAATACTTTTCTATGTTCGATTCATGGTGCTTCTTGTAAGCAGGCTTCCGATGAAGTTCTTTTTTCATGAAAGCTGGCCACCGGTGGTCACTGAAAAACTGTCCCGAGCATAGTTCGATTGACCACAGCGTAAACACAAACAGGCTGACTGCCCACCACGGTAAGCAGTTCATGGTGGTGGTGAGAGATGTGTCCTCTTCGGTGTCTGAGTAAGATATGAGTGTGTGCACAAACAGTTCTACTTCAAGGGGACGAGGTCTGACTGATCCATATTGGGCTGATTTGCCAGTGGTCGAGGACAATGAGAGAAAGTTTCTTGGAAGATCGAAATCGAGAGTAAGATCGAGATCGGCCAATCAAAAGGAGTAGTCGCGTGCCGTTAACTGTTTGTAATACTGATAAATAGGTCCACCCCCTTGCTTTAAGAACTTTCCCTTTGTAACCCTACGGGGATCCGACGAACCATGCCAAAACACTCGGGGAAAACATTATATTTCCTCCAATTGGCAACAGTCTTTCACCAGTGACGTAAGAGCCTTCCTCTTTTTTTTCCCAGTGTGATCTTGTTTCTCTTTCTTAATATGCCATTCTCACAAAGGACGGTCGGCTACCTCTGTTTCTGGCAAACTTTCTCTCAATGAGTTTTACTGATATCATAATTGCTGCAAGAGTTTCGATTTCTCCTTTTCGACGTCACTTAAACTTACTCAACATCGAAAGAATGCGCTACAACGGCAGTGTTTACAAGTAGAACGTCACCTCTTTATGTAACCAGACTGTTGACCTTGTGTGCGAGAGGGATTGGCGGTCATGCTTTCTTGGTCAGGTTTTCGTAGTATTCACTACCTTGGTGAAAGACAGGAGATTAAAATTTCCAGACTTTCTTCCTCAAGAGTTGAGGCTACCTCCTTCTTCCACTAAAAGAGAGTAATTTGCATCTCGATTTAGGCGCACTACTTCAATTTATTGGCGTGAAGGATTGTTCCATTTTGTGAGCAACAATGAATTTTCTCTAACAATGAAAATGAAAAACTAACTAAATTGAACTTCATCCACCCTTCTTGAAAAGAAAGTAGAATTTTCGTCGGTTGTGTTCTTTTCAATTCTAAAACCGGTTGAGATCATTGCTGATCAAAGTCTGTAGCGTTCTGGGAATGTTATATAAGACGGTAATTGCTATAGGAAATAGTTCTTATCGATTTACTGTAGTCTTTGTTGGGGAATTTTTCATGCTTTTGTTGTGGCCGCACCCAGTTCACCAGGACTATTCTGTCTCGTATTGTTCATTTGCTATTGTCTTGAAGCAGTGTAACTTCCTTCTCTGGAAATTGATTTATAGACGGCACACAGGAAGGATTTTGCGTTACATTTGTCAAAAAGTAATGATGTTTAATAAAGTATTTTGTTATCTGCTTCTTAAATTTCGAAATAAAATCTAGATACTTGACATATAAATATTTTTTTTTTTTCAATTTACATGAAGCTGACGTAAATTGCCCCTAACGATTTTGTTTAAAGTGCAAACATTTTAATAATGAAGATATTTTTTTTAAAAGTTTTTTTTTTCTAATTGCTTCTTAAATAAAAAAAATAAAAAAAATCTGTTTTTAAATAGAATCTAGCAAATTTAAATACGTCACGATGTAAGAATTATCCCCCCCCCCCCCCGTATGTTCGAATATATTTCAATTTTAGGTTTCCCAGAATAAGTCAATAATTAATTCTTGAAAATTGAATTACATCATTTAAAATTTCACTTTCCATATGATAAGGATAAATGAAATATTTATTGTAAAAAAGGAAATGTTTCAAATTGAAATTCATTTTCAGATGTTTTAATAAAAGTTTTTTTTTTTTTTTTTTTTTTTTTTTTTTTTTAATTGTCTCAATAAAATCTAACAAATCAAATGTATATCGATATCTGATGTATACTTAACACATATATCAAATATGTTTAAAATTAATTGTTTTTGACAGAAACTAGCATGCGTAGTGAAAATAGGTTAAAATTAGATTTAAGATTTCAATTAGAAACAAATTTTTCACTAGGGAATTATTTTGGAAAGTATCAAATAAACTTCTAAACATTATTGCAGAATGGAGCATTATGCCATCATCAATTATGTTAGTTTTGTGAAAAAATTCATTCTTCGTGACAATATCTCAAAGGGATATTGTTTAATTAGCCTTGAAAATCAAATTTTGAATTTAATCTATGGAATTAATGCCTCTGACCATTACTTTAATCATCAAGCCAACCTGGTTGACTACTGGATAGAACCATGCTTTTTAAATTGGACTCAGCTAGGTTATTGAGCACTTCTGGTTGCTAATCAAATATTGGAACCATAAATAAAAGAACATATTTCAGTTATAGAATGTGTAGTTTTTGGTACCTTTCATCAACTTCGAAGAACTAGAATTACGTGCTTCAGTAGTTACCGATGGTAACAACCATAAAATAGTAAAAACTAAAGCAAAAGATGTTCCACTTCGAGGATTATGAGTAAGATCATTATTGAAAAGGTATATTGCTTAGTTACTTGATTATTCTTTACTTGATAATTTCTTAGAACAGATGTAGTATAGGACATTTGGCAATTTTTTTCATTTGGTGATTAGAAAAATCGCCAAAATTAAAAACGCAGTAACTAAAATAAAATAAAAATATAAGTAATAAATTAAATATGAATATAACTTAAAAGAAAATCCGTTGCCACAAACAGCATTTATCCGGGGGAAAAAATGCCCAGTAAAATCACGTCTAATACTAGATGTGTAACGATCTCTTATCGTTTATTTATCCAAGAAAACTTTATTGAGGTTGCTTGACTAAGAGTAACAATCTTTATAAAAATTTCAGCTGATTTTTCTTGCCAAGATCGTTGGTGTCGCTATTAAATAAATATATAAAATCAAATCAGTATTTATATAAAACTAATGGAATTAACGATCACATTTAAAAATTGAAAGAACTTTCCTTTTTTAATATATGTTAGACTACTGAGTCACTATATGTTAGACTACTGAGTGTTAACTACTCAATTGTCAACAACTTGAGTTTTTACCCTATTTAATTGTTTCAAAAAATTATCTTCAAATATCGATGATTTGTGTTTTTATATTTATTTCTCTTACTTCACTTCATTTTTTTTTTTTACTTGATTAGTTTTCTTTTTTCACGATGCGGGATAAATTGACATCTTACTCTTTTTTTAAATACTGTCGGCTTATAAATCATTCGATGAAGAAGTTTATGAAAAATAATTCTTAGCATAAAATATAGCAATCGATTTTTTTCGCAAATTATATAAGATATAATAGCTAAATTAATGTAATACAAATAAGTTAGTTTGAAATTCCTTAGAGAAGATATATAATCAAAATAGTATTAAATAATTTTTACAGACAATACATAATGAAAACTGCTCAATAGAACAGAACCTCACCATCTCATCTTCAAAAAAATGTTCCTGTATTAATTGTGAAAATCATTTGCAATTTTCTTGGTCAATTAAAAGATTTTGTATGTATTATATGGAAAAAAAAAGAAAAGAAAAGAAAAAAACAATGTATTATATGAAATATATATATATATATATATATATATATATATATATATATATATATATATATATATATATATATATATATATATATATATATATATATATATATATATATATATATATATATATATATATATATATATATAAAAAATTAAAAAAAAAAAAAAAATCTTTATTCTCCATCATGATATATTGAGATAATTCTCTGAGAGGACTTGGCTGACTGATTAAACTGACACTCATTTTACTTTAGCTGAATATACATTGGTTAACACATAATTATTCGTTCTACTATTTTGGAATCAGGTTTAGATCGGGACTCTGCTAATGCCAGTCGAGTTTTTGAACATCTATGTAGTCAGACCAGTACCGATTAGGCTTTTATATATGTAAAATGTAATTTTCCTGATGCTGGAAGATAAACATTTCACCTCCGAAATATTGGTACAGAGTTGGATTGGTCAACCTCAAAGCAAAATCCTGTTGAACATTTTTAGAGGAATATGCTTATACTTTCAGCCATATGGTGTACAAACAGTCTAAATTCACAATAAAGATATTTTTAATAATTTCTTTAAATTTGCTACTCAGCATCACTTGGAATAAGCCACAATAATATGTTCGGTACCTCTTTTTCAGGGTATAAACCGGCATTTGGTAGGTAATCCCACTGATATAGGTAATTGAGACATGAATATGTAATCGATTATTTTAAACTAAAATAAAAGTTTAGAGATTTTGCATTCTGAATTTTAACTATTGTTCCAGATTACAAAATGTTAAAAATATTCGATGAAAAATTATAAAACCCTTTAACTATTTTGTGAAATAAAGAATTCCAGGCAAGCAATTGCTCCTTAAAGTTATAACTTAATAATTTTTCAGCCTATAAAGCGTTAAAACGATAAAATTTGTGTCATAGACTGCAGTATTGCAGCCTTAGGTTTAGATTCTAATTGTATTGTATATTTGCACAGTTGGAAGCTGATGAATTTTGTTTTGAACTTGCAATGTGTGTCCAGTTGACTGGTTCAAGTTCCCTTTCTGTTGTTCAATATGTTCGCAATTGTTACAAAACAAATGAATTTATTGTGCAAAATCAATTATTATCATTGCTACAGCGGGGATATTAAAGTAAGTTGCCTATATTGTTCCACTTTTCAAATTCAAATTTTAGGTGTGCCCCAGATTTAATATTAATTATGCTCAGAATTTTTTCCAAGAAATAAACAAATCCACTGATCGTAATTTTTTCAATATTTTAAACTGCAATAAGGCAGAACTATAGAATCTTTTATGCATTTATCTATTATGTAATTTATATCACCATCATAAATTGCTCCACTACAATATTCTCTTACCAAAAATGCAAATAAGAGTATGTTTTTTTTTTTTTTAAATCGAACTCTAAACCACTACTAAAAGGGATCAATAACATGAAATATATATTAAAATGTTTTTTAAAGTTATATTATTTAAGATGACATGTACTAAGAATTAAGAAAAAAATGAACGGAAATGGCTATGATGTTAGTAACAAAGAAACTTGAATATAATTATTTTAGCAAAAGACCAGAACAATTTCTGAAAAAATAAAGTCCTTGTTTCACAACCTAAGAATACATCTATTTGTATGTTTATGTAACAGTTTTCAAAAAGTTTGCGATTAGAACTAGAATGTTCTAATGATAATTAAAACAGTCTAAATATATATATATATATATATATATATATATATATATATATATATATATATATATATATATATATATATATATATATATATATATATATATATATATATATATATATATATATATATATATATATATATATATATATATATATATATATATATATATATATATATATATATATATATATATATATATATGTGTGTGTGTTTTTACAGTATATCCACACGTAGAGTATCGTGCTCTACCTATAGACACCATATCAGCGGTTCAAATTTACATATTTTTTAGACACAAAAATACAAATCTAAATAACTTCCTCTTCAAATTAAATACGATAAACTTTCTGTGGGCAAAAGGAAAAACAAAATGTAAAAAAGTATATCTCGTGGGACAATTTTTGAATTTTTTGGAACTGAATTTTTGTTGAGGCCCAATTTTTTAATATGCACTTTTCTAGTTTCATAAATATAGATTTAGTATTTTCAGTATACAACTTATAGTGTGACAGACTTACAGCTACCCTCAAGATTTTTCGAATTAGCTTGACATGTTAGGCCGATGTATAAAAGAAAATGTGGTAAATTTTTTAGACCATTGCTACAACTTCTACATCTGATGGATTAGAAAGTAAAACACTTGCTGTACTTCTTTTGAAATAAGCAACTACTTATAGAAATATAGATAGAACTCAACATGAGCTTAAAAAAACTAGAGAGTTTTGTAAAGGAACTTACAAAATTTGATCTCACACACTGTTTTATTTGGATGGTCTTTCTATTCTTAAATAGATATTATACAATTCTTGTAACTTTTTTTAGTTGAAAAAATTTAACTAACAATATATGAAAATTAAAACAAATTCTTAGATTATTTTTATAATGACAACTTTCAAATAGTATTTAAAAAACGCTAAACAAGTTGAACTTAAAAAAATGAGATAAAATTAATCCAATTATAGTAAATCAGGTAAAAGAAGGAGCAAGTCACTCACCAAAGTAACTTAAAAAGTGTATTTGTTTTAAAACAGCTTAGCCTATTAGAAAATACTTTCAAAAGTAATATGTTTATTAGTTTTTAATCAAAGTTACAAAACTGGTAGGTCACTTAAATGTTATAGCAAATTTTGATAATAAAGAATTCCACAAAATAGTTAAGTAAGTTTAATTGTGTTCATTCGTGCCTGAAAATCCTAGTTTAATGCTTTTTAGAGCTTTATTTACCAGTTTGTAACGATTTCAATGTCAATATTGTGACGAGTTTTGATTTTATCTTGAGGGGGGGGGGGGAATTGTATTATTATTGTAAAGCTTACTTTACAAAGTACAAAATTAAAAAGTCAAATATTTTGAAAATTTTGTATTAGTATTTGATAAAAAAAATACCGATTTTTTATGTTTGTTAGGCTTAAGTAATACTAGAAAGTTATTTGCATTCCTTTTTTTTTTAGTTTAAATACAAGCACAGACTTCTTAACTTTCTTTAGAAGTAAGATTTACAGTTTATCAAGTTCTGCACCAAAAATACATCGATAAAATCTGAAGCAATAAACTAATCTTGAAGGTATTTCTAAAATTTCCCCTTTCAAAGGAATTTTCCTTCACGCTATTGTTTTATGCCGTTATACTAAGTTTATTGAAACCAGTTGAATATTCATATGTGTATTATGGCTTTCTATGTGCTATAAAAAAGTACAACGGTCATTTGTTTGTCTTGAAACTGTTTTGTATTAAAATGTAATGGTCCATTTGAGCACCTACTTCGTAGCCACTAATAGACTATATCCACTGCTTAAACTTAACTTCCATTTCAAAGAGTTGATGCTTCCTTGTTTAAACTTTTTACAACATCATTAACGAACATAAATGTTTGGGTAAACGTTTTACAGTAACAACTGTATAAGTATTTTAGGACCAAGTTTTTTTTACAAACTTTGATCAAACTGTGATCCAAGTTATATAGCACCAATGCGCTATGAAACGGAGGAAAATTCATACAATTAGAGAAAGAAGATCCTTTTACTTCTTGTTTATTGCACCAATCCAAATAGTGTTTGTATAAAGTTTAGCGTAGGTATTTCCCTATGTTTTCTATACAGTAAATGTTTAAGATTCATTTATATTTCCCTGCTTGCAACAACAAATGTTTAAAAAAAATCACGCAGATGCAGGAATCATTGTGATTGGATTCTTTCCTTTCATATTCTTTGTATTTGTATTGTATTGCTTTCAGTATGTTAATAAATCATGAACTGTTTCAGGGTATCGAGTCGAAGAGTTCCATGTATTTGCTTCAAACAACAACGTGACCGAAGTATATTGAAGTTTACGAGACATCAAAGCTTTTGGAGGTGGGAATATAACGTCAAGCGCATTCCTCAATGTTAATGTCTAATATTTTAACTTTCAAAGATATCTACATCATATAAATATGTATTTAATTAAATTAAAATAACTCAAATTTGTTAGATAATTGTAATAAGCATATTACAAATTAATTTGTAATTGGTTTTACAGTGTAACTAATTGATAAAAGTTATTTAAATGCTACTTTAATGAGTAACTAGTTGCATTTCTCTGGGGTGTTTGGTATGAGGTAGTAAAAAAATTTTACATGGAAACACATTTTGAATTTGAAAAGTATAAAACGAAGTATCTAAACTTTAAACAAGTTGTCTTAGTTTTATGTTACAGGCAATATACTAATACCGAAAACTTTACTGTTCATTAGACAGGACATTGGGCGTTTCGAGTAAACTGTTTTTAATTGAGCAAACTCTTCCATTACAGAGAAAAATATCTGTGAAGCGAGTATTATATTCTGTAAACTACAATTTTTAAAGTAAGTTGTTGGTCATTTAGTAGTAAAATAAAAAACGAGACAGTTTTTCTTATGATAGGTGTTATGCTGCAATATATTGGTATAATATTGTATGTGTTGATATGTAAATTAAAAAGTATTTTATATTATTTTTTTTTTAGATTAGCTTATTAAATTTATTTCATATCCTCATTGGGGGAGGGGTGTATTTGGTCAGTTTTCAAAATTTTCGATTTTTTTTCCCTTTTTTTTTTCTTTTTTCTAAACTTTCAAAACTTTCTGCTTAAAATGAAATATACATTGTGTCATTCCTACATTTAGAAGTATTTTTAATGGTTTTTTTTTTAATTTCTTCTCTTGCTTAAAACTCGACAAATTCAAACTTTAAATGATTGTATCACAAAAGATGTATTTTTCAACTTTATGCACCTCTTTCTCAGAAAGTAATTATACTCTTGATACAAAATATGGGGTAGTATTTATATATCAATATTGTATGTACTGAAAAGAGCTTTTGTAAAAATAATTTAATAAAAATAAAAAATAAAACCTTAAATAAGAGGTATATGTAAAAAAAATACCATAAATCTGCTTAACTTTAGAAAATGAAAAAAAAGAAGCTCTTATCAGTAGCATTAAAAGTGTTTAAAGAATATGTGCTCCAAATTTTAAGTTATTATCTTTAATAGGTTCTGAGAAAAAGGTACATGAAATAGGTCAATTTAACATGGGCTACATAGGGACATGCGTCTCCCTTTAAACTTATCTTGAGTAAATCTTGAGAAAAATGGCCTTGATAACCAACCACGTATCAGACAGCTTAATAAACACAGGCAGTAAAAAAATGCCAAAGTTAGAGATTTTGTATTAACCAATCATTCATATTTTATTTACAAAAAAACTTTTTTTTATAGCATTTGTATTATTCAATTATATATACACTATCTACCAAAAAGTATTTGGACACTCCTACAAATGTGGATATTTTCTCAGAGGGGCAGCATAGACACATGAAATTCACATCAAAGAGACATCTTTATGTAACATATCTATAAGTTAAACATCTTAGTTGCAAATTGAAATGCAAAGTGTGCAGTGAGGCATATGCAAAAGAATGGAGTACCATTAGTGTGCAGTTGAACAAATGCATTTACATTAAAAACCACGCAACACATAGAGTTGACTTTTAGTGTGAGATATGATCCCCCCCCCCCCTGTCATCAGTGTTTACTTTTCAATGTATTCTTATACTTAACATGAGTTTCTTAATGAATTCGAGTGGCTAAATTGTTCTTCCCACCTTTTGAACTGTTTGCAAGTAATGGAAAGTTTCAAATACATTAAATCTTTACACAATGCATATCATAGAAGCGTTCCACACATGTTTAATGAAATCTGGGTTAAACGAGTGATATGGCTTATTTATATAGATGATATTCATATTTTTTCATCGTTTATGTAAGGCAAAAATGGGGGAAATTTGCCATAACTATCAATAAACACGATTTAGAAACTAGTATTTCGCAATTAAAGACTTGTCTAGATCAAGTTAACGCAATTAAAGTGAAAAAGTGGAATTTAATTATATTTTGCACTATCGAGGAGCTTATTAAACAAATTCAACATATTGAACCTAAAAGACCAAAACTCTTTTAACACCAAATCCTTAACTTGAATTAGCATTTGCCATGAAATATAATTTTTCCACCTTTCTACAGATCTTCTAATGTCCAATATTACTCATGAGACCGAAAAAATTATTTTCAGTAAACAGTATCTGATTTTAAAAGGATTTGGTCTTTGGGTGCACTATGTTGAATTGGTTTAATAAGCTCCCCAAAAGCACAAAAGATTATTAAATTCGACTCTTTCACTGTAATTATGTTAACTTGATCTAGACAAGTCTTTAAAGGTGAAATATCAGTTTCTAAATCGCGTTTATTGATACTTATGGTAAATTTTATTCCACTTTTGCCTTGGATAAACGATAAAAAAATATGAATATCGCCCCTATAAGTAAGCCAGATCCCTCTTCTAATCCAAATTTTATCAAACATGTGTGGGATGCTTCTACGATATGCATTGTGTAAAGATTTAATGTATTGGGAACTTTTCATCACTTGCAAACAGTTCAAAAGTGGAACGAAAATTTTAGCCACTCGAATTCATCAAGAAACTCATGTTAATTAGGAGAATACAATGCCAAGTAAACACTGATGACAGGGGAGATCATATCTCACACTAAAATTCAACTCCACGATTTGCGCTATTTTTAATGTAAATGCATCTGTACATTAGTGTACAACTGCATACTAATGGTACTCCATTCTTTTGCATATGCCCCCCACAGTACACTTTGCATTTCAATTTACGACTGAGTTGTTTTACTTATAGATATGTTACATAAAGATGTATCTTTGATGTGAATTTTATGTGTCTATGCTGCTTCTCTGAGAAGATATCCTCATTTGCATGGGTGTCCAAATACTTATTGATAGATAGTGTATATACATATTGAAAAAGTATAAATGTAAGGTATTCATAACACTATTTTTTAATTTTTTTATTCCACTCTTAGTTCAATGATCCAGTCAACAGTCCTTGATGTATTTATGTAATATATTTTTGATTTAAGAAACTGTAGTTTTTAACTTTAAAAAAGTAGTTGGCATCAGAAAAGGGTTTTTTCATTGTTCGAATTGTAATTATTCCATATTTTGAATTGAATCATGGCCGCTCCAAAGTTGGGGGTTGGGGCGGGTACAATTGCATTCCTATTAAAAAATCAAAAAATCAAAATCTCCAAAACTCTATAAATTCACAAGTAATAATTATATGTTATTTTGAAAATATCTTTAGTTGTTATGATGTACATTAGTAATGTAATTGTTTCTTTTCAAGTCTTCTAGTCCATTTTTTTTATTATTAAGTCGTGTGCCCTGTGTCGGTGACAGTCTGACGCTTGGTGGATTATTGGAGAAGGAAAATATGTTGAATAGAATAGAAGTTAGATCTTATGTTGCACACTCACTTTCTGTGTTGCTCTCTCAATTCCACGAAAATGTTTAGCTTATGGATTATTACACCAGAGCTCCAGAAAAATATTTTCTTCCTGTGTAAGCAAATACCATTACCAAAAATTTCCTGCGAGTCTGTGCGCTTTAAATTATACCGCTGAAGAAAATTAATTTTTACGTACTATTGAGGATATAAAGTTGTTTAATTCAAAACCTTCTTAGCATTGATTTTGGAAGTATCAGACTCTGCAGGATAAACATCGGTTTCCAATGGCAAATTTTCTGTTTCAATATTAGGATCATTAGTACTGAGTTGTCTTCAAGGTTGAGCTTGTGAAACAAAAGCAAACAGCAAACATTGATGCTTGTCCAGCATACCTTCTTTCCTAACTGTTTTCATTTTTGTGATTTCGATTTAAATGATGGGAATAGTTTTGCTCCAACATTTCTTCATTGCAAATACGGCATTTTATTTTCTTTATCTTGCTTGGATAGCTTCCTTCCTTTTCATTTTAAAGAAAAATGTGATTTCTTTTAAATTACAATGAAATATCCAAAGAATTCTTTCAAATTAAAAAATTATTTCAAATTAAAGATTGAAGGAAATAAACTCTCAAGTGCAAAAAACTCAAGATACAAATGGATTGAAGAAGTTTCAGTAAAAGAAAAACTTGTAATTGTATGTTTCAATAGGTTCAGGTTCCAAAGTCAGGAAATTAAGTCCCCCCCCCCCCTCTCCTCCCTACGGTTGTCAACACTTCTCTCTTCTCCGTTCAACCTAACTGGAATTTCTCCTTCTTCTTAGAAATAACAGGTGAGGAACTATATGGGGAATAACATCTCCCCCAAACCTCTACCCTCCGGGAGTTACAGGAGTCAACGACTCTCCCTTCCCCACCCTACCTAACTGAAATTTCTCCTTCTTCCTAGAAGTAACTGTTGGGGAACTATATGGGGAATAGCAACCTTGCGGGAAAAAAAGAATAAAAAGGGGAAAAAAACACGACTTTCGATTTTAATTTCTTGCGGGATATGACGATTTCCTGCGTACATCGTACGCGCGTACGTCCATTTTATCGAACTCTGTATTACACTTCAGATACCTTGAGATCTTTTTTCAAAATTCGGATGATCAATTTGTAGGTTTTTATTACGGAGGAACCAAAATTTCCCTCTTTTTATCACGCAATTTCAAATATTCAAAGTATACGTAAATATATATAAATTAATGTATTTTGCCATTAGTGTGTATTTACTTAAAAAAATTACAAAAAAAAGTAAAGGTAAGTTTAAAAAATTACAAAAAAAAGTAAAGGTAAGTTTCTAAAATAACAGGGAAAAAAGCAAAATGGTGTGTAATAAAGATTTAAATTTTCATTTAAAAATACAGTTATACATAACTATTGAGGCACATTTCTGAAGATAATCTAATTGAAAAATTTAATCGTGTTGATTGCAGTCCAAATGTGTCTGTTACAATATCAATGAACTGAAGACTCCGGTTTATTCATTTTTTTTATGGCCATTTAACATGCATAGCCCACATAACCTCCCATTTCCCATTGTAGAATTCAAGTCTTTGACTCTGAATTATTTTCAAGTCTTTGACATCAGTGAATATTCGAATACTCTTATATTTTGTTGACCAGAGGATGTTGGGAACTTTTTTTTGACGTAACGTGCTTTTTTCTCTAATATATATATATATATATATATATATATATATATATATATATATATATATATATATATATATATATATATATATATATATATATATATATATATATATATATATATATATATATATATATATATATATATATATATATATATATATATATATATATATATATATATATTGGCTTTTGATTGAATTAGGAAGGCAGATACCGAACGCCAAATGAGATAATCGGTTGAATCGCTGTTGAATCAGCAATACCGAAATAATAGTTGCATATTTTACTTCTTTGTTATATCTTGAGTTCGTTTGGAATACCATGTGATATGTATATTACAGGCAATGTATGAAAAGCTAGCATTCTATCGAATACCTAGGCTTTTTATATCATGCCCGGTGTTTTTAGGCAAAGTCTGAAATATGAGAATTATTATATACATTACCTAGGCATTATATATAATAATTCTCGTACTTCATGCTTTTAGCATTACAGAATGGCAATCTATAGAATGCCTAGGCAGGGACGACGAGAACGGGGGGCGTAGGGGGCGTCTCGCCCCCCCCCCCCAAAGTTTTAGAAAGTTGAACAGTCGGCAAATTTTCGAAATTTTATCGTGCCCTTTTTCTAAAGTCGATCCACAATAAAATCGAATTGAATAAAAAAATATTAAAAAAAAAAAAAAATGTTGAACAGATATATTAAGAATACCGGCCCGAGTTTCACGAATCGGCATTTTTATACTAGAAGTCTATTATAAGGGAGTCGGTGTCTTTTCCACCGCCTACATTGATGGACTGCGTACACAAATATAATAGGTATCTTGCGAACACAAATCAGATATCTTCATTATCTCAACCCGCCAAAATTTTTAGAAAAAAAAGACGGCAATTGGCAAATTTCTAAAATTTCATATATTCCTTTAAAAGTGCCAAGTGAGGGATGTTTTAAAACATATTGAATGGAAAAAGAATATAAATAATTAAAATCGTCAATAGTATTTAAAAATCCTGATCACAATTCAGACCAAGTTGGCCGTCGGCAATTTTAAATTGAAGTAAGTATATCCTTTCTTTGCAGGAACATTTAAGCTGATATCGTCACTGACAGCTTCTAAATGAAATTAAATATGAACATATCTCCCGTACCCCGCACTGTTGCACAAGTATCAATTTCCACAAATTCTCTACAGAATGAATAATTTTCCTTCAAGTTCAAATCAGTACATTTAATTGTATAAATCGTCAAGTCGACTGTCTTAAGTTTTTAAATTCAGTCACCTGATAAGTACACAATATATTCTCAGGAAGAAACTGACAATAATTATTTATTCTTCCAATTAATAGATTAGATAACTCTGATGTGTTACAGTAGGTGACATAATTTTAGTACGTCAGGTAACGCCTTGAAAACCATGATATGCCCATTAAACATCATTTACATAATGTGTGCATTGTGCGTCATATGAATTGAAAGTCTTACAAAAAATTTCAAAACATCTAAATTTTTATATCCGGAAAATGAGCCCTCTTTTATCAAATACATACCTTACGTACATACTGGTCTGGCGAGAAGTTTCAATTTCGAACAAAACATGCTTATTTTTTTGGTAAAGATAAAAATAAAAAAATACATTTTATAAGATTATTCAACGAGGTTTATTACTTTCATGCCATATATATATATATATATATATATATATATATATATATTTAATGATAAAATAATGCATATCATTTTTAGTTCTGCTTAAAGAAAATTAGCATTATACTTTCCTTCTTGAGCAAATGATTATTATTAAAAAAACTAATAATATTTGCAGAAATTATTGCTGAAAAACCAAAAAAAAAAAAAAAAAATCATTAAATTCAATCCAGAAGTTATGGTAAAAAATATGTACACGAAGTAATAATTTTTAAAAAGTAAATTCCTGTGTTAAATTGCAAAAAAAAAAAAAAAAAAAAAAAAAATAAGTTTTACTATTAATATACTTTTTAAGAGAAAGTAAAATCCTCTTTACTTTTTTGGGTAGGAAAATATGTTAAAAAGTATTTAAAAATTAATTAACAAAACGTTTTTAATAACTATTGTATTTTGAAGTGTAATTATGAAGTCCATGAGCGCCGACAGGATTATTTTCAATGGAGGTGCAGATCGCTACCAGGGAGGTATAAGGCGACAAAAGTCTCTGTTCCAATCTAGATTATTCGAAAATGGGAATTGGATTTCCTAATTTGATGTTAGTTAATAACTGTACATAATTTTTTGCTCGAATTGATAATTTACTACCTGTATATTTTGTTCTTGTGAATTACTTCTTCCACATTACTTTATTTTTCGTAAGGCAGGAGGGAGTGTAAGTGCATGTTTCTTATATGTCCCTGACATTGTCTCTATTATAAAAATCGCAGTGTTTCGCGTAGGTAATTTTTTGTGATATAGCAATAATCTGCCAGGATTTTACAATGAAGAATTTTTCCAGAATTTGTTTGATTAACTTTATTTACAAATCTAAATTAGAGTCACCGATTTGATCAATATTTTTCATTTATTTTATTCCGTGTTGTAGGGCGATTTCCATCCACTTTTACACGTTTAATTAATTTCTTTGAAACTGCAATTTGAAAATAATTTATTTAAAAAAAAAAATGTATTGAAATGAGCCTTTGTACTACTCATATTAATGAATTGGTTCAAGATTGTGAGAATGTATTCTATCTGCAAGTGATAAATGCCTCCCCACCCCCCCACCCCAAAAAAGCACTTGGAAAAATTATCTCCTTTGTTCGGGAAAGAGGGGGGGTTATTTATTAAACAAAAATGAAAAATTAAATGAAGTGGAACTTTAACTAAAATGTGATGGAAATTTACTTAAAATATGACATTAATTACGTATTAATAAAACGCCATAAAATATTAAAAACACTAATTAAAATTAATTACACATTAAATAAAATAATTAACAATTAAATAAAAAAAAATTACGATTGGTTATAAACTCATTAACAATTAATTACGCATTAATTAATAAATAATTATATATTAATTAAAAAATTATGCATTAATTTTGCATTCATAAAATTTAATTAATAATAGATTAACACCTTAATGGATATTTTCTACATTTACATCGTTCTTGTCTTGATTTTAGTCGACAAAAGTATGTCTAACGCCCTCCCAATTGAAATTCTTAGCGACGGCCCTGTGCCTAGGTACTACAATACCTAGGTAAAATGTACAATAATTCTCATTTTTGCCTAAAAACGCTAGGCCGAAATGAATTGTATTTAATTCTTTGCCGGTTTGTCATTTTATAGAATATTGCTTTGGTGGCATTCTATGGAATGTCTTGGCAATGCGTGAAATATTTAATCGTTTTTTACTTTACCAGCCAATTTTCGGCATTATATAAAATGCCTGGGTTTTCTGTAGATTGCCGGCTCTAATACAGGGTGATCATAAGGAAACTTTGCGGTATAAGGATTTCTAGCGGAAGTACCATTCAACAGATCGAGATGAGATTTCATGAGATTCTGTGAAAGGCAAAAAAATGGCGCCCATGGTTACGGTTATAGGTTCAGAAACTAAAAATTCAGAAACTAAAATCTCCCCCTTTTTTTTTTTATCTCAAAATGCTCAGTACATGCTAAGACCCTAGAGACCATTGCAACGGTTCGAGTATCAGAAGAAACGGAAGCGTTTTACTCGCACAAAAAAGAGTTCTGCGAACGGCCAACAAAAACACGATCGGGGTGCACGGAGAAATTTGCACCTGGCAGAGGCAAGACACCAATCACTAATGACAACACTGATCGGACAAAAGAAAACTTTTATTTGAATTACGCATTTTCCAAGTGGATGCCATCGATTTTCTACGCTGAATATCTGGCGAGCGGCATTCTGTGATGGGTGTCCTGCCTCACGTTCAAATTTCCTTCGTGCGCACCGATCGCGTTTTTGTTGGCCGTTCGCAAAGCTGTTTTTGTGCGTGTTTAACGCGTCAGTTTTTGTGATACACGTACCGATCCAATGCACTTTAGTTTTTTTTTGCATGTGTTGAGCATTTTGCAACGGAGAAAAGTAGGCTTTGCCTTTCGAAAACTTCTAGTTTCTGTTCCTATAACTGTAACAGTGAGCGCCATTTTGTTACCGTTCACAAAATTCCGAATTCATACCTCTGAATCTGTCTCAATCTGTTGAACAGAACGGAAGTTAGAGGTCCATATATCGGCAAAGATTCTTTATGACCACTCTGTATTCTGCCGGTAACACATACATATAGTTTTTGGCACCACTTCAAAATGATATTTTAAAACTTTTTCTTTAGATTCAATTCTAAAATGTAACATATATATGAAAGCAGAAGTTTCATCCTTTCTTCCACGAAGTGGAAGAACATGCTATCTACAAAACAAATTTGCTGTTACAATTGATCGAAGTGTTTCGGTTTTCTTCAATTTCCTTATGATGTGCCGAATTTTAAGCTTCTTGAACTCTCACTTGCTGTCTTTCCAACGTTTTTTTTTTCCTTTTTTTTTTTTTTTCCCCTTCTTAAAAACATGCACTTTACAATGCCTCTGAGTTCTTGCTGTACAACGAGACTGTGTAACTAAGTGTGCAGCGAGACTGTGTAACTGATTGTGCAACGAGACTGTGTAACTAAGTGTGCAATGAGACTGTGCAACTTCACGAAACTTGTAATATTTAAGGCTTGAGGAAGCGAATCTCAAGCCTTATCTTTGAAGATCACGATGAATTGGAGGACGAAAAAGAACACATTCTCTACAAAGAGGTCATTTAAGGAAGCTGAGAAAGCTATCCAAGAGAAAGTTTTAAGCCATTAGGTCGAAATGATCTTTCAGCGCCATGTCCTATGTCCTTTTTAAAAAAATACGTTTCAATAGGAGTCGAAACCTATCTTAGTAATTTCAGACTAAGTTCGCCATCAACATGATATTTTAAATCTAAATACAACCCGACATCCAAACTATAAGCATTTAAGTCTTGCTGGAAAGGAAATTGTTCAATTAAAACCTTTTTTATTGAGGATTCGACTTAGTGATCCAGTATGGTATCTGAATTGGATAACAAATAATCAGTTTTGCGTTTTTTATAGAAAAAACTTCTTATATCGCACATCTTACTTGTTTTTAAGCTCGCTATCCTGATTATTACCCTGAGCCTTAAGCCCAGGGGTATTGTTTTCAATTTGTCAAAGTGTGGTCTGGTGTTCGTACCCACTTAATGTTTGGGCATGTGCAGGAAAGGCATTGTGTGGGCAGGCGCCTGTTCCACCTGATTGTATAAAAAGAGATGTATGCTGATGTTGCTCAGATATATTGATGTAGTGATGTTTTATAAAATTCAAATTAAAAAAAACAACTTTGTAATGGGCTTGGACTTAAGGACCAGGGTAAACTGGAAATCGGTTCTAAGTTATTTTTTTTCTGTTTCTTTCAATACACACAAACATATACATTTCTTAACTTGGTGTTTTCCTAAGTTAAGAAATGTATCTTTTGTAAACATACTCTAAAATTACAACTTATTTTAAAGTAGCCACCCAAAGTAACGAATAGAGTACAATGTTTTTTTTTTTGTAGAGTATGTTTTTTTTATTTACATAATCTCTCTTAGGTAATGAGTTTTCTACTTCCTTTTTGAATAAAGAAATCGAATCAACCAAATCGAATGTTCACTATACTTTCGTGGCATTATTTCTTTGCACTAGAGACATCTTTAGGTGTTTTTTTTTTTTTTTTTTTTTTTTTTATGCTGGGAGCTTTTTTGGCGACATGTGTGTAAGAAAAAAACATGAGAAAAGTATTAGAAGTGTCATTTTGAAATTTTCAATGCTTATCCATGCAATATGTTCTTATTTTATATTATTTTATATTTTTCGAAACAAAGGGGAAGGGGAGCAACAGAATTATAGAATAGTCGGATGTGGTTGTGAAATTACTTCCAATGTTATATAAATTCCTAGAAATGTATTGCTTTGGAAACTGGAAATGATTGAGATTCTGAATTCTATTTTAGAATTATGGTAAGCATTTCATAAGGTGTATTAACACGCTTCCAGTCGGCGTAACAGTTTAGATTCGCAGCCTGTAATATCACCTTAACTGCTGGCTTTAGTAAATCAAACATTTTCTATTTACTGACGTCTGCGACTACCATCCAATCATGTGCGCTCTTCCATGACCACCGACAGACGGCGCAGCAATCGCTTAGCTGACGTTACAGAACTGGCCATCTAACTTGGAACCCCGACTGGCAGCGAGTAAATCCTTTTATAGAATGACAAAGGTTTTTGTTTTATTTTTGTACATACATGTTTCTTTCATTGTGAAGAAAAGGAAAATACTAACAAAAAAAACTTTTGTGACTTTTTTAAATTTGATCAGAATACAGATGTAACGTAAACGGTTAACTCGTTGTTCTTATTCCGCGTATTTAACGATATGACTTAAAAAGAATAGGTTTCATAAAGTAAAAATTCAAAATATTTTTTTTTAGTCTTCACCACGGATTTAATTGGAAGATTTCTCTTATAATTCGATCAGAACTCTTGAATCCAGGAAAATTGGACAGCACACCCCCATCAAATAACACTGTCTCCGCCCATCAGTTGAATGTTTTTTCAACAAAATATACAGTCATGCCATCGAACATATCAACAGATGTACAAGCAGATAGAACCATACTTTGTTTTATAGTTTAAATTATTCTTAAGATAATGTCTACACCAAATAAAATAAAGTAATAACTCAAGAACCTTAGTGGAACTTAACTAATTAACTTAACTAATTACACTACGGGAAAAAAGTAGAAGGACAGTCATATTTTATAATTTATGCCTTGTATTTCGATCCTCCTGATCTAAATTTCTTTTTTTATGTAGTTTGGCTATTTTTTCTTTTTTATAAATGAGTAAATTTTATCTACCACTAGTAAAAATTAAGGAAAACAGTACTTAACGATTTTTGGTGTGTGAAAAAAGTAGAAGGACACGTGCTAAAATAATTTGTTTTGGAATATTGTAAACCTCAAAGGTAGGTGTTTCATTCTTTTTAACTGTTTTTGTTAAGAAAAACATACTATTTTATTGAAAATCCGTCGTTTTCATCTTTTTAGAATGCCTAGAGGAAAACCTTTAAGTGAGTTTGAAAAAGGCCAAATTTATGCCTACAAAAACGATGGCAAAGGTGTGAGAGAGATTACACGCCAGCTACATATTAGTCCAAATACCGTTTCAAACTATATAAGAAATCCTAGTAATCAGGGAATCAAAAAGAAGACTGGCAGACCTAAAAAACTGACGCAACGAGATCAAAGAAAAATCATTCGGGAACTAAAAAAAACGAATGGAAGTATTGCCAAAGCTCAAAATAATGCAGGCATCACACACGTTTCAAGAACTGTCTAAAACTACATAAAAAGGTCCGAAAATTTCGTATTCCGAAAAAGGAAGCACCATCCCAAATGGAATGAAAAGCACATTGAACACCGACTGCACTGGGCTAAAAACCACATGTCCTGGACGTCAGAATGGACCTCCGTTATATTTTCTGATGAGAAAAGATTTAATTTAGACGGTCCAGATGGCTACAAATACTATTGGCACTGTCTCGGTACTGAAGAAAAGACTTATTTTACCCGACAGTGAGGGAGTACCCGGAGGGAGTTTAATGGTTTGGTTGGCAGTCGGGTACGTAGGAAGAACAAGCCTAGTGTTCCTGAGTGGCAGGCAGAAACACACAGATTACATCCAAGTCTTGAATTCAGATCTTCTTCCCTACGGCGTTGAGCTAGGCGGAAATGACTGGATTTTTCAACAGGACGGAGCATCAATTCACACAGATAATTGGGTTAAAAATTGGTTTGCAGCAAATAATGTTCGGGTTTTGCCATGGCCTGCTAAAAGCTCATACCTCAACATTGTAGAGAACATATGGGCAATGATTGTTCGTCGCGTTTACGAGGAAGGCAAGCAGTTTTAATTTATAGTTGAGCTTCGAAGAACTTTGAATTATGTGTGGGACAATTTCTGCCAAACAGAAATTCAAACTTGATATGATTCGATGCCAAATCGAATTTTTGAAGTAATCAAAGCTAATGGTGGAAGAATTCCATATTAATAAGACTTTTATTTGCATTATTTAGAAGTGTCCTTCTACTTTTTTCACAGAGTATGATGAAGTCAAAACTGATTTATTGCTGTACTTGACCTGTATTTTTTTGTTTCAATTTTCAAATACAGTTATCTGTTTGTAATTAGTAATTTAAAGTGTTACTCATTAAATTGTTATGGAAAAAAATCAGTGTTTTTTATTTATAAAAAAAATTCATGAGTCCTTCTACTTTTTTTCACGCAGTGTATATTAATCATACCGGGTTACTCTCGTCTCAATTTATTCAGCTATTTAAATAATCGGTATTTAATCCTATAAGTTACATGAGACAGTCGTTTGAGGTTTATCGATGCCGTTTAAGCAGTCATTTGTTTTAAATATAAATAAGGGATGTTCAAAATGAATTCAGTGACTTACACTTGAAAAAAGTTCCCCACCAATGTAGCCATATTTTCATATTTAGCATTAACATAATTGAGGTTTGAAATTTTGGACTGAATGGAAGAAAAAAAAATAGTTTATCGCAATGTTGCTAATATTGGGATTTGAAAATAAAAGGAAATTGCAAAATGAAAAATACAATCTTATACAATTTTGATACAAATGTTTTCATTCAATAAAAACCTATAGAGCTATTGCAAGGATAAGACACAGCCAACTGCAGGGGGTCGGCCCTAAGGGGGGGGACAAGCAGGGCTCCTGCCCGGGACGGCAACCTAACAAGGCGGCAAATGGGCAGTAATATTAATTAGTTTATGAAGAAAATGATTAAACCAAGTTTCTTTTGAATACTTATGAAAAATTAATAGGTGGAATTTTAATAAAATTTGCTTTTAATATGTTATACGAACTTTTAAGTATAGCTACCCACTCACTTCAAAAATCCTCAAGCATGAGAACGACATAAGAAGTTTGAGGTTAATAGTTTTTAAATAAAAACACGTTTTGGAAGATGAGTAGAGTTTTCTTGTATTAAAGACCAAATCCAAAACCGAACTAAAAAATTAGGAGTACAATCTAGAACAGGGTTCGCCTCTAACTTTTAGACACGGGCCGCATGACTGATGTTGGAACTTTCTGAGGGCCGCAGATTTATACCGAATGAGCCAATAAATATATTGCTGTACTACATATGTTCCATGTTAGAAATGTGATAATTACTAAAAATTCGACAGTATAAAACAATTTTGAAAACTGAAACAATAGTTTAACTTTTTTATATGAATAAAATAACCATTGATATTCGATTCTTGTTTCAAATAATTAAAAAAATAATTTTCTTTATATATATATATATATATATATATATATATATATATATATATATATATATATATATATATATATATATATATATATATATATATATATATATATATATATATATATATATATATATATATATATATATATATATATATATATATATATATATATATATATATATATATATATATTTGACAATATTAAAATGTAACTTGACACAAACTCATTGATTTAAACCATACCTCCTAATCCTAAAACTTCCATTTTAGTCGATGTTAATTGCGAGACGATGACGGCCGGTCTGTTTTTCACTATCTACTTCGAGTTTAAAACTAGTCATCGTCGCCATTATTTAACTGGAGTCATAGAGATCGAGATACTTCTTTTTACGTCAAGACAAAAGAGACCAGCATGCATTTCAACATATAACTCTTGCCCATCACATTCAGAAAAGCAGAAATTGAATTGTGCCATTCACAAATCGAGGGGGTAGGGTATCATAAGTACAAAACTAAGCAATGCGTCATTGGTAATAATTCAAACTATTTTTTTCTTTCTTTTTTTCCTTTTTCTCGTTAGCAGTCTCAGTAAAAAAAGGGATTTTCCAGACTTACTGACGTGGTTCTTTTGATAGTAAACATATACTATTGTAGACAAATTAAAATTATTTCCGCAAAATTTGATTTTTGCTCTTCTGTACTGTCGGTGGGCCGGAGAAAAAGCTGTCTCGGGCCGCCTAGTGGCTGACGCTGATCTTGAATAAAGGCATTAAATCTACGAGCATTTTACCTCCCATGTAGTAGCCACTCATTAAACGTGGTCGTAAATGTCAGGGAAAAGGCATCCATCCAAGCCGCCAATTTTTTTAATATGGTCCAAAAAATAAACCTATTTATTTTCTATACTAATAAAATATGTTCAGGGACTAACTTTGAAACCTCTAGTGATACTCACAGGGAAAGCCAAATGGATGCATTAAAACCACTGCTTTATTTGCTGTTAGTAATAAATTTGGAGATTGACAACTCTATAAGAGTTGAGGCTTCTGGACTATTAAGTTGTGTTAAACAATTTAAGTTGTTATGCTCCATTGTAATTTGGAGAAAGATATTAAATTGTATCTTTCCAATAAATAAGCTATTGCAGAGAAAAGACCCTACCATCTGCTATGGAAACTCTTGGAAAAATTGTAAAGATTTTTTCAAGGATCTTAAATCGGATACGGCCTTGGATGAAATGCTTAATGCTTTGCAATGCTCGAGAACTCACTGACGAAATTGCCATACCGGCTAATTTTGAGTTTACCCTGCCGCATCATAGAGTTTGAAGAAGGAATGTTAATTTTGTCTATGAGACACGAGATGATCTGATAGAAGATCCTAGTTTGAAATATAAGGCAGAGTTTTATTTTTTCACATTAGACCATGCTAGCAATGCACGTGAATCCAGGTTTTATTTGATCAGCACCCACAGCAACTATTTCCAGTTTTTATACAATATTTATCATTTAAAAGATATCCCTCAAAACGACTTAGTAAAATATTGTAAAGTACTAGAAATAGTGTTAACTGATGAGAATTCATCAGATATAAACGCACTGAACTTGGCGGACGAGTATCGGTTTTAGCCTTACTGAATAGAAACACAAATCCAATCGAGATTTTAAAATTCTTTTCAAAGCTGGATTTTGTTCCAGATCTTGGTACAGTTTTAAGAATCTTGCTTACTCTCCAAATAAGTGTGACTAGTGGAGAAAGAAGTTTCTCCAAATTAAAGTTAATTAAAGAAAATTGTACGCTCTACGACTAGTGAGGATCTGCTAAATGGCTTGACAGCATCGGACATTGAACATGAGCTAGCTAAAGAAATTGATGTCACAAAAAAAAAATTATCCGAATTAAAAGTGGGGGAAAAAAAGAAAAACAAAAAACATTTTTAAGTTTAACTGTGGTTAATTAGGTGTTTATTTTTAGTATTTCTATAATTTGTTTTACTATCTTTTTAATATATGCATTTTATAATTATATACTAGATTTGTGTCTTTTCTTTTTTTAGCACAACCTTAATTTCAATTTAGTGTTAAATCATAAATCAACTAATTAGTACTTTTGGCAAATCAAAACTTCAAAATTTTTAATACCAATTTTTTTGCTCCCGTTTTATTTTACTACTAAGCCCGGGAAGGGGTTAGGTTATCACTTTTAATGTTTGTTATAAAGAGGCAGCATTTTACCTTTCTGCCTGGGGAGGCAAAACTTCTAGCGCCAGCCTTGCCATCTGTATTTTCGTGGGAAAATGAAATATGTGTTATGATTCAGTTTATGGCAAATTAAAATTTGAACTTGTTTTTTAAGATGTATTGGAATTGGTCCCAAATGTATTACAAATGCTTCTACAAGATGGAATCCACTCAAAATAAGGCCTTGCATAAGGTTTTTAAACATATTTATTAAAGGCTCTCCAGATATCGTCAATAATATCAATGCAATGAGGACACTTACAGCATTAATACGAGTACTTAATGCGATTTTATTCTTAAGAAAAACTAACTGCCGATTACAACAAATTTCTACTAGTTGTGTCTTGAAATACATTGAATACTTGTTTTATATTTGTTACGTCATAATACAGGTATTATACTTAAATCCATTGCGTTTTATTAATTTAATTCGAGATTTGATCAATTATTCATTATAAAATCAGTATAGCATTATATACAAATACACCCCCCCCCCCCAGACATTCAAATACGCTTTCATTAATTGATTCAGAATTAGGCAATTACAGAAAGTTGTTTTCTTTTTATTCAAATTAATGTCTCAAATGTCATCTAAATAAACTAATTCATACAATTGATGAAATTTAATTTTCAACACAAATTTGAAAACAGTTTTATGTTAAAATCAGGATAATTTTCCCTTCTAGCCACTTTATTGACACATAAAATAAGTCCTCGCAAGTGTGATTTCTAATTTCGTATGGGAACAAATTTCATTCAACATTGTTATTTTGGCTAACATGTTATTAATTGAAAATAGCGAAACATATGTTTTACGGTTTCAGAGCAACGCTTTCTATATGGAAAGCCGTCGTTAAGGTAGTCCCCGATTTGGATTATGAACTTTTCCAAATTTCTCAAAGGTCTTTAACTTAGAAGAAAATGAATAACTGCTATCTCGAGAAAAGATTTCCTAGTTACTTCAAGTAAACTATTTTGCATTAAAATGTTTTATTGAATAATAATAACAACTATGATTTGTGAATAAAATAAAAATTGTTTAATTATATTTGCTGTTTTATTTCAGAATAAAATTCCAAATAATAGTTGAGAATACGAATCCTATGTACCAGGAAGACGGACGACTGTGATGTCACTCAGTCAGAGCGAAGATTTCCTTATATAGGAGTTATATCAGTGTTTACTATATTAAATAGAATGAGGAAATTTTCTTAGCCAAAATGCACTTCAATTATGACGACTGAATGTTTGAATGAGGTTGTCTAATTTTCTCTGGACTTTACTTGCTGTGTTAAATAATATTAAAAATAATAAAAAAAAAATTTTAAAAAAATAATATTTCTTATATACCTGAAAGTAGATGATATTTCAGATTTTGGATACGTTAGTTAATACAACCTTTTCGTCGGATTGAAGAGAATAAATCATTTTACCAGAAATATGTTTGGTGATTTAATAAGTACTAAGGGTATCTGTGTCAATAATAAAGATGTGTCTTGAATAAAATAAAAATACAACCTTTACCATACAAAAATAAGAATAACTTTCGCAGTTTTTTCTGCAATTTTTTTTAATATTCTTATTATAACTTCTATAAATATTGAGAAGAATGTTAATGTTATGAATAAATTTAAAGTATATACATTGGAACATAATACGGCTTTTTGTTAAGAACTAACCGTCTGAATGGGGGTATTTGAACAATTCTCCGGAACAAAAATCGATTTTCCTATACCGATCCCAGACAAGAAAAGCATTTTCAGAGCCAAACATTATCTTTAACTCCCTGTTTAAGGTAAAATATCAGTATAAGATTTGTCTGAGAACCCCTCAATAACACACCTGAAGATGCAAGTGCCGTAAGAGTTCTTTGCATTCTGTTCATCTATTTGTAATTAAGAAAAATTGAATGTTAGTATTTAATGAATGAATGGAAAATTGTATAAATCGGTAGTGTTCTTTTTTATCATCCCCCATTGAAGCCCGAACCTGCTTACTTACTCCTTAAATGCTTTCGAGGTTTTAGCAATATAACCTTCTAAAGTGAAATAACAAATTATTAACAATGAAAATTCATATTCTGACTAAAACAAATTCAGTAGGATTATTAACTTTATTTATTTAGTAGACAATGATAGCTTTTTAAGTATGGTTAGTGCAGGATAACACAACAGAATTGCATTTTGTTCATCGATTCTAGTAAAATTAATATGGACATTGAAATAACTAATTTTGATCAGTATCAGTTTTAAAGTACTAGATTCCAAATATTTTAAATATCTGTTTATATGTTAATGCTCAACTAATATACATTTGAGATTAGTTGCAATGCAAAATTATTTTTTTCCCCCATGATATGCTGGTTCACAAGAAACTTTGTTACATTTCTTAAAATCACGTTCAAAAAAGGACATTTTAGGACATTTTTACAAATTATTTTTAAAGTTTAATTAACAATTTATTTAATAAATTTTATCACATTAAACTGTTTATATTTATTTCCGCAAGCTAATGGAAATTCTCTACCAATTAGTAGTTCTTGTTTACAGATTTTTATTTATAATCAATGCATGGCTTTATGGTAGAGCATTTTATTGCAAATAGAAAACAATCTTAATTCCCCTTTGTAATTTCTGACACTTAACAAAAAACAGTTCCATTAATTGATTTGAAATAAACTAATGATACCAAATGTTTTTCCTCCCATGCAAATAAATGCCTCAAGTGTTATAAACTAAACCAACTGATTGAATACAATTTTAGTTTTAAATTTTTTTTTCAACAGTTTAACTTTTAAACCAGGATAATTACGCATTTTAATCACTTCACTACTATAAAAAATAAGTACTTGCGTTAATTTTTTCTAACTTCGCTGAGAAACAAACGTGTTCTAACAAAATTATTAATTGAAGAATAGTGAAGCAAATTTATTTTATGATTTCAGAGCCTGGCACTGGCAACTGTGTTATTTAGTATGAGGAATTTCTGTTAGAGAAACATACTTCAATTGCCCCTGTTGACTTTTTAAATGAGGTTGAAGAACTTTTTCTCTTATCTTTATTTACTATGTTAAATAATATTTAAAACATATACTTCCTTATGTAGGTGATAGTGTGCGACAATTCAGTTGTTTTATCGGTTATTCAATAAATCCTATTCATCAAATCGTCTTAACAATGTACTAAAATCTCAAAGCATTTGTAACAGAGGTCGATTTATATTCAAATAACCTGGTTCCTGGAATATTGAAGTATTTTAAATCATTAAAAAACTTTTTTTCTAACATCGTCCTATTTTGTCATCATTGTCGAAAACTAAACATCTTTTTTTTTTCTCTTAAAACACTTTTAAAAAAATCATCCTTTAAATGTTTGAAGTTTTTTGTCATTTGATATTTTCAATGTGTTTGATAGATTATTTTGTAGCCCTATTCTAGAACAAAACTCCTATCACTTTTGGAATTTAATACGATCAGTTCCAGTTAGAAAAAACCATCTTTAAATAGTTTGAAAATGTTTCAGAAGAATTCACTTTACGCTATCATGTTATTTCAATATAATATATTACAAAAAAAAAAAAAAAAAAAAAAAAAGGTAAAATTCCTAACCATTTTTATGATAAGATTACCAATTTTTCCAAATTGGCTGCACAGCTTCTAAAGAATAATACTAAAATTCATACGTTTCACGTAAAATTTACTATACTTTTTTTTTTCTTTTCTTTCTTTTACAGAATTTTTTTTTTTCTTTTCTTTCACAGAATAATTTTTTTTCTTCTTTATACAGATCGACTCTAAAATAAAATAGATAGCATTTTTAAGACTGATATATACTCTATATAACTGTAAAAAAATACAAAATTTTTAATGATGACCCATTTTTAGATAAATGCTTTATAAAATAGGTTTAAATTTAAAGTTTTTGACATTTTGATTTTTACAAGTTTTTGAAAAATTTAAAACCGTGTAACGCCTATGAATAAAAAAGTACAGATAAGATAATTTAGTGTTCTGTCACCAGTTACTAATCTATCAACTCGTCCATTATCAGCATTTCAAACACACACACACAAAATTTAAAGTGATCCAGCTTAAGATAAATGGTAGTGAAAAAGAATTAAATTCAACATTTTCAACTTTTGCGTAAGTTTAAAGCCTTGTAACATAAAAAATATTAGCAAAAAAGGAAAGATACTACTCGAAGTGTTCCGAAACAGATACATAGTCTACAGACTGTCCATTTATCAGCATCTCAATTGTGTTTAACATTGATTTAGAGTATTGAAGGTCTGTTAAAAATTTGTAGATGCTCGTTTGTTCGTCTACTTTGATGGATACTTATATTTATTGATAATTTAATACTGTATGCAATATTTCCTTAGACAATAGCAAATGTTAAATATTGAAACCAAATTTCAGCTCATTATCTTTTGTAATTCGGAAGTTATAACTGGCCAAAGTCAAAAAAATTTTCGCAACCTGTTTGGATTTTTTTAAGTGACCTTCTCTAAAACAGCTGTAGATCCTCAGCCTGGCTATATAAGCTGTTAAAACCTTTCTCTAAGAGTTGTTTGAACATTGCGTGAAAGTTTCACAAAATCGAAGATGGTCGAGCAGGAGCAAGGTCACTTCAAATGGAATGAACCTATGTTAAAAAAATTATGTCTCTATATGAATCCTTGAATGTAAAAAGGCAAGATGTCTGTAAGTTTTCAATTAGGATATGCCTCATTTTACATTTAGCGATCCATACATAAAAATTAAGGCTTCTCCCTTAGTGACTCACTCTCTCACTAACTCATCTTCATTTCTCCTGCAATTTGAATCAATTTACTGCAATACTTTCCAAACCTTCCTCTAGGACAGCGTTTGCCACTAACTTTTAGAAGCTATAACTTATGTTGGAGATTCTCGCGGGCCGGATACACCAAAATATGTATCTTTAATTATTATTGTTTTAACAATATATAGAATTTCTGAAAACTGGGAAAAAATATTTTGTTATCTTAATAAAATTACAATTTATATTTGAATTTTTTTCAAATAATTAAAAAATAAAAGTTTTCATTATTAGTAAATCAAACCCTAAAAAAGAAGTGAATCTATTGCTTAAACGTAATTCAACTTTTAATAAAAGTATTTATATTGTACTTTCTGATTACCCTGTTTTAGTCTATACCAATTGTGAGACGACAGCGGTTGATGTCTTCGGAGTATTTGTTGCAATAAGTTTAATAAATTGTCAAAATGAGATAATGAGATTCATCAGTTCTTCCTGAATTTATTCTTGTGGAAAACTACCTTGCTGAAAGCTTCTTCATATAGTTTCTTCGGGCATGTAGTGGAGAACTCTTTTTTTTAGTTTTAATATTCATAACCATTTTGTTGAGTTGTAATAACTACATTTCGTAATACACATACTTTTTACCTCGTAATAAATTTAAGTTGGTTTGCGAGCTCAACGACCTATACTTGTGCATAATAACAGCTAATCAGGCATGGAGTTTAATGTGGATTCCGTATCCCATCGAACATCCAAGCATAATCCGGGCTTCCGATCCGGCACCTTCGGCATGCGAAGTCAGAGCTCTAACCACGCAGCCATCAGGTGAGAGGCCTCGTTATAGAACTGGCCCATTTCGTCATAGTAAACTAAATTTGCCGTACTAAAAAAATTACACTTAAGGATATCTAATATAAGGTAACGAGTTTAACTGAATCCAAATTGTATGTATTACAGAACGACTTTGAACTTCTTTATTTTACTTTTATTTGTATTCAAGAAATTTGTGCCTTATTTGCTCTAATTAAGTGTCAATGCAAGCAGTATGAACTTTGATAGTGTCATATACTTTAGATACTTCATTAAGTTAAGGAGTTAATCATACATTAATTTTACATTACTATTTGCCAACCTTGCAAAAATCTATAATGATCATATTTACAAATGCATTCGCTTTTGAAATATCAGTAAATAACATAAGGTTTAAGAGAATTAAATACTTGCGCAATAACTTTCTGTGATAATTATTATAATGATAGCATTTATCTGATTAACCGTTAATTTCGAGAATTCCTCAAAGTGCTCTATAATTGGCCAATTGCATAAAAAGTGTTTTTCTGTCACCTGAAAACGATCGAGGGAAGGTAAATTACGTGCTGAATGATTTACGGATTTTTTCCTGTCACGTTTCTGCCCCGGCAACAAACAAAAGACCATCAACAGCCGCTTTATATTTTTATCGGAATTATCATATGTAATTTGAGATAAGGCCACACTTATTCTAAAAAGAACCTTTAATACTACTAGAGATTGTAATTCGATTCTAACCCTGTCAATAAATTTCAGACACTTGTCTGACATTGATATTTCCTCACATAATGAACACTAAATTGATATCCGAATCCTTAGGATTTGCTTTTTGGGACAATGTCTGAACTGAGAAAGCTGAGTCCATTGTTTGAAATGGATAAGACATCTTAAATGCTAAAGGGAACGAACAAATTAGGATCGGCAAAGACAGAAACATATCTATGTACGATTTGCTAACCAATTTCGAATTAGCAAATCTCGAGGTTTCATCATATCCGCTTTTGTTTTGGTAAACTCCTTTGTTCAGTTGAGGCTTTCATTTGCCTTGACTCCCTTACTCGAGCGTGAACGAATTAAGTGAAAGCCCCATAAGAAGATTAAGAAAAAAACACTATTTCTCTCACCAAGTGGGTAGGTTTCAGAACTGTAGAAAGCGTCTGTGTGTAATCTGTTTTTGATTACTCTTTAAAACTGCTTTTATAAGAGAATTGACCAATTTTGCGGTTTACTCCATTGGAACTGGAAGCCGATGTTTTCATTCAGGAATAAACATCGTTATACTTGACAATGAAATTAAAATCTTCCAGAAGCTGGGCAATGACTTTATCTGCAAAATGCTCTACTAATTTTTTATTCAAATGTATTTTCCCTAAGAACTAGGGTGTAATGATAGAAGTTGGATTTTATTTTAGAATATTCCTGATTTTAGAAAAGGCCGATGAACTTGTTTAAAGGGATATTTCATTTGAATGGAAATGTTTATTTAAAGTTCATAGCTTTTAAAAATTAATGATTTTTTTTAAATTTTATTTTTCCAAATTTAAGATATTTTTATATTCAATAATGATTGTTTTAGTCCAGAAAAAATATTTAAAAAACATCCCTAACTCGAAGCAGGAAATTGTCAGAAAAAAAAGGAACTATTATTGCTTTTAATATAAAGATAAGTGAAAGTTCATTATTGTAAGCCAAAAAAACCACTCTTTCATTGAAATCTTGTTTAAAATATTTGTTAAAAAATGATATTTGTTGAAATTGTTTAAGAAATTACTTATTGTATATAAATATTTATTGTATTATTATTATTATTATTTACTTTAATACCTTTAGCTAGTAAAATTATTTTTGTTACATAATATTTGATAACAGGGTAAAAAATTAGTCCAATAAATCCGTTAGAATTCCGAATGATGGAAGTTGTTAAATGTTTACTTTTGTTCTTCTTGCTCTAAAAAGTTGTAGTAAAGGGATACAGTCAAAAATGCCATGCATAGTATATTACACAACTAATTTTAATTCTTCTTAAAAATTATCCACACAATAAGAAATTAAAAATTAATAAAATTAAAGGTTAAATATACGCAGCAATTTTTCGGCAAGTCTTGGAAGTATTGCTTGAATCGAAGCAAGTATATAACGGTTTGTTGCTTACCATATTCCCTTTTAATTACGAATATTGTTAATTGCTTGCCTAAATTTGTATCTGGAATGAATAAAGAATTCTAAACGTTTGAGAGAATAGTAAATAGTAATGTACTTAAATATTTTATACAGTGTTCAAGAAATTCTTGAAATTCTTTTGTCAAACTGTAAAAATAATTTCTAAAACACTACTTTGAAAAACTGCGTGTTCAATAACGAATCTCCCCAAATATTAACATTTTTAGACGAATTGAAATTGTAAATACATGATATATTAATTATTATTAGCAGACCTCAATAAATAAACTAAAAAATAAAGATATCCTTATTTTAAACTTTTTGCTTGTTTTTGACAGTAGATGGTTTATATTTAAAAGCAAAGGATAGTGAAAGCACCATTAACCTACTTATTCTAATGCGCCTAATTTGAAATATAAAAATAGAAGATATCACCAATAAGGATGAGAATCAATTATATTGAGGGTATAATGTGTAAAGGAGAGCCACATTTAATCATATCTATTGCCATTATCCAAGAAATTTCGTTATAGCTTCGTATTAGTTGTTTCTAAACCTCCGAGAAGTTGTCGATTTTAAATATTAAAAATTTCTGTAATATAGCATTATTTTCTCCATAAAAGTTCGCAACAATTTGGCCTGCTCATTTTGCTGGGGGGGGGGGGGGGTAAGGAAAAAAAAGGCACAGAGATCAGAATAGCATTGCTTCCATCGTTCTTCATGTAATAAAATTTCTTAAATAGAAAATATGTTTTCAATATTTCGTAGTATTTAATGGGCGTTTACAAGAAAATTTATTTATGAAATTTGGCTTATGCCTCGGGTTATTTTTTAATTTTGACATGTAGGTTGGATCGTATATGTCAAGCATATTACGCATTCATAATCTGTATTGTGTTGAAAAATCATTAGATCAAGTTCTGAACTAATCAAAGTAGTTCAAGTCAAGAGAAACGACTTTCAAAAGGCCTTTTAAGGGAAGTTACCTACACTCATGATCAAATATGATGAAACTCGAGAAAACTTCTACCGAGTGTATACATACTACTATAGTTGAAATAAATGATAAATAAATTGAATAATTGATGAATGCAGGGATATAATATACTTGGGCACCTTCATCCAAATAGTGAATCGTTTATCAATTAATGACTTGGATTTTTTCATTGTTTTAGTTCTTTACTGCATTTGAAGTTCCTTCTCAAAAAACAAAATAAAAAGTTAGCATTTTTGTTGAATCTGATATAAAATAAATTTCTAAATTTAAAGTATTTTTTGTTTGTGATACCTTTAAAAACAGGAAAATATCATTTGTAGTGTAATACTACCACCCTATTTTATAACTAACATGGTGAACAAAATCCCTCTTTAGTAACAATTATTTACCTGTACTGCAATAAACAGAAAAACCTTTAAAAGTAAAGTCTAATTAATAATATTCTACAAATTAGCAGTATCAGAATCTATTGTTACCAATATTTAAATGATAACAGAATTTATTAATTGATATCTCGCAATGAATAAATTAATCACTTTGGTACATTCAATTTCTTAAGATTAATAAATTAATGATAATGTTATACTACTATTCTTTCAGTCGCACACTTTATTTACAAATCTTAGAATTGCTAATCCGATATCTCTATTAGCAACCAATATGCGAACTTTCCATTGAGTTACTAAAGAAGTGATCTTTGAATCAAATTTTAACATTTATTATTTGAATATTATGTAATTCTATTACTCTTCTAGAAACCTTTAAAGTGATATATGACAAATGTCAGTAGTATTTATCGATTATTTTTTACGAATTACAAATTGACTTCCGGTCGCTGTTTCCGATACTTCTGATTGCATTTTGGCATTTGTACGATCCATTAGATTTGAAGTGTCTGTGGCAATTTTTTTTTTCTGGGAATGTTGACCTCACACAAAAGGCGAAATCAAAATGAAGTTAAGACCATTATTTTGTTCTAAATGTTCTTTTTTATAAGATAATTGAAAACATTTTTCGATAATTAAAAAGATGTTTCTAGCTATGAGACTAAAAGTAAATAATTGTTAGGAGAAACCTAATAATGGAAGAAACTTTTTCTACTTTTCTGCAAAGTAATTTAAAATGCAATTGGCCGGTTTGCAAGTGATCACTCAAAACTTTTCTGTACATAGTCAATTTACATTGTGCTTCAAAAATTGACCCACTGGGGCATTGCGTACTCCTGTAGTCAGTCAAAGGTTTAACGTACATTTATCCACATTTCTATTGCTTTTCCAAATAAACTATATTTATATATTTTTAGCGTTTAAAATTAATACATTTTATTAAACTCTCATAAATTAAACAGAAACATTAAAAAATTATATTCTCTCATAGATTAAGTCTAAATATATTATTTTAAGATATTTAAAATATAACACACGACATATTATGGTCCAGACGTCCAGTTAGCCTCCAGACCACGTCTTATGGTGTTCTTACTTCCTGCGAGTCCATGTTCGGTGGCCATCTCCTTGAATATTTTAACCCGATTTCCTTCGGATTAACGCGTCTTGACGTTGAATCGCTTTTCTTGGGGCTCCTGATCTTGGAAGATCGCGCACACCATTACTTAGAACATTCTGGAAACACGACTAAGTAAAGCTAATTTGCATATTTGCTCAAAGGTATCGAAATTATTAAGTCATTTGCATACAGCTTGTATAGAAATGAAATAACAAAAAAGGAATTTAAAAGCTAAGGATGAGAAACCAATTCTTCTGAATGAAATTCCTCGGATCTAGCCACTGATCTAGCGGAGCCCTTGTGTATGTGGCAAAATTATATGTATTTAAGTTAAGTATTAAAAACTTGAATTTTATCAGATCGTCTCAAAACTTCTGCTTTCCATTTTTCAAATTCATGTTAGGTATTTTTTAAATTAACAGTTTTCACCATGTAGGATGACTAAAGCTACAAATTACTAATTTACATAATTAAGACATTTTACTTACAAACAAAATTTGTTATAAAACAAGGACAGAAAAACATATCGTCACAAAACTTATGCCAGCTAATGTATGTATGTATGTATGCCTGTCTTAAAATTTAAAGTTCATAATTCAAATAAATAAAAATTATTCTCTATTATAAATTAAACAAACATAACATTTATGATGGGGGATATTGAACATTCGTTCTAACTACCCCGTTTCTTGTGGTTCAATGTACCCCATTGACAGCCATTTTAAAATATTTTCTTTGACTCATTTATAATGCAACATTTAGATTTAAAACTTTAACAAAAATCAATCTGTTTAGTGAAAGAAACTAATTAAAAGCAGATTCATCATAGTGAAAATAAAATGTTTACTTATCTGTAAAATTTTACTTTCAAATGCAGAACCTTCTAAAATGCTTGCAAGGGAGGGAAATAAACTATGCTTTACATCAAACATAAGTTTAAGTACTGTGGCGAGTCAATGCCAATGGTTCATGGTGAACCTATGCTCAAATTCCCCACTCTCACCTAATTTCAAATCAAATTTTTTTCTATCGCACGTAAGTGTTTTAATAAAGGTTATTTCTAAAATAAAATTTTTGTTCATTTCAATTCAAGAATACATGTGAACCAATATCCTGAGATCAATAAGCAAGGAAAAATTATATATCACACATAAATTTATGAATAAGGTCACTATACTTATTTCTGATTATTGAAGTTCTATGATATTTCCAACTGGGAAAATTTTTGATAAAGAAAGAGTTTTGAAAGTCTAAAACACTCTCATAATCGGTAAAATGGTCACTACATTTCCCTTAAATTGGATTATTTTTTTTAACATTCTAAGTAAATTTTTTTGATAAATAACTTAAATTCGAGAACATTTTTAGTGAAGTAATGAATAAATAAAGCTTTGTTACGTAAGTCTTTTTTAGCTTCATTACTATGAAAGGATCTTGATAAGCGATGCACTAATCCAGGCTTAAATGTCAAAGGAATTGCCAAGGGTGAGCAAAAGCAGATATTAAACTGGTTATTTTGAAATTTGTTTCATCAACTGATTTACAGTGGGATAATAGAAATTGATCAGAATTTGCTTTTTAAATGGGGAACAATTATTTACTCACGGTTTGTCAAAAACATTATTTAAGGCCCACTTTCGAAGTAAATTATTTTCGAAGATGGACTGGAATAAATTTCGCTGAAACCATTATCTAAATTCAATAGAACAATTCACCAATAGCGATTAATTACTTTAAGTTCTTTAAGTTGTGAAATAAAACTAAAGGCTTTGAACTAAAAACATTTGGCTATGATGATCGACAGCTGTCTAATTGTAAAATTATTACCAAATTACACATGTTTTTGTAATATTTTATTACTTAAACGTTCTTTGTTTAAATCTTTTGGTTTAATTTTGAAATGTGAGCATTCTGATGTTGGCTATGCGTGTAACCTCCCCACAACAATGCTGGTCAATGTTGCTCGACATGAGCCAATTACGATATTTATCGTTGTAAATCGGCCTCCGATGTTACTGATATTAGCCAATCTCGTCCAATGTTGGATGCACTAAACTGGAAGTTTTGAAATGTTGATGCCCAGTTTTAAAATTGAAATATTTTATTCGTAAGAAAGGAAGGAGGACAAAAAAATATTTGTTTTGTTATGATTTTGACATATTTATTTTTAAAAAAATCGTGTAATGACCAATACTACTGCGCTACTAGGGTTACTGAAAACCTCTATTCATCAATCATACAGTCCTTAAAATGAGATTATTTGGAGTGATTAATGGGGAGGTGTTTCTTGCTGACATCTCAAAAATAAAACTGACACATCAAATTTGTCTTTATTATGCTTGAAGGGTCTAAGAACGTCATTAATCCACGTGAATAAAATTTGTCTATTATAACTTCTTTTAAATGACTGTAAGTTAAAATATATCAAGTGTATCAAATTTTGTGATGCAATTAAAGTGATTTGAATAAAAGTAGAAAAACAATTTATTACATTAAAAGTTAACCTTAAAAAGGACTTGTTCATTTATCAAAAATGAAGGTATTAATATAAAACATTCCTTTGAATTTAAAGTAATTGAAAAGACTTCAGTACACAGAATCGGTACTCATCTGTACTCGACTTTAATAGATAAATACACCTTGTTATATATACTTCATTATCTTCTTTATCTACTATCATTCTTTATTCAGCACTACTATCATTCTCTAATATGATAATATTTTTTTTCTTTAACATGTACCACCACTTTATTATCTTTATTATAATTTTATTTATGGTCATTTATGTATCAGATTACAATACCAGAAAATTAATAACAGTTCAAGCTATGAAAAATAAACTAAACCTTGAAACAAAGTTTTAAACTATAAATCCTTTATATGCATTTCTCTCTTCTATGAGTAATTTCAAATTATACAAGCAATTTTTAACTCAGATCGCGCTTTCATAGTACTTGACCACTACGAAAAAAACATCCATTCCGTGGTATTGACTGATTTTTTTTTTTCGGTCATAAAACTTAATACAATGCATTGTCATTGACAAGTTTTATCTTGATTAGATGACGGCAAGGGAATTAATTATCCCCCTGAAGATTTTCTCCGCCGCAAAAAAAATATCGATCAATATAAAGGATTTTAAAAAGAAACTCTTTTAAATTTGAAAGAGATATTTAAATTTCAATATTAAAAAAAAAAAAAAAAAAAATATATATTTATTTTACTTTGTTTTAAATCCTCACTGTGGACTATGTCAAATTTTAATAATGTATCATTCTGTACATTGCTAAAATCTTATATGTATATCAAATATTTCTTTTAATGTATATTATAGCAGAAATTTGCTTCAATCTGTAGATAAGGTTCATATGACAGAAGTGTTGCAAAATCGTAGAAAATTGATATAATCAATTAAAACGTCAAAATTATTTCTTTAGGTTAAGATTTCCTGTACGGTCCTAGTTGGCGACATACAAAAATCGCTAAATTGAAAATGACATCAAAAGGCTGTGTCGCTAAATCCAAAATGGCTCCAAAACACGCCGTGTTGCCAAATCCAAACGATCACTAGAGTTATTGGAAAATCTTGGCGACGGGTTATCACATTCAGCACCGAATCGCCAACTTTCAAAAAGTCTCCAGGGGGAACCGTACTGTAAATCTAACCCTTGTTTTATTCTGGCAAACTGCATTTTTGAAAGTAATGTACGTAATTTGTATATTATGTAAAAATATCAAAAAGATGTACCGAGAATGCGGGCTACTTCGGTCCTGGAGTCTTTCTTTGGCCCAAACTGAGAAAAAAATATAGCGTTATCTGCTAACCTTCAGGAAACAGTTTTTAAATTAATTTCGACTGTTTCCGCAGCATCCATAGCGGAAACTGTCGAAATTAATTTAAAAACTGCTTCCTGAAGGTTAGCAGAGAACGTTCTATTTTTTTCTTAGTATGAGCCAAAGAAGGAGCCCATTGCCAAAGTAGCCTGTATTCACGGTACTGTAAAATTAAAAGTTTTGTAATTACAAAAATTATGAAACATTAAATTTAGATTATTTTGTACTAATCTTCACCTAAGAAGTTTTCTTTTCACTTTTCAAATCAAATGATTTTCATATTGCAAATATGTATGTTTCATGTATTTAGAAGTAAATAGAAGAACAACACTTATATTTCAAAATAAAAAATATAGTTTACATTAAGATGATACAATATCTTAGACACTTATGTTTCTAAGGTATTTAAAAGTTTAAAAAAAAAGAAGAAAAGAAAAAAAAAAAAAAAAAAAAAAAAGAAGAGCATAATTTAAAATTCAGAATAACGTCAACATTAAAAAGACATCACATCCTTAGAATTCAAGTAGAATATATATAAAAGTAATTGCATAGATTGAAAGTATGAAATCCACGCAGTTTAAAGCTAATTACGCTTACGTTAATTACGCTTATGATGACTAACAGGAAACATATACTTTATTTCGCTTCAATTATATTTTTACTTTTGAAATTAGAGATAAGGTCCTTTAGTTTTATTTCAATTAAGATTATACAAATATAATGGAAATTGTTAAATAAATAAAACTAGATTTTAAACACGTTTCACTAAAGTAAAAAATACAACCTAAATTAAAATTTAATAATAAGTTTAAGCAATAAAAAAAAATCAGTTAAAATCGGGCAATACCAAGCAACCCCAGGTGAAATACATAATTTCTTTTAGCTTGTGTACTACTTTGAGATGTTTTAATTTCACGCTTTTTCAGAGATATCTGTTAGCGGTTTTATTGCTGCTTATAAATAAACGACAAAACAAAAAAACAAAAATCGCATTTATATATTAATATGATTGCATATATAATTTACTTTGTTTACTATTGTAATACAATGTTGGCATAACAGGCTCTTTTTGTTGATAATATGATTTCATTTAATAAGACACTAAATACCTGTAAAAGAAAATTTACATTACAACTAATTTAATAGCAGTATTTTTATATGTCCATTTTCTCTGTATTTAGTTTTAGATACCACTTTTATTAAATTGTTTCTGAATACAAAACAAAATTTCTCACTGTTAATCTTGTAATCACGATTGTATTTTAATTAAATGCATTATTAAACACATTAAATTTTGGGTATGACTCCAAATTGTACGCTTGAAATCAAAAATTTAGATTTTATAGGTTAAATTCATTAGTTCTTATTTGTTTAATTTAAAATTTCATAAATCTAATCTACAATACTTTAATCACAATCTTCATTCTTTTCAAGCCACTTATTTTCATACATTAATTGTAATTAAAAATTTTCTATTTCTTGATGTTATAAAATTCATTTAAGTGTGCTTTTTGTTCACTATTTAATAATTGATGTGGAAAACCTTTTTTTTTCCTTCTTTTTTTAGTATATCGTGCATTCAAGGAAAAATACTGTATTTTATATATTACAAGTGTACATCAAAGGTAGATCTCAATGAAACAAGTTTCTTTACCAAAATGTCCATCTTATCACTTAGTCTCATCTTACTAAGTCAACTTTCTAGTCCGAACTACAAATACTATAAAATTCTTTGTAGAACCCAACTTGAATTATTTGAGGCACCCAACTTGAAAATATTGATTAGACATATGTCAATTAAGCTGCTGATATACAGGGTGGTCATAAAATAACTTTGCCGATATATGGACCTCTAGCTTCCGTTCCGTTCATCCGATCGAGATGAGATTTCAGGTATAGTTAGTTATTCAGAGGTATGAGCTCGAGATTCTGTGAATGGCAACAAAATGGCGCTCATGGTTACGGTTATAGTTAAAAAAAAAAAAAAAAAAAAAAAAAAACGGATGAGTTATGCACGCACAAAAAACAGCTTTGCGAACTGCAAACAAAAGCACGATTGGGACCCACGGTGGAAATTTGCATCTGTGCAATTTGCATGGGTACCATCACAGGCAATTTTATCGGCTTTCTACGATAAATATCTGGCGAACGTCTGACGTGCCTTTCTCGTGTTTCTCTCGGCCATTCTCAGAGCTGAATTTTGTGCGCTCATAACGTGTCCGTTTTTTGAGATACACGTACCGTTTCAACGCTCTCTGGATTTTCGGATGTGCTGAGCATTTTGCGATAGAAAAAAGTAGATGTTGTCATTCAAAAATTTCGATTTTCTGTAACTATAACTGTAACTGTCTTTTTGCTGCCAATCACAGAATCCCGAGAACTCATATCTCTGAATAACTATATCTGAAATGTCATCTCGATCGGATGAACGGAACGAAAGTTAGAGGTCCATATATTGGCTAAGTTATTTTATGACCACCCTGCACTTATTGTTAATTAATACTAACTTATTGCCAAAAAGTGGCTTTACATATTGTCAAAATGGTTAGCGTGCTTTCAAATGGAGCTAAATGATCCTGAGATATTTTCTATGCTAACCTGTAAAATTTTCTTTTCAGCTGGCTAACGTTGCAATTCAGAATACTGGAAATAACTGTATCCCTATTTACGTTTAATGAATGTAAACTTACAAATGCACTTGAAAATTAGACAGTTCAACTTTCGTAAAAGAAGTCAATACTTCAAATTTTTCGTAAGCTTAAGGTAGCCTTGTTAGTAGAAAATGATTTTTTTTGTCAGCTATCACTTCCATTAATTAGATATATAATTTCATTAATTAGATAGTAGAAAGAATCAAAAACAACATCAACAGACAGTGCATCTGAAAAGAACGAAGTGTATATCATATGCTGCGACCTTTATGGAAGAATAAACTAAATGAAAAATGGATTAAGTGCAACAGTTAAGAAAGGTGGCTCATGAAGTTTGCACTCTTGGAGAATCACTATTTGTGTGTCAGAATTGTGATTCTCATAACTCGATGTAATTGAGGATATTAAATCTAAGCAAGGAGAGAATTTCAATACCTAAATATCACATTATCTCTATGTATAAAAGCCAAAGCCCTCAAATGTTCGAAATGAGTGGGCCAATTGTCCGAAATGTGGAATGAACTTTAATGTCTTTTGATTGCTAAAATGAAATGGTAAAAATTCAAATAGTTGCAATATAATTGGTATCTCCACTTTTAATTAACAATCGCTCATGTATTACAAAAATCTCAATCGCGGTAGTTTCCAAATTGCAATAGAAAATTAAATGTTGTATCTATGGTAAAGACTATTTTCACTTAAATTATCGCCAAACTTGCTAAAATAGTTTTTTTCTCTAACCTAAATTAATAATGTTTTTGGCACTAGATATAGTATATCTTTAGAAGTTAATTTAAAGGATTTAAAAAGGGAGGGTATTACTCGTAAAAGAGCACCTGACCACTAATTTGATCAAAATTACAGGAAACTTGCGAGACGCATTGGAAAGATGCCTTGGGCAACGATTCCATTTATTGGAAACTGTTCATCAATTGAAAACAGCTCCATTTGTCACCATATCTTATAACGAACCTTTAAGCATACAAGTACAATGAAAGCTGAATCGTAATGTTAAGATCGATAATATTTCCTATTATTGACTAACTATTTAAGTTGTGATATTTTTAATTAACTACCCACTAGCATTATTTCAACCTGTTTTAGTACCGCACTGACACTTTTCACTTATTTTTGAAATATATTCTCATTTATCGTTATGATACGTAAATATATCTCATTGATATAAATTTCTTTTGTATAAACATCTGCCCTAAAGACATCTACCCTTTAAACATGAGTATAGTAAATAAAGCAGGTGGATTAATTTTCTCGTTATAATACCTAAATTTAAATTCAATGTTAGCTCAATAAATTGCAGTGAAAATATATTGTAATATTTTATTAAGATTGATTGACTAAAAAAGTAATAATCATATAAAAGTTAGACTCAATTTGTTAAAAGTTAGACTCAATTTGTTAATGAAAGTTAGGTCAAAGATTTCGCACAAAATTGATAATTAATATCTATAGTATTTGTAATAACATAGTTTTAGCATAGGGGAGAGGGTGCTTATTAAATCATGTTGTCAATATTGATAAAACATAACACATTTCGTTTTAAGAGGAATAGTAAATCTATCCCATACACCTAATGTTGTATATTTAGGCCACAATACTGCCGCCAAAGTGCTGATTCGAAACATACGAAATAGTTTACTTGGTATAACGCAAGCAATAAAAGCTAATTAACAATATTTAAAGGTAAAATAACAGGTAGGAGTTTTATAATTAATTTTTAAAAGCTCTTACGAGATATCGAATCAAAGCCTTTTAAACTTTAATGAAATTCACACCCAGTTTCTTTCACGTCAAATTTTGTCAATGAGTTTGCTCGCTTGTATTATTTATGACTGGCATAAATATTAATATTTTAAAGCAATATTCCATCAGATATTGTAGCCTTAAAAATGAAGAATTGAGTCTATCGGACAGGGACGGATTGGCCATTCCTCTTAATGTTATATGTACTCCTTTTACTTAAAAAAAATATGGCCTTTGGCTACATTAAAGTTTATAAGTTCACCTACTAGGATCCGTAGGTATACCTAGAATATGTCTCGAAGAAAATATTATATAAGAGATAAATAATTAAAACCAAACCTTAATTGACACTTTGTCCTTAAAGATATAAAGGATTTTTTCTCTCTAACATGTCAAAAGCTAACGAGAGCGGTCTGAATTCCTATCGTATAAATTATTGGTTTCAACGTCTTTTCTTTCTTTTTTCTTCCAACTGATTGAAGGAGATAGAAACGCAGTGCAAGGACTTGTCCGTTGCCCAATTACGGAAAAGAAAAAAATAACAATAAAACAAAGTCAACGCGGTCAAAAGGAATGTTTGGATATCGGAAGCTGTTGAAAATAGATATGTCGTGGCTTGAGATTTTATTTTCCAATATTATGTCTGTTTTATAAATTATTTTGTAATATGCAGGCTTGTTTCAACACATAGATATAATCAGAATTAAAAATGCTATAGGCTTGGAAATTTGAGTAACACAGGATATAATATAAAATAATTTGACCTAAAGCTGTTTAATAAATAAAGAACGATTAAAAAGAAAAAAATTACGGTTTTAATTTTTTTTTACTATAATTAAAAAGTTTAACCTTTTAAAGCAAATTAACTGTTTTTCTAAAGACAAACTGTTTATTTACTGGAAACTTATCCGACAATCACGTGACTAAAAACCGGCCAAATCCTATATTGATACGTATTTTGCATTTTTTTTTTTTTTTTTTTTTTTTTTTTTTTGATCTTTAACGAATAATTGTATAATGTTGTGGTGTATGAATTATTTATTTTTCTTATGAATTAAGCTTTTATATACTCGTTTATTGTTACTTTTCTTCAGTAATTGGAATTTAAATTACTTATAAATGCCACCAATTGTAAGGTATTTAACAATTTCCCAATTATAAAGAAAAGTCAATATTTATCTTTCAATTATTTCCTTAAAAACAGGGAAGTTGTGAGAATTTTAATCCAATACTCATTAAAAAACTCTAAATGACATATTATTATACAAGCTACTTGAATGGCACCTTAACTAACCCATTATTATTTTGTTTTGATTGAGAGATATTTTTTATTTATAAGTCAATAAACTTAAATTTCCTTCATCACAAAAATCAATTTCAGAGTTTTGTTAAATTTAGAAAACTTTTTCCTTATCTTTCGTAAATAAAATGTAAAATCTTTGTTAGTCAATTTAATTATTCGACAAACCAGTTTTATGCTTCGTACTCTGGAATTTTTAGGATAATTGTAGTATTTCCTAAATTATAACAAACTCATTTGAAAATAGAAATTTATTTTTCAATTTTTTTTAATCACTTTTCAACGATGCAAAAATAAAAAAAAAATTTAAAAAAAATGGTCTCTCATTTGAATTAAGATGATTTCACAATTCCTCTAAGATAACCAAACTATTCTCGGGTCCAACACCACGCGCCTCATAATGTTTATTAGGTATTTCAAGAATATAAATAATAAAACACAATTTATTCCCAAAAAAATTTCTTCCAACGGTCGCATTTACCCTAAAATTCCTAATGTACCTTAAATTTTTGCTTCTATTAAATTTTTCAATAAATCCTTAAAAAAAATTTAAATTCCCCAATTTTCTCCTAAAACCGGTGAAAAAACCCCTCTATTCCACAAGATGAGAAAAGTAAATTTTATTAAATTCGCATGTTTGTCAAAATAGTATAATTGTCTTAATTATGTAACTGTTATTTTGCTAAAAAGTTGTTCGACGTTCAATTCTTTTGAAAATTGGCGGTTTTTTGCCGGTATTGCAACAAACTTTGTACGGAATACATCTGTGTTAGAAGCCTACGTCAGCTTCAAAGGAAATATCCCTAAATGTTTTTGAATTATCCCTTAAATTTTAAGAATTATCCGGGAATTATCCCTAAAAAAGTGTTTATGAAATTTTGGAATTATCCCTACAATTGCTACCTAATTTTTTTTTTTCTTTTTTTCGAAAACTCACTGCACCCTCTATTCTATTTCCCGAACAATAAAACGTTTCTACAATTTCGCATTGAAATTCATTGACTCAGATGATTGCAAACTATTGGTTCTTTCTCCCATAACTCTTTTCTTTTTCAAGTGAAGTATGTTGTCCTCCACAATCTCCTATTTTCCATAAGAAAATCAACGACCGTCCTTCAAAAGAATTTGGTTAAAAATATGGAAGGGGATTTGTATAGTTCACAAGGTTGATAACCCTAAAAAGTTACGAGCACATTCTGGAAAATTGTATGCATCCTATACCAATGCCCTCAAGAGAACAGCAATACTTACGAGATTTTATTTTGATTGGAAGCTCTTGTTGTTTATAAATATGCTTTCTTTTTCTTGCGAGTGCTTTTAATATGTTGACGTCGTCTTATCAGTGCTCTTAATATGTTGACAACGTATTTCAAGCGTTAAAAGTCCTTGTGTTGGAGGGATAGATGTAACCTTAACTTTGCATATCCAGAGAGATCTGTTGTAATAGGAGTGGGACTTTCTTAATCACTCATAACAAGGCGCTTTTATTATTCAGCCGAATTGGCTTATTATTTTCTGTTGTAAAACAGCTAAAATTGAAATAACAAATAAATTAAAAGAGATTTTATAGAATTTGTAATATATTATCGTAAATGCAAAATGTTGTCGTTTGTTTATTGAACAACAACCCAAGTTACTTCGATGATGTTTGGATTATTCAAGAAGGGTATAAATTCTTATCTCGGACTAATATATTCGTCACCAATTCTTCCACTTCTCATACAAACTACAATTTTTTAAATTTGTGCATATGATGTTTGTAAGTTTGTACATAGAAAAGTAAACTAACTCCGATTACGATTATTTAACCTTAGAGGAAATCGAATGTGAACACAAAGACCTGAATGTGATCTATCTTAATTTAATATGCTCCATATAAGTTTTGAAAATTGATACATATGCTACTCAGTTTTCACAATTTTGACAAATATTCCGTAATTGAAAAAAGCGGAAGATCTTTCTACGTGTAGTGAGGAATACTCAATATCTTACTTTTCAAACAACCGGGATCCTGAAAATTTTTACTTATGCCATAAAGGTCGTGGACAGTTAAAATGTAAACTATCGCGAATTTAAACAAATAAACTGTCAGAGGGTTTAAAAAAAAATATTCTATGCTTTTTATTTTTCTTAATAAATGCTAAAAAAATGAGAAGAAAATTCATATGTAGCGTTAAAACATATATATGTATGTATATAAATGTTTTCTTGTATCTTTAGTGATTTTTTGTAGATTTAGTAATCTCAAAGATAAACTAACTATAAAAAAAAGAAAAAGAAATAATTTTATAAAAAGTTATTGCTTGTGTTGTTTTGCCCCTCTCCCCTCCTTTGTGTAAATTTTGTTTTGGATTAATCTCTTCCGCTGGAAATTCTAGACAACGTGGGTCGTTTTAAGTAAGGGAATCTCGTCTCAATGTTTTGAGCACCGCAACAAATTAGTTTTCATAGTTTCCGACTTCCAATTATGTAACTTATAATAGGTGCATCAATAAATGTGTGTATATTGTTGTGTCCTCTATCTCCAATTTCAGTCATGCTTGGGTTATTGATTTATATGTATTGCAGGTTATTGCTTTTTTAAACTATTATTGCAATTTAATTTACAGCAGGTATTTTAACACTTTATATATTGCGAATTAAGATATAGGATTTTATTTTGAATGAGATTATTTTTTCATTGATTGACAAATTGCTCATTAAAAAATCATGACTTGATTCAAACGCAGTGTATTACTATTATACAATATTTCCAGCCAATTATCCAAAGAATATAACTTATAATATTCAGGTAATAAACCCTAAAATAAAAGCATACATAACTGCCTAAAACTTGGTTTTTCGAATTGAATAATAAAAAACTTAAATACTTTTAAATTGCTTTATGTTGTTTACTGTTTCAGGTCTCTTGATATGTCTGCTTCCTTCCTTCCTTTTTTTTTTTTTTTTTTTTTTTTTTAATAAATTTCAAAATTTTAATTCATTTTTGTAATTTATAAGAATTAATATCTCGGCAAACTAAAATTGTATACTTGCTATGTAGAAAAACCCGATGTATGGAATCCAGAGGCCTACATTTCCGATAAAACAATTGAGTTCAAGTTATTCCAATATTAATCCAATAATCAACTTCCAATGATAATTATGGTATTAAATATATGTTTCACAAGAATGGTTTCTTCCAAAATATGCTTTATGGAAATCTTATTTCTACAATTAATAAAACTGGGATTTGCATTCCGGTGTTTTGATAAAATCCTGAAACTCCATTAATCTTCAGTCATCAGTTAAAATGCAATGAATTCAAATAAATAAATAAATAAATAAATAAATAAATAAATAAATAAATAAATAAATAAATAAATAAATAAATAAATAAATAAATAAATAAATAAATAAATAAATAAATAAATAAATAAATAAATAAATAAATAAATAAATAAATAAATAAATAAATAAATAAATAAATAAATAAATAAATAAATAAATAAATAAATAAATAAATAAATAAATAAATAAATAAATAAATAAATAAATAAATAAATAAATAAATAAATAAATAAATAAATAAATAAATAAATAAAAGGAATGCATACATTTGATACCTTCTGATTAATCCTTAGAAAATATTTTTTTATTTTATTGAATGTCCTAAGTTCTTAGGTCATACACACATATACCAACAATAAAACATTATATAATTTCAAAGGATGAACGCAACGAGTTAAAATATACATTTGAATTTTTTGGATTTAAAGCTTTTTTTATTTATGACAGCACTGATGTGCCAACGAAATAAAAAAAAGAATATCCTGATTCAGGGCACCAATCTATTTTCATGTCTCCATTAGATACATTTCAGCTAGAAATTCACAAGTAAAGGCATCTTAGTAAACTCTTTTAAAAACTACAAAAGAAGTCATTTGGTAAATATCGTGGAAACAATTGTCTAAATATAATTAAGAAAGGGTTGGCTATGTCTTACTAAAATAAACCCGCATAAATAATTTAGTTAGCTCTTATAAAAAAACTATGATATAGACTAAGATATATCTGTGGTTCTTCTCGTGTTATCAGACATACTTTGTTTCATGAAACCTACAAAAAGTATTGGCATAGGACCATAAAAGAACTAGGAGAGTCCTAAAAAAATTATGTAAATAAAACGTCCTAAATTTCTTAGGGCAGTTACGTGGGTGTCTTGAAGATAAAAAGTGTCACATATTTCCGGATAGCAGTTTATTTCTTAATATCTGTATAGCTTATGGGATAAATCACAGAGGCGTGACTCTGCGCAATCAAAATAAAGAACATTGATGTTCGTTAACTAGCTCAAATGGCTGCTAGTTTGTTAAACAATAAATGAAAAAAAAAATGAAAATGATTGTTATTTTATCCAATAACTAGAACTCGACGCAGACTGAAATTTATAAGTAGAAACGATTTAACATTATTTAATTTTGATTAAGTTCGCTAGAAGGGGAAAATATATCTGTAGCAGGCATCTTAAATTCCAAAAACTTTCCTCCGGCATGAATAATCATTTTTGCCTGATGGTGAATATTGAATAAAAAAACAAATGCCTTGGTATTGACCATGGACTGGAGACCTAAGTATCACGAACTCGCCTAGTATTCACTAAATATCATTATTCAACCTCCATACTTTATTAGTAAAATGTGTCCAACGGTATAATATAATATACATTGTATATATATATATATATATATATATATATATATATATATATATATATATATAACATAAAGAAAACTAATCTCTGTGAATTGATTTCATCAACAGCAGCAGTGAGAAGAGCACTGGTCAGTTAGGCATTCGATGCTAATTCTTAAACTTAAAAGTATAATTAGAATTAGATTGGGATTGTAGACGCTTACATTTTTAAATCCTTTATTTTAACTTAGCTTTTGTATGTATGTTTGTCTATGGGAGCGGAATCTGAGGAGACCTAGTTAACCCTTTTGCCGTCGTACAGTCGGGCTAAAACTTGCCAGATAGGTTTGATTTTGATGGCAATGCATTCTATCAAATTTTCGGGCTGTTACTGTAACTAAAAGGTCGCTTTTACAGAATACTAATAAACCAACTTTCCGTCATCCAATCGAGCTAAAATTTTATTTAACCGACCATTGAAGAAACTATTTCCTGTTGCCAAAATGTTTTTCAATAAATAAATAAATAATAAAATTACTTCAATCAGAATAAATAAAGGATATTTGGATGACGTTCGCGTTCATTTTTAATAAATAAATTTTGAAATGTAGTTTGCCACGCATTTCGCTCGTAGAAATGTTTTTAATATCGGCGCTGTGTTAATGAATATAAAAATTGACAATGCATCTAATGGTTTTTTAGAAACTCTGTTCTTATGGATTATATTACTCAAACTTAATATGGTTACATTTTACATCGTTTATCAGTGTCGTTCAATCATTCCTCATATTACCTTACCTTGACTCAAATGTAATTCAACTTTCTTTTCGCACCGATCAACTGAAGAAAAGCTACAGAAATGACACCTGTTGCACGTGAAAAATGGATCACGCATTTTCCTGACCGATACTTTTTTTTTCTTTTCAATATTGGTGCATGCATCTGCTCTACAAAATTATATAACAAACTTCAAAGGCCGCATGCGAAACCAGCTGCTTTCAATGCTAGATTTTATGACCGATGGGGAAAAAACATCAAAGAACCGAATTTTTTTACTTTCTTTTCATCAATTATAAAGTCAGAGCACGCAATTATCAAAACGGTAAACTTGTATTTATGACTGACGAAATTCTCCTTATCGGTCAGTTTATGAGAGAGATATCGCACACATGTTGGTAGAAAACTCGGCTCGAGGTCGAACTTTTCAGTAAGGGCGTGGTGGCAGGGAAAGGATGTGGCGAACACGATTTTTATTTTATTGTTTTTCGTGCGATATATGGCCTGGGAAAACACACGATTGACGGCTATTATTATTCTGCAATTAAAACCGCTTTGAATGTGGACGATTTGTTTAATCCCTAAAAAATCGATTAGTTGCACCTTAGATAATCCACCCATACACTGTTTAGGGCGATTGAAAACAGTCACATACTGCTAGTGGGTGGACTTGTCAGCCTCAGTGCGACATTTTACAGACACTCACAAAAAATGCATGACCTAGATCTCTAGAAAGTTTGCCTTCAAGATTCTTCGTGACAGTTTTTTACCATTTAGGCATGTTTTCACTCTCGTTTAATAAACAGGAATATTCCGGTTTCCCCCACTACCGTTTCTAAAATAATGGAAGCATTGCCTGAGAAAATGATTTATATGACCGCCAAAATCCCCCTGACCTTAAGAAGAAAGTAAATTGCCTTTGTTTCCCCTTCTCCAAGAATGTTATAGATTTAGCGATTTGAACTAAAGGAAAGTTTCGCTTTGTGCGGCCATTGTTAGGAAAAATATATCGTATTTAAAAAACTGAATTTAGACGATACTTGACCTTGTTTCTTTAGAAAAAAAAGTACAATTGATCTGAATTTGTGAAAGTTGGTTGTTTTGTAAAGGTTAGCGTTTGTAAACTTCATTATGGATTGTTTGCGGAGATCTTTTCTAGAATTTTCCAAGATAGTATATAAAGTGCTCTGGAACAAGTAATTTCAACTAAGTAATGGCAACATTATCGCATAGAATGTCGCTTGCAAGTGGAATTTCCACTTTAAATTTGGCCTCAGGTTTTGGGTAACAGCTTCAGTCCATAGGAATTAATTTCGATGATAACACGAATAAAAGTTTATTATCTCATAGAAATGACGTGTTAACGTTTTTCTCGTGGCTAATTTTATGAAGACGAACTGTGTTGCACAAAAATCGATAGCATATTGACAGTTTTCTCTAGTGAGCTACAAGGTGACATCACAGTTCGATTTCAAACACACACACACACACAAAAAAAAAAAAAAAAAAAAAAAAAAAACATACACAAGTAGCTTTTCCTAGAACATTTCTTTTATCTAGAACTGTCCTTTCATCTAGAACTCTTAACATTGCTATTTTAATGACCTCAATTAGAAAATGTTTGGAAAGTATTCCTTTTCAATAATAACAAATCCACTGAAGTGTCGAAAAAAATCTCCCGAAGTGTCTTGGGGTACATAATGACTGGACCAGAGCCGATCGTAAAGGAAATTCTCGATTGAGCGAATGTTCACCAATCATCGCAAGGGATGACTGCCCTTTAAATAATAACTTAATTTGCTTTTATGTAATATGCATTAATGTGTATGCGAAATTCTTGATTGAGCGAATGTTCACCAATCATCGCAAGGGATGACTGCCCTTTAAATAATAACTTAATTTGCTTTTATGTAATATGCATTAATGTGTATGCGTTTAGGAAAAAGTTTAAAAGTTAGTAGGGCGTTGCAAAAACATGGATCAATATAACGTTGTACCTGGTATACTTATTTTCGTTCCGATTTGACTTCGTTATTAAAACTTGCCTCTACAAAATGACATAAAAATGGCAGAGAGAAGAAGATTAATTTTTAATCTTTATATTAACTTCGATTTTGTTTGTATGTGGGTGTATGTCGATGGTAGACAAATCTGCGGAGGCCTAATTAACTCAGTTGCCGTCATCCAATCAGGCTGAAACTTGGCAAATAGATTCGGTGTCGATGACAAGGCATTTTTAGCGATGTTGTGATCCTTGGATTAGTAATCTGACTCCATTTTAATTTAACATAAATTTATTAGACTTTAATTAACTAAATAAACACCAACGATACAACATGCTAAGAAAATATTCATGGAACACAAGTAATAAAAATAAAATTGCTGGGCCGGGAAAGTTATTTTTTCCGTCGCTATGCCACGCACGAGACATCATCTCATCTCACGCAGATGGAGTTCAAAATGTCATACCAACAAGCTCGCGCCGCCACAGGGGTCCCCCACCAGTCCAAGGGACGATCCAAGTTAATATCCGTAGCGATCGACGAACCGCACCCGTCTACCGGACTTGGTAACTGTTACTTCCGTAGGAGCACTCGTTGAGGAACTTGACAAGGAATTATCCAGAATCGTTGAGGGAACTGCTGTTGTTGAGGGAACTGAAGTCGGTGAAGGTACTGGAATCGGTGAAGGTACTGGAGTCGGTGAAGGAACTGGAGTCGTTGAGACAACTGGAGTCGTTGAATGAACTGGAGTCGTTGAAGGAACTGGAGTCGTTGAGGCAACTGGAGTTGTTGAAGGAACTGGAATCGTTGAAGGAACTGGATCTTTCTGGAGCCCGTTGTTATCCACAAAAGCAGGCTTCAGGCGATCAATCGACACCGTGTTATGATGCCCGTTAACATCTAACACGAAGAACTTGTCAGTTCGAGATACGACTCTCCATGGTCCTTTATAGGGCTGTTCCAGGGGTCGATTTACCGCGTCAGTTCTCACAAACACATGGGACGTTCGGTGGAGGTCTCCGTGAATGAAGGCACTTTGCTTAGAGTGATTTGAGAATGGGACAGGACGTACCTCTCTCATCTCTGCACGTAACCTTCTCACAAATTCAGCTTGCGAGATGTCTTTTGGCCCTGAAGAATTCCTAAAAAATTCACCAGGAAGTCGCAAAGTAGTTCCATACACCATTTCCGCAGCAGTTGCCTGTATGTCGTCTTTGAGACTGCAACGCATCCCCAAGAGAACGGTCGGAAGGATGTCACACCACCTTTCTGTGCTGTGGCACATGATGGCTGCCTTAAGCTGGCGGTGCATACGCTCTACAGCGCCATTATTCATTGGGTGATAAGCAGTGGTTCTGATCCGATGTACCCCTAACAACTTAGTAAGAGAAGCAAAAAGGTTGCCTTCAAATATAGTTCCTCGGTCAGTAGTTACAATATCGGGTACACCAAAACGAGCAATCCAATTAGCGTAAAAAGCCTGTGCTACCGTCTCAGCTGTCTGATCCATTATTGGAATGGCTTCAGGCCATCTGCTGTACCTATCTACGCAGGTCAAAATGTAACGACAGTCTTTCGATGGTGGCAAGGGTCCCACTATGTCTATATGGACATGTGAAAACCTGGCGTTAGGTGAAGGAAACGACTGAAGCACTGATTTATTGTGGCGTTGCACTTTTGACTTTTGGCAAGGTATGCAATTCCTACACCAATTTTTGCAGTCTTTTGTCAAATCTCGCCAAATAAAACGCTTACGAACTAAATCAGTCGTAGCCTTAATGCCAGGGTGAGAAAGTCCATGACAAATATCAAACGCCCTGCGACGAAATGAAACTGGAACATAGGGCCTCACAGTACCATTGGATACATCACAAAAAATACTTCGGCTTGATGAGGGGAATGTCAAAGGCTTCAACTCAAGACCAGAATCGGCGCCGATCAAAGCTTGCATCTCCTCATCAGAATCCTGCGCGATGGCCATTTCGTCGTAGTCTAAAGGTCCTGGGACCTGAATTGCAGAAATACGAGAAAACGCGTCGGCAACTGGATTCTTGTCGCCAGAAATGTGATGGAAATCCGTGGTAAATTGACTTATAAATTCAAGATGTCTCTGTTGTCTCGGAGAACATCTATCTGTTTTTTTGCTGAAATGCATATATTAAAGGCTTATGATCAGTCAGAACTTTAAATTCGCGTCCCTCTACCATATGTCTAAAATGACGAATTGCAGAATATATCGCTAACAATTCTCGATAGTAAGTGCTATATTTGCACTCAGCTGGTGTTAATTTACGCGAAAAAAACCCCTAAAGGTTCCAAATTGTCACCTACAGATTGATGCAATGCGGCACCAATTGCAATTTCAGAAGCATCAGTAACAAGAGTCAACTCTGCATTCGGAAGAGGGTGCACTAAAAGTGTAGCATTAGTTAGCATTTCTTTACACTCATTAAATGCTTTCTCGTTAGCCTCGTTCCAAACAATTGGGGTCTTGTCTTTTTTGGCTTTGCCTTTTGTAAGCTCATACAAACACGCTTGAACACCAACAGCGTTCTTAAGGAACCTGTGATAAAAATTACCATTGCCAAAAAACGACGAAGTTCATCAACCGTTTTAGGAAGATTGTACTCTTTGAGTGCCTGAACTTTGGCTGGAAGAGGAGAAATTCCTTTACCAGAGACATGAAAACCCAGAAATTCAATTTCACTTTTACCATACTCGCATTTCTCCAAGTTTATAACTATACCATACTCACTTAACCTTTCAAAAACTCTATTAAGGTCAGACTCGTGAGCTTTGGAATCACTTGAGGCAATAAGAATATCATCAAGGTAGACATAACAACACTCAAGACCGCGTAAGACTTCATCCATAAACCTTTGAAAAGTTTGCCCAGAGTTACGTAATCCAAAGCACATTTTTACGTATTCAAAAAGCCTCACCGGGGAAATGACTGCGGTTTTTGGAATGTCTTTAGGCTCTATGGAAATCTGATGATAGGCCTTTACGAGGTCTACCTTTGAAAAAATATTTTTCCCTGCAAGTCCATGTAAAAAATCTTGAATGTGAGGAAGGGGATATCTATCCGGGATAGTTTGGAAATTTAACCGCCGAAAATCACCTACAATTCGCCAAGTATTATTTTTCTTTGGTACAAGATGTATTGGGCTTGCGTAAGGACTACTAGAAGGTCGAATTATTCCTTTTTGTAGTAGTTCTTCAAATTCTTTTTTGACGATTTTAAGTTTTTCTGGCGATAAGCGCCTAGCTTTAGAATATACAGGTGGACCTTTTGTCTCTATACAATGAGTGACAGAATGAGTCATTCTCTCATTACTTAAATTCAAGTTAACAAGTTGGGGATATTTGGCCAGAATTTTATGGTACGGGGATGCCTCTGAAATTAGAGTTAATCCTAATGTGGGACCAGGACAAATTGTGGCTTTGGCATTAAGCTTAGTTAGGCCATCAACAAGCTGTCTATTTTTAACGTCTACCACAAGACCAAAATGCTCCAAAAAATCTGCGCCCAAAATCGGATGCGAAACATCAGCTATCCAAAAAACCCATGTAAATACTCGACGCAACCCGATATCTAAGTTATACTTCTTAGTACCGTAAGTGCGAATTTTACTGTCGTTAGCCGCGTAAAGAAAAAGTTCCGAAGGTGTGCTTTCTTTCACAAGTCCTTCTGGAATGCAGCTTATTGCAGCACCACAATCAACCAAAAAACGAAAGCCGGAATTTTTGTCAATAACAAACAGACGACTGGAAAGTAAGCTGCAATCTGCCGCCGTTAAAACAGACGCGCTTAATTGTTTTCCGTAAACTCACATGGTTTAATGCAATCACGGGCTTTATCTCCGAAACGTTTGTGGTACCAGCATAAAACATTGCATGACACCTTTCTACTACGGTTGGTTGTTCTATTTCTATTACGACTTCGAAAGCGCCGTTTAGAGCCGTTTAACAAACTTTTCATATCAGCGCGAAGTGCTGCCATTTCATCCCGTAGAATTTGAATCTCTGTCTTTTCATGTCCTGATGATACACTAGAAACCGCAAGTGTGCAACCTGATACTTCATTGAACTTGTCGGCTATTTTTGACAGCCCATCTAAAGTTTCGCTGCTTACAGATAAAATCTGTTGCATAGAAACAGGAAGGCGTTGAAGCCACAAAGATTTCAAGACTTCGTCAGTAATTTTCCCATCGGCCGAATTCCGCATATCGAGAAGTAGCTGCGAAGGCCTTTTATCGCCAAGGGTTAAATCCTGCAAAAGTTGCTTGAGGCGAAAAGAATCAGATTGCACAAAATTGCTTAAAATTCGCGATTTTAAAGTTATGTACATATTTTCAGTGGGGGTGTGTGCGAACTAAATCGGTTGCACAAGAAAGTACACTTGCATTCAAGGCTGTATCCACGGAATGAAATTTTGTGGCATCTGCTGTGATACCAGAAATGTGAAACTGTGACTCGAGTTGGCCAAACCATAATTCTGGGTTATTTTCCCAAAATGGGGGCGGACGAAGTGCAACTCTAGCCACCTCCATTGTGGCAGGTAACGAAAATGTATCCTGATCACCCTCGTGTGACATATTTATATACGAAAGCCCAAGAAAATTCTTACAAAATAACGTACGAAAATGGTCACAGAGCAGGATCTAATTCATCCCTCACCAAGTTGTGAAGTTCTTTATTAATTCTTCGGAGATGGTGTATTGACTAGCAACATCCAAATTCGAAACGATCGAATTGCCATAATCTTCAAAAATAAATCTTCCAGGCCACTTTACTTTCACATTGGTACTTGCACTTCTTATTACAATCAGTGAAACTTTCCAGTCCAGCCGGTATTCGCAATAAGGTTACTCATGAAAGTTTAGAGTCCGTAAAAAGTCACCACTTTAGCGATGTTGTGATCCTTGGATTAGTAATCTGACTCCATTTTAATTTAACATAAATTTATTAGACTTTAATTAACTAAATAAACACCAACGATACAACATGCTAAGAAAATAATGGAACACAAGTAATAAAAATAAAATTGCTGGGCCGGGAAAGTTATTTTTTCCGTCGCTATGCCACGCACGAGACATCATCTTATCTCTCGCCGATGGACAGGGCCTGATTTACCATTAGGCCCACTAGGGCTGGGCCTAGGGGCCCCCAAATTTGGGGGCCCCCTAATTTTGAAAGTTTTCTGAAAATTTGAAATATAATGGTCTTTTTATGGGAAGTACTGAACAAAAGTAATAATAAATTTTTAGTTACACATCCGCAAATTCCATGTCTTAACGAATGTAGCTTGATTTGGTAATATTATGACATAAGGAAATACATATTTGCTATTGGGGCTCCTCTCTGAATGTTGGGCCTACAGTAAAAAAAATTCTAAATCAGGCCCTGCCGATGGAGTTCAAAATGTCATACCAACAAGCTCGCGCCGCCACACATTCTATCAAATTCTGAGAGCTTTCACTATCACTAAAAGGTCGCATTTACGGAATACTAATAAACGAACTTGCCGTCAGCCAATCGCACCGAAATAGCATTTAACCGACTTTGAAGAAACTTTCCTGTTGTTAAAAACTGTTTCAATAAATAAATAAATAAATAAATAAATAAATAAATAAATAAATAAATAAATAAATAAATAAATAAATAAATAAATAAATAAATAAATAAATAAATAAATAAATAAATAAATAAATAAATAAATAAATAAATAAATAAATAAATAAATAAATAAATAAATAAATAAATAAATAAATAAATAAATAAATAAATAAATAAATAAATAAATAAATAAATAAATAAATAAATAAATAAATAAATAAATAAATAAATAAATAAATAAATAAATAAAACTATGTTTGAAAGCTTCCTCTTCGGACAACAAAAGTGATACAAGAAAACTGGAGCGTAATGAACTGTGGAACTAGTAAGAAGAATTTAAAAATTGTAAAATTTTCAGATACAAAATTTTGAGTTATTATTTATATATATGTTCCGTTTGAATTTTATGCTGGAGCATAGTGGGCTCAAACACGAAACTAGCTGGAAAAAATTCGGAATTAAAAGAAAGCAAGATTTTTTTCTGGAGTACTAGATAATTGTTTATATATGCCAACAAAGAATAGCTTATATATTGCACAGTTGAAATAAAAAAAACTTGTTAATAAGCTTCAAAGACAGTATAGTCAAAGTATTGCAATATAACTGTTGAAACTAAAACACTACCTTTCGTTAACGGAGCGTAATTCGAAAAAAGAATTTAAACTTGTAATGGATGTTCAAAATTCAGGTATATATCAAGAATTTGCGTATATTTGTGTCGCTAAAAGAACTTAACTTTTTTGAGAAAGAACTAAGAAACTAATTTGAGAACTACGCGAATATTTGGTGAAATTAATGTTTATAAATGTTGTGTTTTTTTTAATTCAAATTCGTTAAACCCCAGTGAAACTCAATCACTTATTAAGTTTTTTTTTTTTTTTTTTTTTTTTTTTTTTTTTTTTTTTTTAGAAGTCTATATTCGGAGTATTAGTCTTTTAGTCTTTTGTCTACACCTTCTAACAAAAACAGAAACAACCTATTATTGGACTAAGTAAAAGCACAATTTAATTCTTATGATAGTTAAAAAAGTGGTTTAAAGTCAGTTAAAGATAAAAATTATTCGTTTTCCTAAAAAAAATGAAAGAATGGAACAAATGCTGTCTAATAAGCAGCACCTCCTATCTTCATACCTCATATATTCAGAGCTTTCTTAGATACACTTTGAAATGTTGGTCCCTTGCTATTGAGGTTCCCTTCCCTGGTAATGTCATTCACTTCTCACTCAAGAATAGCATCACTGTTACCTAAAACAGTACAGAAAGGAAGAAGGAAGTTAGGATGTTTATAAAATACAGTTAAATGTGAAAGCTTCTGTACTGAAGTTCTGAAGTCTTAGCAACTGATAAGTCGGAAATTGATGATGAGTACCTTTTTAAATCTCTCTAACTCCTTTGTGTTTCAGCTTGATTTAATATGATCAACACTTACTAAAGCAATACTAAAATGCAATATGATGAAAATTTGAATTTTAGTATCCAAAATTATGTTTGTACTATAATGCAGAGGTAAAGAAGTAAAAGTAAGAGGCAAAGAAGTAATATATATATATATATATATAAAGCAGTTGATATTTCGATATCGCTTAATTTATTCAAAAATTGTACATTGTTTTTAATAATATTTTCAAATAAATATTTTTTTATGGGAAGGAAGGAAAAAAATCCCCAGCCTAAATTGTTCACTTACTAAAGAATACCTTTTATACATATAGCTTACAAATGTTTAAGTGGCAGATGCGTGCTAAAATTGACAAACAATGAAAAATCGAAAGATCCAATAACTCTTGAAATTGGTTCTATTAGCAACTGTTTACGTGTCAAAACATGGAAGTGGTTGAAGTAATGACGGAAATATGGTCGGAGGATTTTTTAAAAAATAATTTGACTCTAGTTCTCACATAGTTGCATCAACAAAGATCTTTTCTTTACGTTTAGAGTAATTTTAAGACGCTTTTCTTCAGACTATGAAATAAATATTGAAGCCTATGAAACATATGCATTGGAAATTAAAGCATTAGATTTGAGTTTTTGTTCCTATCATCAAATGTTTGTGGCAGAGCAAAAAATTCTTGTACATGATGCTGAATCATTAAACATTATTTTGACCAATTGGGTAATTGTCTGAAAGGGCCCTAGAGGCACAGCATAAAAACTAATCCCGATTTTGTGAACAACACTGTCGAAAAACATTTTTTGTCGGCATAAACAAAGAAAGATGTTATTACGATGATTTTGGTCTCATCAGATTCAATCATTAACTGTTTCAGCTATAAGTCTATGGTTTCAGTGCATCTCATAGAAAAATTGCAGGTTCTTTTGATGTAGAAGCCAAACTTTGTTAAAATTTCTACATCATATGCAGTCCTAATTGAGCAGAAACAATTCTGTTACAATTGAAAATGATGCATCCATTGAATATAGTCATAACGACTAGTGACTTTCGACAATTATTTAATAATTGGAGCATAACTTATTTATTTAATGAACAATTTTCCCTAACAATCTTATATAACTGAAAGACAGTTTAGATATAAGTTATTCGTTTATTTTTCTTGGGAAATGGCGTTTCTATTTCAACAATTTCGTAATTATTTATAATTTAACAAAATTTATAAATTTAATTCATTGATGCATTTTTTCTATAAATGATTTTGTTTATGATAAACTTTGTATATTGTTGTTGTTCGTTTTGATAAAGAGGCATGTCTAATCACTACAAGTTTTGTAAATTAATTTCTACACAATTTTCGTAATACTTTTGAAAAAACTTCGTAATGAATAGACTTTTTTTCGAATTAATCATTTTATGCAAAATTATTTAATTGATTAAATTCCCATGTATGTTTTTTCTTTTATTGATTTGATAGATTTATCAAGGTAGAACGTAAGCTTAAATAAAATTTAATTTTAGAAGTCAGATTGTATTCAATTGTTTTGTAATGCTTTATTTACTATATGCAACCCTATTTACCTTACCAAACATAAATTTATTAATTTAAAGTTCAATTTTGTATTATAACAGCTCTTTAGCTGAAAAAAAATCGCGAAATAATTTTGGTCTAGCTAGTAATACATTAGACCCATTGTGAGGTGCTATGACAAGGATTCAAATTATTTATATTACAGTTTAATTTAAAGTTTCTAAAACACTACTGTGATAGAGAGATTAATGGAGTGAACAATTTGCTGGTTCATATTTCAAATTATTTGGAAACGTGATATATACAAGTAATGACTCGTATTAACAGGGTTAGCTTGTAAGTCAGTAATGGGTGAAGTAACAGACAAATACACAAATATAATTTTAATCCATGTGTCAAATTTAAACAAGAAGCAGTTTTATTTAACTATTAAAGCTTTCTATTCTCGGTTAGGATAGGTAAGAGTTGTTGGTAAAAAATGAAAAAAATCTTGGAAAAAACAATAAAAAAGTATTAATTAATTCTGAAAAGTCACTTAAATTGTGATCAGAGATTGAAAATAAAAAAACAAGCCCATAAATTTAAGAACAATAAGGCCGACACTTAAAATCAAAGATATTTTTTATTTAGTAAAGAAATCCATACAAAACCCCATTAATTGAATTAAATATGAACCTCCAAGATTTTGAAATGATAAACAATGTTTGTTTCAAACACAAACTAATGCAAAAAAATTGAGCTTTATTTCTGTCATTAAAGAAACAATTATAATATTTGTCCTTGATATTGCTGAAAATTTATTTAAGATACATACTGTTACTTCCAAAAATGTGCACGTCATGTATTTATCACTACATATTTTTGACTGTAGACCTTTTCGACTCAGATGTGAATTTGTTGGATGGTCCTTGATACAAATTATCCTATCATTTAAAACTAAATGGCCTTAACATTAAAAACACAGTTTCTTCAAAAGCACATTTTTGGTTCTGTCGGTCATCGCTACCGATGATTAAACGATTGCCTGCGCGAGATTGGCAATCTCAAATTATGAGAGAAAAAATATTGGAATTAACATAAAATAATAATCTGCGATCTACTAAATGACAATATCACGCAGAATAAGAGTAAGCAAAAGTAATAAGATATTTTAATGTAATAATGTACAAAATACAATTATTCATTGAAGACAAGCACCATTTTTTATTCCCTACACGGCGTTTGAAATGTTTTCTTTCCGCCATATAAGCCTTAGCATTTGTTCTTTTTATTAATTTAGAACAGGTAAAGGATCCGACAAAATTGTGATGACTAATAAGTAGCACTTATTATTAATTTGACATTTTCATATTACCCATTATCGATGTTTAATAAGTAAAATTTTTCCTATTTTTCATCAGTTATTTGTTATGTTAGGAAATAAAGAAAATTTTAAAATAGTTTTTACTTGTGTGAACACTAAATTATAAAAATTTATCTATTAACGAGAATTGGTGTCCAAAACATGTTATTCTTTAAGTTTAACATTCTTTCATCTCTTTTTCTTACTATACAGTTAGAATCTTGTGGAAAATATACCTGCCTTAACTCATACTTTTAAATCGCAACTTAATTCATCTGTAAAACTCAAACACCAATTGGTGTTCCTCTTTCTACAAACAAGTTTTTGCATGAAAATAAAATATAACGGTGTAACCCAAAAATTGTACTCCACTTTAATGAAACATCATTATAACTTCCTTAACTCATATTTGGAACAGTAACAGCAAAACATTTAACATATATTGTATCACAAAAATTGAAAAAAATATTTTTGACAAAGAAAAATAAATCTAACACAAACAACATATCTATCTACAATCCATAAATGCAAATTTGATCACATTTCATTTTTATAAACAGGCACCGCCTAGTTCTTATGCTATGGATTTTCCCACGAAACACTAAATGGCAGCATGTCTCATTTGCTGAAGTCCTTATTTCCACTATTGTGTTTCTTAATTTTTTTTCCTCTTTCTGCGGTTTTTTGTGTGTGTGCTCAAATGACGTTTCACAGGGCGAGTCCCGACCTTCAAACTTTTTAAATGACAGCGAATGACAAGCCCTTCTTGCATTTTCTTCCGAACTATTTCCGCGTCTACTATTACAACACACGGAACTAGATTTATGAAACAATGGGTGATAGGTAAGTGATACCTGCAAGTAATATTTATTTATTTTTTCATTAATATTGATTTGAAAATTTTACAAAAGTTATAATTAATTTTTATTGAGATATTTATTGTAAAAATAAGATAAATAGTTTTCCTATAACTAATAGAATTCGGCGATATATCGATACGACGATATTTTTATCGATATTTCTAAAAAAATATCAATATTAAAAATATCGATAAAAGTCACCGATATATCGATATTTTCAAGCATTTTTAGTTTTTTGATGATCATTTTGTAGTTCCATGTGTTTTTTCGATTTTTTTTATTCCCTTTTCAAAAACTTCAAAACTAAAATTTGAACTTGGCTGAGAGACAGTTAAAATGTCACCAATATTCAATATTTTGCCATACACTTAAAAGGTACTGAAAATTATCTAAATTTTTTTTAAAATCACTGCATCAATTAAGCGAAAATATTACTTTTTTTTTTGTAATAGATCCATTTCAGATGAAAAAGTAATCACCTAACAAAAAAGCAATCATGAAAAGTAGAAATTTGCCCCGAAAAACTTTGTTTCTGACAAATTAAAAAAAAAAAAAAAAAAAAAAAAAAAAAAAAAAAATCGTATATCGATATATCGATATTTTTTTCTATGCAACGATATAGTATCGATATTTATTTTGATCGATGTTTCCGACCTATAATAACTATCCATACTTTAACCTAGTCTCTAGTTATTAACAATAACTAGATGGCACCGCCCTCTGACGCTAATACTAGCCAACTCTCCGAGCTTTAGATAAAAACTGTCTTTTAGATTCAATAAGTAAAATCAATGAACATGTAATAATCCTCTTTTCCAGAAACTCAATATTATCCAGAATCATGTATTGAAGGTGTATTCTGTTACTTTCCGTGAGAACCAGTTTTACCTGCAGTTTATTTAAAACATGGGGTTCGGAAGGCAATTTTTTTTTTTTTTCGGAATCCATTTTGAAGTTTTTAGCACATCACAATATTTGGAATGTTATCGATAAAATGGTTTAACTTGGTGGGCAATACGCTCATCCGAAGTATTTTTTAACAAATTTCGAAAAGTAACATCACTGAAAAAACCCATCTGTTTTGTACTTTTAGACGCTGTTTTCTCAAAATGCTGTTTTTTCATACAAATGTACTTTTTTCTCAGGATCAACTCAATATTTTGCTTTGAAATTTTTTTCCTGGTACATATTGTATTTTTGCACAAACAGACATATGCTTTTACAGATATGCCGATTAGATTTTTTTTTTTTAAATTCATAACCATGTTGGGGTTTTTTTGGAAAATTTTATAAAAAAAACTCAAATCATCATAAATATTAAACAAAATTTTGTTTTTACAAAAGTATATGTAAAAGTGTCTAAATATTGGCCGTACAAAATTTTAAACCAATGCTACGAGTAGTTTTTGAGAAAAAGGTACTTAAAAAAGGCATTTTTAACATGGACTAGATAGACCCTTAAAACAAAATCCTAAAATACTTATGTCCGAAGTGGGATGAGTAAGATCTCTGTCAGTGTCTCAGAAATTTCAATTATTTGTTAATTTCATGGGTATGATATTTGCTACTAACGTTGCCAAATCAATCCATTTAAAAAAAATTAGTGATTATTAATATATGAATAATTCAGGTCAGGTGTTCGAAGTACATCGTGTTAGGTGTTATCCCTCAGATTATCGAAAAACGCTGTTGTAGTTGGGGCTTGTTCGATAGCGCAATAATTAAAAATATTGAAATTAAACTAATTACATTTGGCACATTTTAATACATCTGCAGTCCAAATCAAATGGTATGTTAATCATAAAAATCGATAGAGCAGTTTAGGAGTGATTTCTACACAACTACGTCTTGCTTTTGAATTATATTGAAGGTTTAACGTGGTTGTTGATAACGAGCAACACAAATGACCTTATTATAATAGTGAATGTATTAGAAAGATAATCTACACGACTTAATTCTTAGGTAAAAGGTATTTAAAAAAAGTTACACATACACGCACGCACACAAACACACACATATATATATATGCCCCATAACTAAAGCTATGACAATAACTATACTGCTAGTCGAAAAAGAATCTTTAAAAAGGTTTATTAAGTTTCATAGCAATTATATCCATTTATTAAAGGTATCACTTTCTAAGGATATTGCAAAATTAATCATCACTTTTTAATTCACTCACTGTATATTTTTTAGATTACTGAAGACAATGGCAGAGAGTAAATATTTTATTTTACAAATTTGTCTTGTTGTACTTATGGCTCCAAATGGATTTGTATTTTAGTACATTTTTTGTACAAACTGACCTCGAATCAAACTTTCGAAACACATCATTCACTTTTCTAGAGATTCTAGTTACCCGTATTTTTCTTTGAATTTCTTTCTTTCTTTTTGCTATTATATGTAGGCCAAAAGTGTGACTTCCTAGAATCTTAAACGACAAAAATTATTCGGTCAATTCTTAGTATTTTCCACTTATATTTGAACTAATGAAATGTCAAATCTCAATAATAGTTATTAAGGCAGCTCCGTAAGTCGAAAAAGCGTATTGGTTTAAAATTTATGTCAAATGTAGGTAGGTAATTGGTATTAAATGTCACTTCATTAATGCTAACGCAATTGGAAAAAAAATACTTTTCATTAAATAATCATGGTTAAAAAAAAAAAAATCTAGTTAAAGATTCTTTGCCTCTTTCTGAAAATTTGGATGATTAAACTGATTGTGAGTAAGGAACATTTTTCGATTGAAGGATTTTAAACAACGAATGGCAAAAGCTAAAAAAAAAAATTGGGAAAAGTAAAGTGAGAGTTTATCTTTAAATTTATTGAATTTATCAATTTCACAGATTATAAAAAAGAGTGATTCAGTTTCAAATTGGTATTGTAGGAAATCAAGTATACGACTTTAAAAATTACCAATCCTTATATTTTTGCAATCCAATAATTTCTTAGCTGATTGCATGCACATTTAGGAAATCATGTGATATTTTTTTAATGAAAAAATTACCAAATATTTATGTGAAGACGTTATGCTTACTGAGTTTTGTAAAATGGCTCCTTATAATACTAAAGATTTTATTCATGAGCCACATTATGAATACAAAAAGTTTTGTATAGCGTTTGAGATAGCTCTGCTGAAAAATATTATGGCACGTAAAAAAATCCATAAGAATGTGGTAAATAAATTAATACCTAATAATTATAAATATGTATGCAGACGATTGAAACCAAAATAAGAAGTAGTTATAAATTACTCTGGATTAATATCGGAACTAGAGTAATTTCGTTCTACACGTACGAGATAATTAAGAGCCCAGTTTTTTTGGTTTTTGAAATAATTCCAGAACTTTAAAATTTATCAATTGGATTTCATTTCTTAAATAAAATTCAAGTGAGAATACTCACATGCCTATTGTTCCATTATTTCATCTCTGTGAATTTAAGTTTTCGCACACGATCCTTTCTATCGGAATACAACTAAGAATCAATAGCTAATAGTAGTCTAGGAAATAGTAGTCTCAAGGTAAATAGTTATTTCTTTGAATATAAACCTTACTGCAAATCTGCTGTATTTTTAAGAATTACGGAAATATCAACAACAGCATAAAATTTTAGTGAAAAGATTATTTTTAAAGTAATACTTTTTTTTTTGTGTGACTTTGTAACACGTTTGCCACAAAATATCTTACCTAAATTAACTGGATCCCTTTTTTTCAAATACTGAAGCATTCAAATTATGTGATAGTCTACATAATTTCGGTCATAAATTTGCTTTTATTGGTCGACTTCAACAATTAAACATGACTAAGTAAACATAAGATGGTTGTAATTAAATTGAAGAATAGTCTTTAAAATAGTCGAAATCGTTTTGAAAACAACAGATCATAAACATTGAATACCAAGAAGAGCATAATATCTTCAAATTAAATATAATAAATTATTTTCAAAAATGAAAATAAATTAAAAATAATATGCAAAAAATACCTTAAATATTCACAAATAATGCTTCAAGAACAACAAATATATAGCTGATAATCAAATATGACAGTTCGTTTTTTAGTCCAAAACTTTATTCCCAACTTTAACGAATAAGTCCAGCCTGCAAATTTAACTTCCATTTAAGAAATTTAACTTCCATTAAGTTGCCACATCTGCTGGTGAAACATTTAAAATATTTTTAATTTGTTTAGATTCAGGTATCCTTTTCCTATGGACTCTTTTCGTATGCACAGGAACACTTTATGGAAATATATTTAATAGAACGAGCTTTAAATGGCTCAAAACTTATGTAAGTTAATAGCCCTCCTACATATTATACATTCAGAAAAATTATTTCAAAATTATTTTTATAAATTACATTTTATAATTATTTGATTTTATAAGGTTTCTAAAATTTACAATACCGTATTTGGCTTACACAAACAAAACTAATATTCCCATAATTTGTATACACAAAAAAAATTATAAGGATTTTTTTATTATTTGAATTTTTTTTTTGTGCTTTTGTAGTGAGAATATCAAATTATCCTTTTGGTTATACATTTGGTTATACGTTTGGTTATTTTTTTTTACCAAAGGGTAATAAGTTATTGTAAAGTCACAAAGACGCCACTGAAAAAAGTCACACATAGAGACAGTAATATTGTAAATATTATAACTAAATTACCCTCATCTTATTATAATCAAAGTTGTCACTTGAGAAAATCACTTACTAGTTAATTTATATTAACAGACAATTGATTTCCTTACAAAGATTTTGTAATGCCATTGATCTTAAAAATAGAGCGTTGCCACTCCTAAGAAAAAGTTATAATCAAAATCATTTATCATAAGTATTATATCACATACCATAGGTATCACTGATATGAGTAATTTTAAAATTTTACTTTGTTGTGTTCATTTGCATGGACTTCGCCTTCAAGTACAAACCTCATATTTTGCTCCACTTAAGTGATTTCAAATGTAGGCATTTTTTTAAATTACACAGTAAGAAAATATAAAACAACTGGAAAAGCCATATTTGTCAATTATAGCAGCTTCGTCAGTGGGTGACCACTATATTGATTGAATAATTGATTATATAACTTTAGTGATCACCTTTCGATGAAGTTTCTATAACTGACAATTGAATCATTTCAAGTTGTATTTTCGATTTATTTTATATTTCCTTATGGTAATTTCAAATAACTTTTAATGTTGTCGCGCTGCTTTAGCGCCGATAACTTGGCTGATTTAAACATGTTTCATATTTTATTAACTTTTCCACATCGAATTTAACCTTAACTTTTCATGGAATTTTTATAATTTGATAATCAGAAAAAAATTCTTTTAAAAATGTAGGAAAATAGAAATTAATTCCACAATGAAAATAAAGAATGCATGGAGAAGTCACAGTCAACTACTGTCAGCACTGAAAATCGCAACGCGTATTAAAATGGATAAATGGAAAATTCAAATTACTAGTTGAATAAAGATATTTCATGATTGGTTACAAGCATATCTAACGTGGTTCTAACTGATGGAAACTCAATCAAAATAACACTTTGTTTAAGGCCCATATACAATATTCCTCCTCTAATTAGTCCCTAAGGTAATACGCGATCTCAATTACGGAAGCAACCTCAATCTAATGAATATTCAGGTGGGCATCTCTTATATAAGCTGATTTATTAGGTTCTGGTGATTTATAGGCCGAGCACGTTCCGTTCACGCAACTTGTGGGTTTAGCTTACTTCTTTCACAACACTGCCACGAAAGGGCGTTTTTTTTTTTTTTTTTTTTTTTTTTTTTACTTTGCGTTCATCAACATTACTTCAAATTATCGCTTCCGACAAAGAAAACTAGGTCCACGTGGCGAAATCAAAATGTTTTTGTGGTGGTAGAAATTGTGGAATTGATTGAAGATGAGGATATGTAAGAAAACAAAAAGCATAATACTAGTCAATGTAAATTATATTGTTCAATGAAGGGGAATTTTTAAACTTTTTATTTAATTTCTTTCCTGTGTACAGAAACAGTTTCGCCTGCTGAGAAGGGTAGATAAGGATAAACACAATTATTAGACCACGGCCAGGATGTTTAGCATTATCTGTTTGGGTCTTCCAAATACAATATCCCAAATGTGCCCCCCACCCCACCTCAAAAAAAAAAAAAAAAAAAGTATTGAGTTCAATTTGTTCTAAATTTTATCCCCCTAAACCTTATAACAAATTAAACATTCGATTTAAGTATGAATAATTAAAAGTCATGATTTGTTTTGAATTTAAAAGGGAAAGAAAAGTATTTTGTTGTTTCAGCAACATCAAATCGAGATGCACTCTGCTACATATTCAAATGGGATACTAATTTCTATAAAGTATTCACTTTAAAAATAGTTCCCTATTCTGTTTGACGTTTAAAGGCCATTTTAGTTAATAGTATTGTATTTTAATGATATATAATATATAAAAAAATATCCGACAGATGGCTGTATTTCTGACTGTAAAACCATATACTTCATTTACAATTTTCTGTAAATATGTACAAAATGTATTTCTTAATGGTTTCCTACTAAATTATTTAACAAAAGTCCTAAATATTTCACTACTATCCCCTATTTTAAACGTGTCATTCTATGTAGAATACTTAATTTTCCCTTAAATTCAAATTTCATGACTTATTAAAAACACGTAATATATGAGCGAAAACGTATTAACTATTTGTATCAATATTGAGAAGCACAGTTTATAAGTAGAGTGAAAATAACCGAATGAACTCGTAACTCGTTTCTGTGGTTTTTGCTAGTTGGTATTTTCCCCCATGATACTACAATTTTACTTATTCGCTTATATTTTAAAAACAAAAGCCAGAATACAAAGAAAGCTTGAGTTTCTTTTCAGTGATGAATCTAATTTAAAAATTGTTTTATCAATAAATTATTTAATTAGCACACTTTAATCCCTAATTTACTATTTATTTATGGTTAGACTTAAACAAACAACCGGTTGAAAAGAAAGTTAATTAAATATATTAATTATTTTAAATTTAAATCCTAAAAAAAAATTTGAAGACCCGCCCGAGTTTGTTCTAATTAACGTACAATTATAATACAATTTAGTAAACATACTATTAAGCCCATGCGGAAATGATATCTTAAGGGACAAAAACCTCTGTCAGCAGTACAACAACACAAACAACAAAAAACGAACCGAAACTCTTTTGGTACTCGTCACAAGGTTAGATGGTAATGCCAACTGGAGGGCTCCAGCGTATTGCCAGTCGTTGAACATACCGATTCCATAGTATTTTATTACAATTGCTACAATTAACACAAAATTGTTAATTATGCCAAAATAATACTCTTACAATAGAAACTCATGAACCGAACATTTAATTCAATGACAATGACATAGTAAAAATGGACTATAAATGCATGTAAATATCAACAATAACTCACATACAAATCATAACACAAATCAAATAAATACAATAATATTAAAAATTAAGTAGCACATAATTGCTTTCAGCTATCATTTATGGACAGTAAACACAGTTTAGAGATTGATCTTTTAAAGAAGCTCGATTAAATTTTTACATTGAAAATAAGCAACTTTTTCCATCTTTACCGTTAAGTACTTAAAATGTCTTACCAAGTATACAATTTGCAGTGAGCACGTTATCTTTTTTGATCAAGATAATTTCTCCAACTTTTCAGATCATTTTTAAATTTTTAAAAACTACCGTTCGGACATGTTTTGTAAGTGGCTCAAATAAATGTTGTTCCACCTTTTTCAAATCAATTGCAGGAATTTTGTTACTTTTTGTCACAACTTTAACTTTTACCTTTGGACTTTTACCTCGTTGTGCAAAAATCGTTTCAACAATGAAATTTTCCAACGTTAAGATCAAGTGACAGACGTGAAGTCTGTCGCTAGGTTCCAATGGATAAATCTTTTAACTATCAAAAATATATACTTAAATATTTTGTTAGAGTACCCTTCCTTAGTTGTAATCAAGAATGTTCTCCAAATATCAAACGAAGTATAAAATCTACAGTAATTCCTTCTTTGGAAAGATCACCAATTTTTTGTTGTGCTGAAATTGGTTTGATTTTAAAACAGTAATAATATACTCGTTGACACCTTTCTTATAAATATTTCTACCATTTAATGGCCAAAACTTTTTAATATAATAATGACTGTATTTAATAATGACTGTGAACCACAATGGATAATAATATATTCTAATGATTAACATGAATATGGGTTAGTTTTTGTTTGAGGGCAACAACAAATGAAATCTTTTATCAGATTTTAAATTAGAATGACCGAGTCTACCATCATGATTTGGCATTTGACCATTTTCCCACAAAATCCGTTGGAGTATCCTCGGACTGGGATGTATCCAAATCATGCGAAAAATTTCCTCAATATCAGCTGTGAATGCAAAAATATTTTCCCGAAATCTAACCGTTATGAAGAAAAGGTCGTCTTGAATGACATCTTTCTCCGTTGTATTGAAAGGTGTTCAAAGAATTTCCTTTCGTTATATACTACTTGCATTGAAAAGAACTCGAAGACAATTTGTAGTTTTCTCTGATTTATAGACCACAAGATGAGAAATATAATACGTGTCCTCTTATTCCTCAATATCATATATTTCTCATATTATCATATGTTTTATTACCTTAATATCATACGTCCCATTTCCTTGTATTCATTAAAAAATATCCATTTAACGTCGTTATCTCACAGTAGGAGATTCCTTAATGAATTTAATCTTTTAATTGTAGTGTCTCTAGATTTTCCCCAAAACTATCGGATCATCTTTAAAAGGAATTTTAACGACATTTACCTGTTTCAGATCAAAAATGGTTATTTTGAAAATGCTCATTACAAATTAACGTTTCCTTACTTTTAGGAATATTGTTATCAATATTATCTACCGCCCAAAATTTTTACATAACCTTATGTAAATTACTTTTTTCCTCTTGTTAGAACACAGTGTAATGTACTAGCATATGTCACTGGAACACTACAACCAATAACATACTCAAAAACAGTATTTTAAAGTATCAATTTAGAATCTGATGGATATATTTGACTCGGTTTTATTATTTCGTAGAAAAATCCCTGCTCCAGGTAGCACGTCAATTTGACCTGGTATTTAAAATTTCTCATCCGCTAGTTTTGCATTACTCAGATCCATGCAATTAATTTTAATGGGTTTAAAAGGTATTACATTTCATATTTTCTTAACAACCAAAAAATTCCAAATCTTGTTTAACTTTCGACGTATTTAATACCGGGGTAAAAATTTTAATGTTCATAGTCATATTTGTATAACTTAATCTCAGTGTTCGCCAGTTAAATATTTCCAAAGGGTATTTTCAAACCCTCTTTAAATTTTAAAGGATATTTTTAAAATCCAATGGGTGTATTTTAAATTAAAATAAAATAATTTTTTTCCCAAAATTAATAAATCCAAAAATAACAGTGATGCACGATCACGATTTCGAGTATCAGAGTGAAAATATGCTTTTTAAATGCTTACTAAAAACACTTGATGGTTACCTTAAACTAACAATTAACACTATGCCATCCGGTGACACCACGTTTTCGTCCTGCAAAAACGATCGGGCAAATGCCGGCGATACCTCGAAAACTATTGGGAAATTGCCGGCAACACCATGAAAACTACTGTCCCCTACAATCCACCTGCTAATGGCGTACGTGGTATTAGCAACCATTCATGGACTTCAGTCAGTCACTGGTCAATGCGAGGCACATTTGCACATGAATGCGCATGCGTGAAATGTGATTTGGTAGGGAATGATATGCATATGGCATTCCAATTGAAAATGAACGAAAACTTGGCATTTTTTCTGAAAAGGATGCTATTTTTAAAGAAAAAGGTTGAGAAGGTAACACCGCCCTTCGAAAAACGTCTAGGATAGTCTCTGATTATATAAAATGGACTATCTTTAAAAAATTAACCATGATGTGCTGATGAGTGAATTTACGCATGAGATTAATTCTACGGGGTGAAATGGATTTTCAGTGTGTGTTCACGCAGATTTCACGCATTTTTGCGAACTCTGCTTAATCTATACACCCCAAAGTTTATCTTAATCTTTTTTCCCTTTTTTTTTAAAAACAACAACAACTAATCTTTCCATTTAGTTTGAAGTGAAAAATAACTCATCAATCCCGCATCTAAAAGTACTGTAAACTGGAAATTAATGTCCATACTCATCCTTTAAATAGCTAAGAAAAGTGAATAATAACACTTTTTATCAAATGTCTCCCACGTAACTTGTTCCCGCAAATAAATTTTCCTCCATGTTTTGACTTGAAACGAACCGTGCGGCTGCTGCAGATAATAATTGAGTCCCATTATCACTTCTCTGAGGTGGTTTGAAAACTTGAGAATTTCTACTGTCATACTTATCTTGAGTTCATTCAAAAGATATGCGGTAATTTTTCTTACATTTAAGACAAGAATAATTAGATTTACAATTTTGAACCTTATGGCATTGAAGAGACCCTTAAAACAAAGGCTATTCTTTTTCACAAACTCTATCCTGTCTATCTCTCTATCTTACAGATAATTCTAAATAAGTAGTGGATTTAAATATGGCATAATTATTTCGATTGCAAAATGCCCATTGGGAAAACTTTCAATCAGGTAAAAAAAAAAAAAAAAAAAAAAAAAAATAATAATAATAATAATAATAATAATAATAATAATAACGCACTTTTAGAATGATTATTTCTCTTATTAGTAGTCAAATAATCAATTAGCGGTTTTCCACAGGATGAAAAATATTAATCCACTATGTCCAATTCCGTAGGATTTGTTTTATACTTTGAGATGCTGTATCTTTATCTAAATTTTGAAAAAGCTTATCAGAAATAATGATATTATTCAAGGATTCAAAAGTATAAACTTTTCTCAATTTTAGGTAAAAATGCCAACTACTAGTTGATCTAGATGCGAATTAAACTTAAGTTTAATTTGAAAACGGTTTGCCATCCTTAAATTCTTGAGTGATGAGTGAAAACTTACTTAGAACTATAGATTTGATTTTAAAATAGTCCTTCTATATACTATTCGAAATGTAAATAAGGAGGCTTTTTCTTCTAATGAATTTAAAATAAATTGTGCCTTAAATCTTTCAGGAACATTCTTTGTATTAAAGGCTCACTCTAAGGACCCTCATCCCTACAGTCTGCTTGAGATTTCAAATGTTAAGGGTTTTTATTGAACTGTCGAGGGAAACGTATCTATTCACATCTTGGGAATCGTTATTAACCCAATTACTATTTGAATACACTCGCATTCGAGTTTGTTGTAACTTTGCAGTCAATCTTGCAAACTTTAATTGTTCCAACTCATATTAACCTTCTCTTCTGACTTCCGACTTTTTTTATAGGGTTAGAAATACTTTTGAGTATACCAGGATTTTCAATGTAAGCCGAGTAATTGGAAATCAATTTACTTAAAATCAGCATTGTCATGGAGTCATTTATAGTTTTAGCCAACCTCAACGGCGATCAATCATAAATCTTCTTTTCTCGACCCTTTGAACAATAAACATGTTTGAATTTGACTTTTATTTTAATTCAAAAATGTTTTCACATACCTCTGATTTCAATGATCGCTCAATCTCTTTAATGACTCTGGTTGCTTGGAGCAAAATGAAAATCTAGTACTTATAGGTTGTTGGTTGGTTGTTTTCAGATTATCTGGCGCCGTCAACAACACGAGGGCTATAATGCGCTGAAACATTCGTCATTAGAAAGCCAACATACATTTACAAACACCCATGCCTAACACGGGACTCGAACCCGCAACCTCGCGGTCTAGAAGCTAGCAAGCTAACCACAATACCGTTTGGTCCAAGTACTTATAGGACTTTTATTGGAATTAACTTTACAGGTGAAGAATAGTTGTATTCACATGAAGATTTAGACCAAAAGAAAGCCTACAAAAATGTGGATAATTGTCCTGCAAATATAGATCTTAAAGTATCATTTATAAACTGCTTTTAAATTTATTTAATTTCTTCAATTTTTAAAGTTTTCCCCCATAGTCTCAGTAGCATATATACAGCATTTTATGTAGGTAAGTTGATAATATACAGCATTTTATGTAGGTAAGTGGATAAATAGACATGTCTTCAACCCTCGCACTTCAAATACAACCGACCTATACTTGGTGAATTAAAAGCAGTGTTCCATCTTTTCTTTAAAATCAATTTCTGGAACGCCGAACACGCATTTGGAAACATTTCAGTTCAAATATTGATTAATTAAGAGGCTATTCACCCATGATTGAAGTTCATATTTCTCGGTTACTGTAACATGAAATGTATCATGTAATCCTGTTCGACGACAGAAATGCTATTTCTCTTATCAGATACTCACCGAACTAAATCAAACTCTTTCCCATTCAATTTCTCACTTTCGTTCTGGCTTGTAAACAAAGGAATTTCTTAAGCTAAGTTTTGTCGAGTAATTGCTTTGATCGTGAATGTCTCACTTGGATGTTTAAGTGTTGAACTGTCAACTATCTGGGTCAGCAATTCAGATGGACTTTACTAAAATGCAAATTCACCAATACTACAACGAAAGTCAGTGGGTAGTATTTAGACAAACAGCAACATACCATTCAAATGCAAAATACAAGTTATCCATACACAAATATCTCAGTCAATGGTATATTATAACAATTTAATTTAAACAATTTACAACAAATCATAAATCAAATTGAAGGTAAACTAACCTAGTTTTTCTTGCACTATTAAATTCTTTAATTAAACTTTTGTGTACGTTAATTATACAAATTAAATACTATTAATTTTTATAACTGGGACTTTCTTTTATGCATTTATTGAAAGTTATTTTTTGATAGATGCAAATTAAGTTGTTTTAAAAGTTACCAATTACCTTTCATCTCAATAGCATTCATGCATAAGTAGGTACGTGTTTCATAACAAGAGATTGTTCATGTGGTTTACGATATCGAGCTATATGAAAAATAATAACTTCGTGAAGATAAAACAAATTAGTTTAAATAAAATAGGAAAAGAGGATACAATCTTAAAAAGGCGGACCTGTTTCAATCTTAATTTTCAGCATTAACGTACCTTAAATACGCACAATACGGTATTAAATCCTCTTTCCATTGATATTTAAAAATTACCGATTCATGTTTGGATAATTCGAGATATAGTAAGAAAAAAAGTCAATAAGACTGTGATAGTTATTGTATTCTAAATCTCTGTACTACTGCCTCTTCTGTAGAAGTTTCTCTTGTAGAGATATATGGCCACAAGAATGTATATGACTTACAAAGTAAGATAGAGCCATAATTTATTCCTACATTGCGATATTCAAAAAGCCAATTGATAAGTTTTGGAGATCGAGGTTGTGGTTGGAATTTTATGACTATTTGATTCTATTTCAAAGTTTTTTAATGTTTAATTTAATTTTTTTAGAACTATTAATTTTTTTAAATTTGGTTTATTTCAAAGAAAAAATATAGTTTTGTTTCTAAAAATACTGCATTTGTTTCTTATTTTATCATTAGTTAAAAACTTATAATGGTAAGAAATTTTTTCTGGATTATCTATTATAAATAAAAACAGCATATGTCTTTGGATATACAGTTTAAATTCATATAAAAACCAGATTACCGGCAATACTAAAAAAAAAAGAAAAAAAAAAAAAAAAAAAAAAAGAGCTTTCTTCGCTTTGGAGAGGGTGAACAATTTTCATTTAATTGTTTATCAAGCTAAGACCAAATATATGGAATGAACTTCAAAAAGTGCCCTACTTTCTTTTTGAAATAGGACATTTTAAAAAGTTAAAATTTTTGCTTACTTTGATTCAGAAATTAATTCAGGAAATGAAAATACGTAAAAAAACTTAGAGAAGAGTTGAAAAGAATCAGCGTAATGCAAATTACGTTGCTTATTTGCATTAAAGAGATCTAACAAAATCAAACTTCATTAAAAAGAAATCTAAAGTATTGCTATGAAATACATTTAAAATATTGGTAATATTAATAAATTTCATAGATCCTGACAGAAAATATTACGAATCAATCACCTTTGTTGGCATAGATACAGATGGTGTATGGAGAAGGCGATACAAGGTTAAGCTTTATAAACATCTATAGCAAAGCTTATAAAGTTCATACAAATTCGGAGGAGTAAATAGTCTTGTATTAATATTATTGAAATTGTGCCCCAAACACCTGAAAAGTGTGCAAAAGTCAAATTTTATGCAAATTTTGCCTCTAAATAAACAGACCATATGGAGTAAAAAATGGTCACAATATGTGCATTTTATACTTTATGACTTTCCTAAACAAAATTTTAATTCACTGCATGTATATAAAGTGACACATGGAAATTAAGTTATTAAACATATTTAATTTTTCCAAAAACGTAAGTTTTCATTCTAAATTATTCAAAAATGAAATGCTATCACCACCTGTTTCTCTAAATCAGACATTCCCATCATTTGACCTTAAACACTGAATCAAAAATATGTACTATATTCAAGAAGAGATCGAAAAGTATCCAAGTACTGAAAAAAGAAGAGCATTTTACAATTTTCCTGGAACCAGGCGCGTAATATATCGGCCATGTAACAGTGAAAACTGGAGAAGCAAAATCTAAAAGAGCCTATACTACAATTTCTGGAAGTGGAATAGATCTGAAAGAACTTAGTGTAATTGAATGTGATGGAACCAACGTCATTGACGTTTGTTCCATGACAAAGGAGGATTGATTCGTTTACTGGAACTGGAGCTTGGGAGACAATTACAATGATGCATTTGCTTGCTCCATATCAACGAACTACTCTTACGACACCTCTTATGTGCATTGGATGGTGTAACAGTTGGTCCCAAAGCATTTTCCAGGCCAATTGGAAAAACCATTAAAACCTGCGAGAATCTCACTGTACAGAAATTTGTCTCAATAAGTTTAGAGAATATGCCCAATATAGATAGTTTGATTCTCAGTAATGACTAGAAATATTTATTTGATATTTGTTTAGCTGTATCACTTAGTGCATGTTCTTCCGATCTATCATTCAAAAAACCTGGTCTTGCTGCACACTTAAGATGGCTAACAACTGTAAACCTTATTTTGAGATTGTATGCAGGTACTGAAACGCCATCAGAAAATGTGTTACAGCTTACCACGTGTATTACGAAAGTATATGCACCTTTATGGTTTCATGTAAAAAGAAATAACTCTCTTACAGAAGGAACCTGACATATATGGAGACTTATATCATTTTCTCGATATATGGCACCGGATATCCGAGCTATAGTTGGTGATGTTATTCAGCAAAACATTTTTTTTTTATCCCGAAAATTAATTTGCTAGAAGTCAAAAGAAAGAAACCGTAAGCATAAGAATTTTTAAAGTACCAAAACTTAACTTCAAATCAGAGGATTACACTGAACTTATTAATTGGCAAACATTTGGTCCATATGGTCCTCCTATAATGAGTAATATCCCAACAGATGAAATTCAGAGTGCAGTGAATAGCTGAAAAGCAGTGAAATAGGCGACATGTCCTTGTCACACTCAATCAGTTGAACGTGGAGTCCGACTTGTCTCTGAAGCATCAGAAAGTGTATGCGGAGAAATGAAGCGTCATGGTTTCATATTAAATAAACTAATATCAAGATCCTTAGTAAAAAGTCTTAACACTAAGTCAGAATATAAGATTTCAAATGAACTTTAATTTCAATTAACTAGTAATGAATATTTCATTAATGATGATGGTAACAAGCTAAAGTTGAACCCAAGTAAATGATTAATCACCTTATAAAGGTGTTGGAAATGTAAATATCTTTCACAGATGGATTATTATAATAAAATCTAGTAAGTTTACTTTTATATAAACTTAGATTTTAATATTATTTTCTTCGAACTTGGAAATACTTATTTAAAAAAAATGTGATTTTTGACTCGATTTCAGAAGGCTTGGGGTACATCAAAATATGAAGCAAATTTAAAATACTTTTTACTATATTTAAGTACATCTAAATTATATTATTAAATTATCCTACCGATTCTGTAATTATTTTTTTTACGAATTGTTTCCTTTAGGATATTGCTAAAAAATCCCTTTTCAGCAAATCTTCAGGGGGTTTGGGGCATCGGAAGATATTAACGGATTTTGATCAAATTTTTAAGATAATAAAATGAACCCAAAATACAACTTTTACACCCCCTGCCGATCGAAATTAAAAAAAAAGGGTTTTTCGCTTCACCTTAATGTTGGTCCTGTTGTAGTACTACGCGTTTAAATAGGAGTCTGAATGGTAGTTCATTGAAGTATAGGAAGCATATGCACTGCAAGAGTATCTCAACGTGCAATTTGATCTGTCAGATTATTTCCAGCCAGTATTAATGGTAGTCCAATCACAGCCATGTGTGCCAATCACAGCCAAGTGCACTATGATCCAATGAAAAAGTAAGTTTCTGAGTTTCAAAGTAAGAAAAGGCGCCACGATAAGGCCACCCAGATTAAAACCCGTCAAAACACAGTTTTTATAAATGTTTCAAAGGTTATGCGCTAACGATTATTATTGAATAATTGAGGACTAAAAATAAAAAACGACCTAAATACCAAAAAAAATCGAAAATATTTTTTTACGGAAAAATGTCCTCAAGACCAAACTAAACAAAATGGAGAACGCCCAAAGGGCTAACTCCTGTAGCAATAATTTAAATTCAATCTGAAGTATGTACTTAACCATTGCCTCGTACAGATGCCTAGTACCAGATGAGACCATTTTTCGGCTCTCCTGAAAAATTTTCTTTTTTGGATTTAGGTCGTTTTCCATTTATAGTCCTCAATTACTAATTTGATTTTTTTTGTCAAGTTCTATCTACTTCATTCCACACAATACAAACTAATGTACCTCGATACTTTAGTGATTGGTGTATTCTATAAGTTGATGGAAAAAAGGTATGTTTTGTATTTATTCAAAACTTTGAAATGAATGCTTGAAGGAAAAAAAATGTATTTTTGAATATTTTTAATTATTAATATATGTTCTAAAAATGCATAGAATAGTGTTTTCCTACAAGATCCGGCTATTAATTTCCAGGACTGACGTAACTGTAGGAGAACGAAAAGCCGCAAGATAGCTAATGATTGCATATTGAAGAGCGTTTTCTTGCGCATGTGCAGTGCAATCGGCGCCCTTCTGAAGTAAGTGGTTCTCGTGAAAAGGGGCATTAAAACGTAGCTCTTAAATTCCTGCTGTCGACGTGAAAATGGGGCAAAGAATTAACATTAAATTTTGCTTCAAATTGGGTATCCTATCCAGGTACGCAGGGTCAGTATCAGCGTTGTCGATAAGTTCGCCACATGCGTCCAGTCTCAATTGCTTTTGTTCGTACCTTAAATGGTGAGGAACGAATCTGGAACAAATCTTGAGTTTGCCAAGGTCTCGCGTCAAAATTCGCCGAACCGTCTCTTTGTCCATGTTCAATTCATTGGCGAGTACTCGAATAGTCAATCGACGATCACATTTCACCATATCTCGAACTTTTTCAATTGCTTCCGGCGTGCTTACGGACTGCGGCCGACCTGTGTGTGGATCATCTTCGACGCTTTCGCGCCCGTCTCGAACCATTCAAAAGTTCTTGAGCGGGATAATGCTTCCTCGCCGTAAACTTGTTTTAACATTTCGTAGGTTTTCGCAGCTGTCTTGCCCAATTTGAAGCAAAATTTAATGTTAATTCTTTGCTCCATTTTCCCTTCGACGACAGGAATTTAAGAGCTACGTTTTAATGCGCCTTTCCACGAGAACCACTTAATTCAGAATGGCGCCGATTGCACTGCACATGCGCAAGAAAACGCCCTTCAATATGCAATCATTAGCGCCATCTTGCGTCTTTTCGTTCTCCTACAGTTACGTCAATCCTGGAAATTAATAGCCGGACCTTGTATGTTATGCCACTCTTTCACAACACATTAGAAATTATTTCCTTTTGAATACATAATGTTTAGAAATTAAAAAGATTTAGGAAAAATAGTTATTTTTTGTATTTTCTCCAAACTTTGAGGTGAATGCGCGATCGGAATATATTATTTATTTATTTTTCCAAAATTTGCATTACAGTTTTTTTTATCAAGATATGTAACAACTTTTTTCACCTAATGCGTTTCAAAAATAAAAAATAAATTGTTTTTTCGACCCACCCTCTTGAACATATTTGGAAATACATGAATTTGAAAACTACCCCAGTAGCACCAATCTGCTGACCAATCGCGATGTGGACCGTTGCTGTGGCTACTGATCTTGGCCTATATCGCTCATTGCGGGGTAAAATATACCTGAAGTTTTAAAATGTTGATGCAGAGTTTTAAAATGGAATTATAGTGTTATAAAAAAGGACGGAGGGATAAAAAAAAGTGTTTTGTGATAGTTTTAATTTGTGATGTAAATTAAAACTATCACAAAACACTTTAAACATCATTAAAAAGGAAGTGTAAAATCTTAAAACTCTGAATTGATATCTTCTGTCGCCTCTTTGTGTCGAAAGTTGTGAAAATTGGACTAAAATTGTTTAAAAATCAAAAATTAATGAATATACACCGATTTCGTTTTTTGTTTTGCGGTAATGCTTAAAAGTTACTGTTTTTTAACAACACCACATGTAAAAAGTTTTAGAATTTTACGTTAATATTTTCTGCCCTCTCAACGATACTCCATTTCGGAAATTGAAGGCAATTTTTAAAATAAAAACATATTACCCTTAACTCATTAGAATGCGAAAAGAAAATTTATTCCCTCTTTCATACATACAAAAATATTATTGCTTATAATCTTTTTTGAACCCAGATTCTGGCAAGTGGTTTCTGAATTTTTGTGTTGCTCTAATAAATACATCCCTATCCTGCTGTTCAACTGTTTTTCCCGAGGCTTCAGTGATTAATTTTGTGTGGGTGTGTGTGCGTGTGACGGATATTTAAAAGAGTGGCTCGAAAAAGTCATGCCTTAGATATTTTCACAATCATGCGGAAAAATTATGAATCTCATTATTAAAATGTGTGCAAAATCTTAGAACTCTCAATATATTCTGTCGAGGAATACCAGAAGATTACTAAAGACGCTTCTTACACAATATTTGCAAGCAAACCTTTTTAGAATACATTTAAAACTTTTGCAAATGCTTTTAAAACTGGACAAAACAGCTCTTGTTAGTCACAGATATGGTGTGTCCAACAGAGCTACGGATGGTATTGCATCGAGTGTTATGCAAAATTTGAGTTTAATATTTGAATCGAGCATCTGTCACGTCACAGACAAAAATAAAATATCGAGAGAAAAATTCTAGAATTAAAAAATAATTGTACTTTACCAGGCCTTTATTTTGATGGATGGCATGACAAAACCTAAACAACCAAAATACTCCAAAGAACAATTGTGGAAGAGAAGTACTGTGTTGTATCTGGTCATCGTCTCAAGTACATGGAACATATTGCATCTGAGCCGACCAAATGGTATAGTGGTTAGCGTGCTAGCTTCTAGACCGCAAGGTTGCGGGTTCGAGTGCCGTGTAAGGCATAAGGTGTTTGTAAATGTATGTTGGCTTGTCAAATGACGAATGTTTCGGCCCATTATAGCCCTCGTGGTGCTGACGGTGCCAGATAATCTGAAAACAACCAACCAACCAACTATATTACACCTGAAAGAGGATCTAGTCTTGATATATCCAACAGCATTTACGAATACCTAACCAATGCCTTATTGGATGATTTTAGCAACCTTATTGTTCTAGAAAGTGATGGCGCGGTCATGAACACTGGAGCGTTTAATTGTATAATTCGTAGGCTTGAAATGAGACTTCAGAGTCCAATCCAATGGATTATATTCTTACTTCATTTCAACCAGTTGCCATTTTGTCACCTATTTGTCTACACTGACGGCAAGTCCTCTGGCCACACGTCTTGCAGCATAGGCATTGGATGGAACCAGAAAGGATGAGAAAAGCTTCCACTTGCTGCTTTTAATAGTATTGATCCCACCACCCTAAGTTCTGATCAGAAATACTTCTTAGACATTTGCACCGCCATTAGTTCTGGCGTATGTTCTTCCTATCTAGCTAAGCATCAATCAAGAATGTTGAATTTGGCCCGCTGGCTGAGAACTTCCAATCGAATACTGAGGTTTTATATATCTACATCAGACCCATCAAATGAGTTGCTAACTTTGGTTGTATTCATTCCAAGTACCATCATAGTTTCGAATTAAGATTCATCATTCCATAATGGACGGTGCTAGATACTTGTGGCATTTCATCAGCTTATCTTGGTACTTCCCTAAGAAGTATCTTGATAAAATCTATCCAGTAATTTTTCTTAACGCTTACTTTGGGGATCCAGAAAACATGCTTATGTCCATTTTAACTGATGTGAAAAGCCATATTAGGATCCTTACAGCTATACTGATTGTCAAAGCAAAAGCAAGGGAAAATGGCCCACATGAAAGATGTATTCGCAGTTTCGTTATTCCTGAGGTTAACCTTGAAGCTACAAACTACATAGATCTCCTGAACATGCAAACTTGTATAGTGACTATGTGACATTACTTAAAGTTCTCAGAGAGCTCAGTTCTTATGAACTTATGAAGATGATATAGGACTGTGGTCCAATGGACGACTTGGATTTTATTAAATATCCTTCATACGCACAAGCAGATTGTCAAACTAAATACTGAAGCCCTTGGAAAAGCAGTAGTCCAATTTTCACAACTTTCGACCCATTGAAGCGACAGAAGATACCAATTCAGAGTTTTAAGATTTTACTCACTTTTTAATAATGAGAGTACTTTTCCGCGCTACCGCAAAAAGATCCAAGATAGTTCAACTTTTTCAGCCCGGCCTATTACTCGTGTTTCAGCATGGACTGGCCAATCATCCCAGAACCTCTGTTTCTGACATTTGCCAGTATCGTTGTGCGACCTGGGTATATGTTTGATTTATCGTTCTGTAATTACAATGGTTACGTTTTCGAAAAGAAATATTGGTTTGAAATACTTCTTCAACAATTTTCTTTTAAATTAATAGTTGAAAATCTATGCTTATTTACACTGAAATAAAAACTCCACAGTCAAGGATTGGTCTCTTTTTCACATTACTACGCACTAAATGTTAAGTTCAAATTTGACGCATACAATTAAGTGAAATTAAACAGATTTCGTTTAGAGAACGTGACTTAACGAGGTGATCAATAAAAAAAAAGCTGTAACCTCCAAACAATCAAGAAATTGTGAAGTTACTTGAAACATAAACTAATTTCAAATCATGATCGATATATAATTAATTACTAATTGTTTATACAAAAAAAAAAAAAAAAAAAAAAAATTGAAAGAAAGGCTGTGAGTTATATTGAAGAAAACTCTAGAATTTCTTTTCGTCAGTAATTATCATCTTTTTTTATCGTATAATATAATGAAGAATGTTACACCGCAATAATTAATTATTCAATCCATGAAAAGGAAATTGAACTTAAAGGATATCGCCGCCGTATCAGACGTATAATTGAATATTTGTCTGCGACATATTTCCTATACGTGCCATCTCTCTAACTTCAAGACAGAAATTGAATTTAGTGACAAATCCATGTCAGTGATCTACAAATCTAGAGCAATCACAGATTACAAAAGCGTTAAAAATCTTCACAAAGAAATAACAAAACTAAAAGCGGAGATAAAGATAAGGAAAACCTATTTTCATCGGCTTCTCTAGGAATTGAAAGTGCGTGGTACATCCCGAAATCGCGATGCATAGCAAAACAGCCGGGGAAATCAATCTGCCTTCTTTTGATTTCGGAAAAAATTAGTATCAGAGTGATTCTTTAACTTCATAAGGTTCAATTTAAACTCATTTCCTGAACTAAAGAAAGTATCTGTTTCACTAAGGCCGAATGGTTTGTTTGAAAATTAAGGTTCTTTAATTAAACGGGGTTACACACATAGTGGCCACAGAACCTGGAAAACCTAGAAATCAGGGAAATGTCTGGGAGCTTTCTGATTCTCGAAAAGATAAAAGAAAATGTCAGGAAATTTTGCTATTGTTCTGAAGATACGTTTCCCTGTTCATCTGTATTATGGTGCCATTTTCCCGAGGAATTGTGGTAATCGTTAGAAGTTTCATGTTACGGTATAGTTTAAACTTTTCATTTCTACCAAAACTTATTTTAAAAAAATTGGCATATTATCTCTTTGGAATAAATGTTCTATTTATTCAACACATCTGGAAAAAATGGAGAAATTTGAAAGAAAGTCTGTCGTAAAATCAGGGAATTTTTTAGAAATCTATCAGGGAAATCATGGAATTACCAGGGAACTTTTTTTTCCTGAATTATGTGGCCACCCTGTACAGAAAAATCGGAAAATCTTTCTGGTTTGCCAGAGATTTTTTAGGTATCGTATTTTTCAGAAAATACAAATAAATAAACAAGCAAATAAAAAAAAAATATATATATAAAAAAAAAATTAATAAACAAACAAATAAATAATAAAAAAAAAAATTAAAAAAAAAAAAACACAAATAAACACACAAAAAAAAAAAAAAACACAGACCGACAGACACACACACATACTGACTAAAATTTTTTATTTATTTTCAGCATCACATTTTTCTTTCAATTTTAAATATAATTCACTGACACCAATTTCGATAGCACAATCCATCTAGACTAATCATTCAATTTTTTAACTTTTGTCGCTTGTCTGTTTTTGCATATCCGAAATTATACTATTACTATTTCTTTACTGAATTGTGGGTTTTGTGTAGGTACATTACAATTCGTGTGTACAATATTTAACCAAAGGTATATTGTGATTTAGAATTTCAAGTTATTAGCTTTATTCTCAATTTCCTAGTTAAATGGCAACGCGTGGGTAGACACTTATAAAAAGTTGTTTAGTTTTTTAATTATTTGTTAATGCTCCATTATTGTTTATGTTTGGGTTTGAATTATCTAGCTGTGTTCCAAATTTTACTAATGCATTCGATTAGTTTCAGCGTCATTCGATATCCGATTGGCATGAAAGTGATTCGATTAGTGTTCCATTTTTTAATCTTAGGTGCAAACGAAAACTCATAAATAAAAGTGAAATCGTATATCTATATCGTTTTCATGGGCTAGACTACTTGTCTATTGCCTGGATGATCTTATTAGTATAGATCAGCAGTTTCTTTAGCCATTATGCAAATGATTGCATATTGGTTAAAGAAACTTCTACCCTTACAGTATAGAATTTTAATTACAGTAACACAAACAAAATCGGTCATTAATAGGTCGAAAAGAAATCAAATGACAAATACCTTTAAAATGTTTGACCTAAAAGGTCATTTTATAGCACATAAAAAGTTACAATAGCTTTTACAAACGTCGGAAGGAAAATATTGTCATTCAAATGTAATAATTTACTGTGTCACAAGAAAGTCACGAATGGTGCAAACAGATTGGTAATGTTTGATGTTGGAATGCTGACATTTGAAGTAGGTTATGGGTGGGTCATATTCTACCCTAGTATTTCTTTTCAATCAGATACTGATAATATCCCATGGTAATAGGTTCTGTGGCCTAGTAAGAAAATATAAGTGAGAAAAAAAAATACAAGGTGCCCATAAAGCAATGTCCCAGTCAAAGATACATTATAACAGTTTAATTTAGACTATTTACAACAAATCATAAATTAAATTAATGGTAAACTAACCTAGTTTTTCTTACACTTTTTAAATTCATATTAGTATATAAATTGCATAAATTAAATTATATTAAAATTTATAACTGGGTCATTCTTTTATGGACGGACTGTACTATTAAACATGGTGTACTATTTTCACAATTGAACATTCGTAGAAGATTAATTACTCTATTTTTTTTTTTTTTTTTTTTTTTTTTTTTAATTTTTAATAACTTACTTTAAAAATATTGTAAACAAAGTTCACACGCCGAATTTCTGCTCCCAAAAACTTTACATTGTAGAAAACCGTTATTTAATGAGCACTCACTCGACTTTTGTTTTTGTACATTAATATTCACATGTACTCAGTTTATGAACAACAACATTTTAGCTATAAATGACTGGCCTGGAAATGATCTAGTTCTCTAACAACAATGCGGTCCAGTCGTTATTGTTCTGAATAATCGAAATGCTCACTTAAAAAGAGTGATAACTGGTAACATACAATTTACCACTTTACACCATATTCATTTACGATCTGCTTCAATATAAAAGCACATTAATATTTTTTCGTTTAAATATAAGAAACTTCGATAAGCCTTCAAAAAAAATAATAATAATAATAATAATAATAAATTCCTGGTGCATATTCATAGTCTTCTACATTCTATATATTGTTTTATAAATTTATTTGTAAGTATCGGAAATAAAGAAGGCTGGTACTTTCCAAAAGTTATATGTTCGCGGTTGGTAAATTTTTTAACGAGACACCCATGTGGTATATCTTTTTTTGTTTTCTTTAATTTCCTTGACCATAGCTTTCATTGAATGCTAACAAACTATAATCTTAAAAAATAAAAATTTTACTATATGAATTTGAAGATATTTCTAAAAAATTTAATGTTGGTCTATGTTGGGTTATTGTGATTTGGGAATTACCGAGATCTGAATTACATTCAAAAGTGCAACCAAGTCTCAATCCAATTATCTTCCAATTTTTAAAAATTGAATATTTTGAAACAACGGACAGTTCTCGAAATTTGTCTATACTAGATCTTACCTTATATAAGTAGTAATAAGTTTTTAATAAGTTTAATAAGTTTTTAATAAGGTAAAAAAATTCCGGGCTCTCATTTTTTTTTTTTTTTTACGAAATTGAGAATTGTAATTTAAAATATGGCCGTCTGTGACATTTAGCAAACGTTCCGAAATCAAATGCGGGTTTCCTATATCCAATGCATCCCAAGGTCTATTGTGAGTACACATTTTTTTTATACTGTTAAATTTTTAGGAATGCAATAAAACGCGTTCCCTATGAATATTAGTCTAAAAATATTTATGAATTTAATCATTCTCGCGTTTTCTGTTACTTTAAAATAGTCTAAACCTGTCTTCCACTCGATTCTTTTTTGGACATTTTTTTCTTTAAAATATTTCTTGTTTTTGGGTGAAAATTTAATAGTTAAAAATTTGCATTAAACTGTGCACGAGCAAAATTCAAACCACATTTAAAAAAAAAGAAGAAAAAAAAAGTTGGGGGAAAAAAAAGCAGAAAAAAGAAAAGGAATTCCTAAAATGAAGGAATTCTCAGCAATTTATCCTTGGCTACAAAGCAAAACTCAACAAAGACCTAATAAATACTTCTTACAATTATACAAGAGGTACCCTTTTCTTTCTATTATTGTATTAATAATAATAAATAGAAACATATAGTAAACTAGCTGAATACCCGTGCTGCGTTACGAAATTTTACCATTAGCATTTTAGCGATCAAAAAACATTCACTTCAGACGTTTGCTCCTCCTTCGATCCCTACAAATTGATTTATCAAAATAGGAACTTTCCTTTGTTGACATTTTTAACAAAATTTATAATTGTGAATAGTATATTGGAAAGAGACATTTGAATATCCCTCGTTTAGGACGTTTAACTCCCTTCGGACACTTTTTAATTACGTAATCGAGATTGCAATAGTTGATTGCGTTTATGTTTGATCTTAGTTCAAAATTTCAAAGTAATAGCTGTATTGGAATTGATACATTAAGATATTCCTCGTATAGTTTCAATGTTGCGTCGACTTTTCATCCCTTAAAAATTCGTTAATCGATATTGGAATAACTTATTTTTTTTTACATTTGTCCTTTTAACATTTGCACCAAATATTAGAATTATGACTAAATTGGAAGAGGAACATTCGGATATCCCTAGTTTGGAACTTTTAACCTCTTTTCGACCCCTTAAAGTTGTTTAATCGAGAATGGAATAGCTTACTTTTTCTATGTTTATCTTTTTTGACATTTGTACCAATTTTCAGAGTTGTGACCAAATGGGAAGTGGGACATTCGAATATCCCTCGTTTGGAACGTTTAACGCCTTTTCGACCTCTAAAAGTGGGTTAACCGAGATCGGAATAGCTTACTTTTTCTATGTTTGTCTTTGTTGAAATTTGCACCAATTTGCAGAGTTGTGACCATATGGGAAGTGGGATACTCGAGTTTGGGACGTTTAAACCCTTTTCCACCCCTTAAAGGGATTTAATCAAGCTCGATATAGCTTAACTTTTCTATGTTTCTTTGTTGACATTTGTACTAATTTTTAGAGTTGTGACCATATGGGAAGTGGTATATTCGAATATCCCTCGTTTGGAACGTTTAACCCCTTTTCCACCCCTTAAAGTGGGTTAATCGAGATCGGAATAGCATGCTTTTTCTATGTTTACCATTGTTTGTATTTGTACCGATTTTCAAAATTGTGACCATGTTGGAAGTGGGACATTCGAATATTCCTCTTTAGGAACGTTTAACCCCTTTTCCACCCCTTAAAGTGGGTTAATCGAGCTTCGAATAGATTACTTTTTCTACGTTTGTCTTTATTGATATTCGCACCAGTTTTCAGAGTTGTGACAATATGGGAAGTAGGACATTCGAATATCCCTCGTTTGGAACGTTTAACACCTTTGCGACCTCTTAAAGTGGGTTAATAGAGATCGGAATAGCTTACTTTTCTATGTTTACCATTGTTTGTATTTGTACCGATTTTCAAAATTGTGACCATGTTGGAAGTGGGACATTCGAATATTCCTCTTTAGGAACGTTTAACCCCTTTTCCACCAGTTAAAGTGGGTTAATCGAGCTTCGAATAGATTACTTTTTCTACGTTTGTCTTTATTGATATTCGCACCAGTTTTCAGAGTTGTGACAATATGGGAAGTAGGACATTCGAATATCTCTCGTTTGGAACGTTTAACCCCTTTGCGACCCCTTAAAGTGAGTTAATCGAGATCGGAATAGCTTACTTTTTCTATGTTTACCATTGTTGATATTTTTACCAATTTTCAGAATTGTGTACATGTGGGAAGTGGGAGAATTAGTGATGAGTGAGTCAGTGAAGTTGATTTTTATACCAATTTTCAGAATTGTGTACTTGTGGGAAGTGGGAGAATTAGTGATGAGTGAGTGAATCAGTGAATCCTGATTCACTCACTCAGTGATGAGTTGCCTTATATATAGAGAGAGATTATCCGTTACATTTTTTTTTTTTTTTTTTTTTAAGATATCTGAATTATTTTAGCGCGGGACAAATTATGCATTTCTGTTATCCAATAAAAAAAATCGGAAAATAGCTTTTTTTGTTATTAACTATAAGCACAGGATAGAAGGAATCGCAATTTATGATGTTTCATTGATTTAGCCAGTTTTCAACAAAAAAAAAAAAAAAAAAAAAAAAAAAATGGCTAAAGTAGTCTACGCCATTTTTTATTAATCGCATTTTGAAATATTTTCATTGGAATAACAAATTGTGAAATATATTGCGACTGCTGTTGTTTGGAGTTTTAATTTTTTTTTTTTTTTTTTTTTTTTCTTATAGAAATTTAATTTTATTCCATCTCTTATAGAAATTTAATTATATCTTCACAGTGCTCACCCCCTCCTATTTCTCCCCCACCTATTTCTGAACGTATCTAGAAAGGACAAAATCTTTCTTTACAAAACTAAGTTGTCTGTACGTCTGAGCCTTATACAGATCCACAATTTTGCACCTAGAGCTACCAAATTTGGTACATTAAAGCTTTAGTACATAGAGATTGTAGAGAACAACTTTTAAATTCAATTAAAAGTTGCTTTCATTAAAATTTAATGACACGAAAAAATAATTATTGGAATGGCACCGATATTTTTTATTACATCAGAATAAAATCTAAAGTTATTTTAATGTATCCCCCTCATTTTTCTAATTATTTTTATGTGTTACAATCATCTGTCCTATAAACAGTTCCAATTTTATTGTAATATTTCAGTATATTTGCTGTCAGTCGATACCTTTAACAACTTCTGCGCATGTGCAGTTTTAAAGCATTTTTTTTTATACATCGTTTTGTTTCTCTAGGTATTAAAAGTCATCGCGCTTTTGTTAACATTTTGTGCTGTCGTCAAAGATATATTGTGCTCAGCGAGTATTGACATTTTAATTTTATTTAATGAGTATTAATAACATTTAAACAAAATTAATTCGTTAAATTCTTTTGTATATAATTAGCAAATATTTTTTGTATTACAGTTGTCATAAATATCTAACATCTAAAAGTTCGTTTACCAACATAATTTACCAATAATACGTTGGTGCAGTTATGGGATGTTTTCAGTCGGATTTTGATCAACTTGATAAATCAATTATATTTTTTTTCCAGGAGGTGTCCATTACGAAATAAAATCTAAGAAGTCCATCTAATTTGAAACACCTACGTATATCATTGGGTGTGTTGTGTGGCATCGCATTGACCAATATTGGTATTATTACGTTATATCCATGCCACTTGGAGACAATTTTTCAGTTGGCGAACATTTTAATAGATAACACTATCGTTTCAATGATTGTCAATTTTTCTCTTAATTCAGATTTTTTTTTTTTTTTAAGACTTTAAGACAAAAAATTACGAACTTGGTACAATATATTTTCACGATTATTTTTAAAACATAGGCTAGAGCTAAACTACTATAGCCACCAGGCATATTTTGTTATTATTTCTATGTTTACAAAATTTTAAATAGTTAAATTTTTCTAGCTGGATTAATTAAAATTATGAATCCAATTTCATTTAATGAGAGTTAGTTAAAATATACATAGAATCTAGCACAGCAATGGATTATTTAGGCTCAATTTGACTTCATCACTTGCAGCCTCAATTGTAAATTCGCTGAAGATTATTGAAATTCACAGAAAACTTTCCAATCATTTCGACATTTGCTAATATGCCGCCAAAGAGAAAAACGAATATAGAGGCTAAGTATAGAGCATATGCCGCCAAGAGAGCTAGGGCATCAGCTCTGCAAAAACAGTATCGACTGGAGTATGACCGATCGCGCTATTATAAAATGAGCGAAAACATGGATCTGTTACAGTACATTGGAAACTGATCACAAACAACAATTAATCTGAAGTAGTAGAATAAAATGCCGCCAAAGAGAAAAACGAATATAGATACAACAAGAATAGAGTTGAGGCTGCAAGTGATGAAGTCAAATTGAGCCTAAATAATCTATTGCTGTGCTAGATTCTATGTATATTTTAACTAACTCTCATTAAATGAAATTGGATTCATAATTTTAATTAATCCAGCTAGAAAGTATTTGGAAAGTAAGAAGTTCAATTTTTACTTTTCAGCTACTTTACAAAATATTTGGATACTTTGATACCGGCAAAGATACGTTTCTGCGTATACTTTGATTTCAAAAAGTATGCTGGTTAAATTCATTGAAAGTAGGCGCCTAAAAATTCCAGTGCATGCCTTTTATTCAAGACCTTCCCACCCCATTCACCATTGCTGTCCCAATTTAGAAATTTAGTATCTATCAAAGAAGAATTAAAAGAAATTCTAAGTAAAAAAAATATATTTACAATTTGCTAGTATGCCGTACTTCACATTTTATAGATCAGCTTGTTTTATTGTATCCTTGAACTATATCTCCATCTCAGCTATCGCAATTTCAGAATTTGTAGGCTTTGATGGACGTATCATTTCACAAGTGTTAATCCATTAAAAGTGACTATTTCTTACAATGAGTTGACGCCCCAACGCGACTCTTTCGATAAACGAAGGGCACATATGTGTTTTTAATGAATACACTAAAACGGTAACGTACGTGGAATGGAAAAAGGCTTATATAATTTCTAGGTCATCGTGGCAAAAGTTCAAAACATTTGTCTCTGAAATCCCGATTCAGAATTAATCATTCAAACTAATCTGACGTTTCTAATCGATGGTAATTCAAATCGCCTTATTAACAACATTTGCTGATTTTTGAATGTCAACAAAATTGATGGAAACAACTACCATCTTACCAAATATTGCAAAAAATTAACTCCTGCAATTTTTATTCACACTGATTTATATAAATGCCGAAATGAAAAAAAAAAAAAAAAAATTGCTAAAGAATGATAGTGATATAAACATAGTACTACTATGAAAGAATGATTATGTATCAATTTAATACTATGATGAATTTATATAGTAATGATACAAGTGACAATACTAATGACAATAATAATACTAATAATAACAACAACAACAACAATAACTATTATTATTATTATTATTATTATTATTATTATTATTATTATTATTATTATTATTATTATTATTATTATTAATATTATTATTATTATTATCATTATTATTATTATTATTATTATTATTAATATTATTATTATTATTATTATTATTATTATTATTATTATTATTATTATTATTATTATTATTAATATTATTATTATTATTATTATTATTATTATTATTATTATTATTATTATTATTATTATTATTATTATTATTATTATTATTATTATTATTATTATTATTATTATTATTATTATTATTATTATTATTATTATTATTATTATTATTATTATTATTATTATTATTATTCATTCTTTTGTAAATTGTTTTCTTTTTCATTTCGTCATTTATGTAATTCAGTGTGAATATAAATTGCAGTTGTTAATTTTTGTAATATTTAGTAGAATGGTAGTTGTTTCATTCAATTCACCAAGTATAGGATTTTCTTAATAAGGCAATTTGAATATACTGGGATATGTTTGAATACATTTGAATTTGTTAATAAATAATAAATAATAACCATGATGATGACGACTACTGCTGTGTATCATATAAAACTTTCAGATCTTTTAATACGTGTCCTCTCAGATTTAAAAAAAAAAAATTCTAATGCAATTTTTCTTGCCCATATATATATTATAAGGACAATACTAGGCATATATGCAACACACCGGGCGAGTAGCTATGTAGAGACATTCTCAGACATAAAACAACTTCCTTCCTCAAATACTATATACACATTACAAAAACGCACATAATCGTTAAATTCGCAATCGTACGTAGACGTAATCTTCAATCTTCCACTCTTTTTCGCAAAAGAAAACAAAGAGAACCATTTCAATTTTGCCTAATATAAAGTAATATTTTGTAATTATATATATATATCTATACAAGGTCCGGCTATTAATTTGAATATAATAGACGTAACTATAGGAGAATGAAAAGCCAGAAGATGGCGCTAATGATTGCATATTGAAGAGCGTTTTCTTGCGCATGTGCAGTGCAATCGGCGCCATTCTGAGGTAAGTGGTTCTTGTGGAAAAGCGCATTAAAACGTAGCTCTTAAATTCCTGTTGTCGAAGTGAAAATGGAGCAAAGAATTAACATTAAATTTTGCCTCAAATTGGGTATCCTATCCAGGTACGCAGGGTCAGTATCAGCGTTGTCGATAAGTTCGCCACATGCGTTCAGTCTCAATTGCTTTTGTTCGTCCCTTAAATGGTGAGGAACGAATCTGGAACAAATCTTGCGTTTGCCTAGGTCTTGCGTCAAAATTCGTCGAACCATCTCTTTGTCCATGTTCAATTCATTGGCGAGTACTCGAATAGTCAATCGACGATCACATTTCACTATATCGTGAACTTTTTTAATTGCTTCCAACGTGCGTATGGACTGCGGCCGATCTGTGTGTGGATCATCTTCGACGCTTTTTTGCACCCGTCCCGAAAGCGTTTGAACCATTCAAAAGTTCTTGAGCGGGATAATTCTTCCTCGCCGTAAACTTGTTTTAACATTTCGTAGGTTTCCGCAGCTGTCTTGCCCAATTTGAAGCAAAATGTAATGTTAAATCTTTGCTCCATTTTCACTTCGACAACAGGAATTTAAGAGCTACGTTTTAATGCTCCTTTCCACGAGAACCACTTACCTCAGGATGGCGCCGATTGCACTGCACATGCGCAAGAAACCGCTCTTCAATATGCAATCATTAGTGCCATCTTCCGGCTTTTCGTTCTCCTACAGTTAAGTCAGTCCTGGAAATTAATAGCCGGACCTTGTATATATATATATATATATATGTAACGGTAAAATAGTGCTGACACTCTTAGGATATAAAAAAGCAGCCGAGATTTAACAAATGTAAAAGTTTATTGTCAGAGAGGCTCGGAACGAAGTGGGTGATGCAATCTCTAGTGTCAAGATTTGATATTCTAAGAGGCGGAGTCAAAACGGATTACGTAGCTTATATGAGTTTGAGTGATGTTCTACAATGTTCCAAGTGGTTCTTCTATATATATATATATATATATATATATATATATATATATATATATATATATATATATATATATATATATATATATATATATATATATATATATATATATATATATATATATATATATATATATATATATATATATATATATATATATATATATATATATATATATATATATATATATATATATATATATATATATATATATATATATATATATATATATATATATATATATATATATATATATATATATATATATATATATATATATATATATATATATATATATATATATATATATATATATATATATATATATATATATATATATATATTTTTTTTTTTTTTTTATTAGTTAATTCAGTTTAACGCAGAAGTTATTGCAGTATTTTAACAAAAAATTTGCATTGTAAGATCTCGTTTTCGACAGAAAGAAAGTTGGCTTCATTTACAGGACAATGCCCGGACCCACGTTGTGTTGCCTGTGAAACGATTTTTGGTCCACCATGAGGTAAGTGAAGTTGAAGAGATTTTCTGCACTTATAGAATCCGCAGCACGCAAACTGCAAAATGTTCTGAAGGGAACAGGGTTTGAGGATGTTGAAGACATTTGACGTCAAAATCGAAGAGCATTCAATTAAAGGATTTTAAAAATAGTTCCGAAACTTTTACAGCCGAACACAGATGTGCATTACAGCGTATAATTACAAAACATATTAAATGAGTATGTAATTCACATAATATTTTCCGGATTTATTAGATTAGTCGAGGAAATGAATAGCCGTACACTGTTTGGATTAAAAAATTCCACATATTACATTTATTGAGTATGGCAAGTTCTAGATTGTTTATAACCTCGTGCTGCCATCTGTATTCATCTTCCCTAACTTTTACTGACTTTAAAAAAGTTTCCGATGTTGATCTTAAACAATAGATGGCGGCACTAGTTTTAGAAATGTTTTGAGACATTGATAAAGCTCAGGAATCTGGTGATCTATGACAGTTTCTTTTGAAGCCAAAATAATGCAATTGAATTCCAATTATGGTCACAGTAAACGTTGCAAAGTCGAGAGAACAAGATAACGTGGCCATTTGAAGATATTCTTTTTTTCTTCTTAGTATTTGTCCTAAATCTAAGAAAAATTAGGAAAAGTTACCAGATCCCTAAGATTGCATCTACACATAACGTTATCTTGCATTTCAAAAATGTTAACTTATAAATAGCATAGAATATTGATTCTTAAATTATGTTTTCATTAACATATCAACCACGTTTTGTTAACATTGCAGCAGTGAAGGTGAGGGCCCGATCAACAAGTTTTTCTGGCACTCCCACCAACAAAATTATATATGGGCGCCAGCAGGATCCATTTTATTGGATTATTGGATGCTAATCAACTTTTCATCGGTCATATAAAAGACGACATAAATTAATTCATCGATAATTTTTTTAAAAATTTAATAGAAGGAATAATTGTTTAATATGTAAAACTTTTTAATTAAAATTAATAACTAAAAATCTTAAAACTAAAAGTCACAGAATAAATTTTTTATAATACATTCAAATACTGAATCAAAATTATTGCCTCAAAAGAATATTTTAGATGTAATTGTAGAACAAAAATTTGTAGGGTTCTGCAAATTACAAAAAAAAAAAAAAAAAAAAAAAAAAATTAGAACAATGGATAAGCATTGAAAACCGGAAAATACTTTTTATTTCGGAAACATCAAAATCAAAGCCTACAACTGTTTTCCGAAGTAATTATTTCCTGATCTTTAAAATTCTAATGCAAATATATTTGTAGTAATGAAATTGAACTAAAAATTAATAAGTTTGGGGGGTGTAAAAATCAAGAAAACTTTCAAGGATCCAAATCGGACAAATCCTCTGATTAAATTCAAAATGAAGTCTTAATTTTTTTATGCAAACTATTTTTTTTCCCTTTCACTGTTACTGTCTTTAAACCTGTTCATGTTAAGTCGTATCATTAAATACTGGACACAACTAGTGGTTCTTATCGGGACTGTCGCGAAACTAAGAGACTCTCTACTCTGTATAGGGCCCTGTACTAAGTTTGATGACGTCACGCTAAGCGATGGATGAAAACACGAAGGCACCGTAGTCCGTAATCCACAGATGAATGAAACATCTCTGGTAATTTCTATAAAATATTATGTACTGAGTATAATTATTAAATGTTATATATTAAATGTTTTAATACGTTAAATTGTTTAATTGTAGAATATTCAGATACAACATTTAATTTCATGAAGTAAAAGCACAGAGAGTGGGATTTAAATTAAAACACTGCGGCAAATTCTTGAAATTATAACTAGATTTTTTCAATATTACTAATATTCCTTTTATAGTAGATTATTCGGGTTGAAAATTCTCTGAAATATATTCATATACTAATATATCTTAAATAATTTCAATACCATAACAAGCAATACATTAAAACAGTATGTATTTAAAAGAATAAACATTACAAAAATACAAACACTAAATTATTATACAAAAATTGTATTTCAACTTTGAATATAATAGGAATTTAAAAATTGTAAATTGCTAGTACCTAATATTCTGATTAAAATTTCCTTATTAAGCAATGTATTTTCTCAAGAAGAACATGATAAATTATTTCAAATAGATATTTTCATTTTTAAACAAATAAGTTGGTTGGCTTATGAGCTCAACGACCTATTCTTATACACAATGACGGCTAAGGAGGATGGGACATACAGCTTAAAGTTGATTCCGAACCACAATGAACATACATGCCTTATCCGTGATTCGAACCTGGCACCTTTGGCATGCATGGCCAGAGAGCTAACCACAGTCATCAGATGGGAAAACAAATACGACTTCGTTGATTTGAAAATAAGTGTCAAAATGAAATCATAAAAATTATTCCCTAGGAATATATTTTTATATAGTTACAAATAAATGTCAGTAAAAAAATTATAAAAATATATTTTTAGCATTCATAAAACTGATAATTAAAAAAACACCAATATTAATCAATGCAACTAACTACTAAATTAAAAGTAGTGAAGTACATCTTTTATTTTTCAGAAGAGAGCGACTTGAGAACATTATTATATACTTTTTTAACTATGAACCATCATTATTATCATTACATTTCAAGAGCCATTTTAATCTTTTAATTCGTGATTATTTTTTTCTTCTCCAAAAAAAAAAAAAAAAAAAAAAAAAATACAGTCTACAGGAAATATTCTGTGGAATACATATTGGCACTTTTTGAATGATCAGGCAATAAAAAATAATGCGATATTCTTGAACACACAACAACCAGTCTTTTTTTGCTATGTTTACGTTTTCTTTTAGATTTTATCGTATATTCTTCTAACTGGTCTATTCTTCCATCGGTATCATATATTCTTGTAACCTTCCTTGGTACTAAGAAAAGAAACATCATCAGGTTTTGTTTACGAGTATAGCCATTAAAATATAATTTCAACTTAAATCAAGTGATAAATAGAAAGATTACTTTCTAACTATTTTTAATGATATTAAAAAATCAGCAAATGTTTTCATGATAGTTGTTTCAGTAGGAAACAAACATCTTCATCGTCATCAGTTTTACAAAATTATATTTTCAAAAGAATATTTGAAATAGAATTATGAAATAAAACTTTTTTTAATTTCTAAGAGAGATTGTTTGAGTTACGATAGGATTAAGCCTAACTTAGAATACTAAAAGTTTGATATCAATACATTAATAACATGATACAACTTACCTGTAAAGTTTTCAAACATGAAAGTCACTCCTTTATAGAATTATCCTTTCCACATTTTAGCTTGTTAATTAAATAAAAAAAAAATTGTAAAAAGAAACATTTTAGCTATCGATAAATTTCAATACCGTATGTACAATCCAGTTTATAGAATAGTTTGTTTACATTTTCATCCATCGCTTAGCGTCGCATAAGATAAGAGCGCCATCTGGTTGTACCAGGCCCGATATAAATATGTTTCTACATTTCGCGGCGGTCCCGTTCTTATCAACCATTTATGTAGCATCTGTGCTCTGATATTAAAATATAAAAATGACACAAAAAGATTTTTTTTTTTTTTTTTTTTTTAAGTGAGCAACATGCGTGTATAAAAATAAAACAAAAACCTTTGTACAACAGTAGTAGCCCCTCGTTATATTGCACCCTTATATTATAGCTCATTCGGATGTATCGAGCTTTTGCTAGGTCTCCCATTTTTTTTCTTTTTCAGATTTTCCATTTTTATTCTTTTACTTTCTCAAAATAGATGTGTTAAGCGGCCCGCTTACGAACGCCCACAGACGAAGGTGACTGCAAAAACGATAGATTTTTTTTTTAATCAATATTTAAATTATCTACGTACAAATTAAAAAGAGTATCTATACTTTATGAATACAAAAGTATGAGTACGTTGTAAAAGGTTCGTACAATAAATTAACGTATATGTGCTCTGGCTGTAAAATTAAACTGTAAATGGAATTTCTCTGACTATGTTATTTAAATGGTTCATTCTATTATTGTGCATACTTTTGCTCCTAAGTTATTTTATAAAGTGCATATTTCATAAATTAAATGTTTTTCATTTATCGTATCGCTCGATAAATCACGCAATCGGATAGTGCGCGCATTTTGTTTGTTCTCCTCAAAGAGCGATATATCGAGGGGGCTATTGTATTGTTTTCAGCTAAAAAAAGTTTTTCGAATTGTTTTTGGCATTTCTATCCACGTTTTTTAACATCCTAATTTTAAAAAAGCGGTTTAGAAAAACTGCCTGTTTGCTAAAAAACAAATCACGCGATTTTAATCAAAATTACTGTCTTAAAAATGCCTCTTACGGTGTTCTAAACATCCCTCCCAACGAAATTACACCAATTCTCCTATAAAACTGTAAAAAGTTTAAAAATGAATGTCTTCCACAGACTGTTTCTTCTCTATTGCACTATCTCTTTCCTTATCTCAAAGAATAATGTAAGAAAGGCCCCTATAAGAATTATCGCCAAACTGGCCATTTTTTCTAAATGAATTAGTAAAATATAGAAACAGAAAATTACACCAATCCACACCAGCATAATAAGTTGTGCGACGCTCCATACCCATAGTTTTTATGCAAATAGCGTGGAAAACTGTGTCGCCATTGTTCTTGTGTGTTTTGGAATGAAGTTTGCATGTGTTCGTACTCAAGTGTTTCGTTAATGCGAAGAACATCTTTATTTTTCATTTTTAATCTAGTCAATAAATCAAATGGTGTAGTTCAGTTGATGATGCGTACTTGAATAATTTAGTCGGATCTTCAATAGAAAGCTTTGTGACGGAGATTAATGTAGCATACAATTTTTCCCATCGGACCGATGTCTCGGGAAATGTTTAATCTTTATTGCATAGATCCACGGAAATTTTTTAATTGCGTCAACCACAGTAAATATATGTTTATAGTATAGTTATATATGAAGATTGAGCGCCAGAATGAACCATCCCATAACTTGATTACACATTTGATGGCCTCCTTTGATGGCCCCACATTTGATGGCCTCCTTCCAATATTTTTTCAAAACTATCCATGCCAGAATGGACCAAATGTGGTTTACCTAATGGCTAAATCTATTCTGGTCAGTGTCTCATATACTATATACCTGTTTATTGATGGAAGTGGCTCCAAAATATTATTGTGCTATGTAGCTAGTGGTATATCTCCTTTTCCAATATTCAATCCTTTTCCAAAATATTAAAGTGCTATGTGGCTAGTGGTATATCTCCTTTTCCAATATTCAATCCTTTTCCAAAATATTAATGTCCTATGCAGCTAGTGGTATATCTCCTTTTCCAATATTCAGTCCTTTTCCAAAATATTAATGTGCTATGTGGCTAGTGGTATATCTCCTTTTCCAATATTCAATCCTTTTCCAAAATATTAATGTGCTATGTAGCTAGTGGTATATCTCCTTTTCCAATATTCAATCCTTTTCCAAAATATTAATGTGCTATGTGGCTAGTGGTATATCTCCTTTTCAAATATTCAATCCTTTTCCAAAATATTAATGTGCTATGTAGCTAGTGGTATATCTCCTTTTCCAATATTCAGTCCTTTTCCAAAATATTAATGTGCTATGTGGCTAGTGGTATATCTCCTTTTCCAATATTCAATCCTTTTCCAAAATATTAATGTGCTATGTAGCTAGAGGTATATCTCCTTTTCCAATATTCAATCCTTTTCCAAAATATTAATGTGCTATGTGGCTATTGGTATATCTCCTTTTCCAATATTCAATCCTTTTCCAAAATATTAATGTGCTATGTAGCTAGAGGTATATCTCCTTTTCCAAAATATTAATGTGCTATGTAGCTAGTGTAATATCTCCTTTTCCAGCCACGCTTCCTACATTTTGTGAAGATAAAATACTTATATTTACACATTTGTTCAATGAAATATTTATTTTTACTTCAGTTACATTTTGCTTAATACTGAATGAAATATCATATGTATAGTCCTTAAAAGTAACTTTTTTCCATATTTCATAGTGGCAGCCAAACGTTGGGAAGAAAAAAGAACAAAAATTCTCAGGTATTTTTCATTTCAATGAAAGTAGAAGAAGAATATAACCCATATTAACAAAGTTTTTAATATAAATCTTTTATATCCATCGTCAATTTTTATAATTTTTAAAAATCCAAAAAAATTCTATTAGGGAAATGAGCGGCAAACTACGTCTCAAAAATTATTTATTAAAAATGAACAGGAATTTATGCCCTCACATTCAAATATCTTTTTTTTATTTTGATTAAAATAATTTTATTATTTATTTATTAAAAAAAATTTACAACAGAAAAGAGTTTCTTCAATGGTCGGTTAAATACTATTTTAACGCGGTTGGATGACGGCATGTTGGTTTATTAACAGTCCTTAAAATCGGCTTTTTAGTTACAGTTACAGTCTCGAAATTTGATAGAATGCATTGTCATCGACATCGAATCTATCTGCCAAGTTTCAGACCCATTGGAAGACGGCAAGGAGGTTAATTAGGCGTCCACAAATTTGCCCGCCATCGGCAAACATACCCACTCACATACACACGAAATCGAAGTTAATAGAAGGATTTAAAAACATGTTTCCATTTCACCAATTTTTAAAATTGCTTATTCTAAAAGTTCCATACAATTTATGTTTTTTTTTTTGATAAACAACTATTTGAAAAGGGGAAAAAAAAAAAAAAAAAAAAAATATATATATATATATATATATATATATATATATATATATATATATATATATATATATATTATGCAAAATGTATTAAATATGTTGTGCTATTTGAAAGACTATATTTTCATTGAACTAATTTCCATGTTCACCCAGGAGGTATAGTTCAGGAACGCCTTACCCCTTTTTTTTTATAAAGCAGGCGGGTGTCCCAGTAGGCATATTTCCTGCATTATTTTTATTTTTAACTCACAAAACCTCAAGTCATCAATCGAAAAGTAACAGCGTTTAAAATTCAGGAGGTTCCTAGTCTGTGCATTGTAAGTGAAGAAGTGATACACATTAACTCTTAGTCAAAGGAAGTCATTGTAAGTCTTGTTCAGAACATCATTGTCTGGAAGTCATTGTTACGAATTCATAGTCAAGAAGTCATAGCATGTAAAGTCACCAAGTCATCATCTGTAGGTTATGTCAGGAAGTGATAGGCATCAAGTCTTAGGAAGTCACAGTTACAAATTCACAGTAAAGAAGAAGTCATAGCATGTAAAGTCCCGAACTCATCAACTGTAAGTTATGTTAAAAAATGATAGATATCAAGTCTTGGGAAGTCTTAATCAGGAAGTAATTGTCTGGAAGTCTTAATCAGAAAGTAGTAATTAGTAAGTCGTAGTCAAGAAGTCATAGGTATAGGTAAGTCCCGAATCGTTTATATCACTATTAGCAGGTAAAGCAGCAAAGAATGCTGTTGGAAACAAAGAGCTTGAAGCGTTTCCACTTCCCTTAGGTCTTCTTCCTGTCATCCACCAACTTAATTATTGGAGTCGGCAGTGAGCTGGATTGACGTTTATTGGTGGTGCTGCACCAGCTGATGAATAGAGAGACTTCTTCTGGTCTTCCTGCCAGCATGACAAGAATATGTCTATATGGGAATGACAGTTGAATTCTGCTCTGCAAGTACCTCCAATTCTGTTACTTCTTGGATTGTTTCCAGCGTTGAATAGTATTTGAGCTTGGTAATTACTCCTCGAATTGGCAATATCAATTATTTCAAAACAAATCGATAAACGTTAGATTATCAAAATTTTTTTTGTCTCAACCGAATAAAACCTCTGTTAAAATTAACTTTCGTACCTTTCATTGTTACAGCTTTGTTTTAGAAAATTCATTCTTGAAAAGACATCGAAAAAGTTTTGTATAGAGCAATATTATTTAAAACATAATTTTACAACAATTAAATGTGCTACTTTTCAAAATACGCTATGGCTCACAACATTGGCTTTATTTCCTTATTGGCCAATTTTATTCTGTATGTAATAATTTCTTGCGGTTATTGGAAAAACAAAAATTAACACGATTTATATAAAGTTCAACCGATGACCACAATGATTTACAAAAGGAGAAGGGAAGGGAGGGGGGGGGGGCATAACTGACCACTTCATAGATAAACAAACTAGGGGTGTGGAATATCGTACAACTATCAATTACACTATAATACTGACGTGGATTTGCGTTATTTGCCGTTTTTATCTATTCATAATTTATTTAGAAAAAATTACCAGTTTGGCGATATGTAGGTCTTAAAATAAAAAAAAACCTTCCAAATGGCGATTGAGGCAATATATTTTTGATAATTCTTTCATGGTCCTTTTTTGCAAGTGAAACAGAGGAGATAAGAAAAACGCTCGTTGATGAGCGATGCTCAAGGAAAGAAAACTCTATGTTGAAGACATTCGTTTTTCACTTTTTTTACCACCTTTATAACATTTTAGAAGTGTGGGTAGACGCGGGGTGACGCGTCCCCCCACTTGTCCAGAAAATACCCATGCGTCTCCCCACTTCTAAAAACACTGAAATCCATCCCCCCACTTCTAAAACCACTGAAATCCATCCCCCCACTTCTAAAACTACCGAAATCTATTCCCCCAATTTTAAAAAACATTCAATCCGTCTAAAAACTAAAAGGGGTGAGGGAAAAGATAGAATTAACCATTTTCATTACTTCTGCTTTTTCTGGCTGTTTGTTATTTTTTATACTTTCATTTTTGTTTTGTTTCAAGCAGATTCAGTCAATTTTTCTTGGAAATGCGCGGCGAGTTTCGGCGCCCGTTGTCTGGGATTATTGAAGGAGTGGATAGAAAAAGACATTTATTGCACTATTATTTCCTGTTTTGTCCTCGACATTTAATGTTTTGCGTTTTGTTGATTATTAGTAGAAAACCGTGTATTCCTCCAACTTAACCATTAACTCTTACTTCTGATTCTAAACGGCATTTGTATTTGTAATCCATCTAGTAAAAATCAAGATGAGGTTGATATATTTGGCTTCAAAACTGTAAGAAAAATGACTCCGATACACTACCAGAACGTTGAGGAAAGAGCAGTGGAAAATGTGCAAGTGCATCAAGTTGAAGAGACCACGTGGAGAGAGAATCTAGCACGTGACAGCAACAGTAAGCAAAAACGCACTGCAGTAATGATTATACAAAATGATACGCACCTTCAGAAATACGAGTATCCATGCCTTACTTGAGAAGAACAAAAACTTGGATGCAACACATACAAAAGGAACCAGAAAAAAACAAGGTTTGAAAATTTCTAAGGAATGGGTAGGGTGTAACATTTTGCCACATTTGCCACAGACAAGGAATTTGACTAACGAGAATCCTTCAGAAAGCAGATTTTTAAACACAAAATCAGTAAAACTCATAAATGTGGAGGACAAATTATCCATGAAGCCAAACGAGAAAACTGAAAAATGCAAACATTTCCTTTAAGAAGGTAAAATATCATTTTGCAATTTTTTACTTTCAATTTTTGAATGCACGATACAATACTTGTATATACTATCAATGCCAAAATTGTCGAAACAAATTCAACTTATCACTGTCTTCCAAGTCATGTAATTCAAAATTGTATAATATTTTTATTTATTCCCGACTATATTTTTCAGTTTTTAACACTAATTTTGTTTATAAATTTCTTTGAACATTAATCAATACTGGGCATGGGATATTAGATAGTACTAAAATTAATTAAGCATAAATTTTCTTCTTAAAAAATATACCAAGCATGTAGGGAAATGCGAAATGTAATGACACTGAGAAAAAGTTTTAAGTCACTGAAAATAAAACTATTTATGTCATAGTGCTATAAAAATGTATTATACTACTTTGTATAAAGATATAGGTATTTTCACTTGGTCAAATTTTAACTTTGGAGGAACTAGAAAAAAATATAAAGACAAAAGTATTTAGAAAAAAAAAAAATTAGAATTCCTTATTAATTTAATTTTATGAAAGTATGCTTATTTAGAGACAATATTTAAATCTAAATAAACAGTTATGTATATAATGTTGAATTATTACTTCATCTCTTACTTCCTAGCAAAAAAACTAAGTCGCAGAATATTCATTAAAATAACAATAAATTTTGTACCCTTGTTCGAGTTGAAAATTGTTTCCTTTCTACTAGTTAATTGTTATAAATTTATTGTTATTTGAAACGAAATTATAAAATGTATCGTTGAGGGGTAGCACTTGTCACTAACTTTTGGCCGTCCCCCCACCTTTTTTCCCCCACTTCTACCACTTAGGGATGGGAAACAAAAGAACAGTCTGCTATTTTGAGCCTGTTCCTTAAAAAGAGCCGGAACACTCTGTTCTTTGATCACACCAAAACCCTGTTCTTTAATATTCTTCGACGATACTTTTCCCACTCGGAGGCAGGTGCTTAGTCACAAAGTCCTTCCTTTCCACCCTCCTCTGCTCGGGGGTTCAACCAACCAACCATTTCCCACTCCGATTCTATGCGTCACACCTCTGACGTTACACTTGAGGAAGTAGGTTTTGTTTCCCCCTCCCACTCCTCACATCACACACGTATCCATGTTGTGTGTTCTCCTAACAGCAGGGCTGTGTTGCGCAGGCGCAGAGTAGATGGCAGGTTTGTTTCAAAGAGCCAGTTCTTTTCAACCAGCTCTGTTCAGAACAGACAAAGATACTATAATAACCCTTCGGGTTAAAGATGGCAAGCTTCCATAGAGATAATGTAAAATAGTTGAGAGCACATGACGTAATTGCAGGGTTTCTATATTGGCAAGCTTATCGCTCGTTTTGGTTTCACTTGGCGATAAAATTTTATGGTTTCCCAGAAATCTTTTATCCAAAAAAAGAACAAATCTGCTTTGCTCATTAAACTTTTACTTGACATATTTACACATTCAACCAAATTTACATTAATTATATTTTTATCTAAGATAATTGAATACTTTTTTAAACAATGTTAATATTATATTGAACCACTACAGCAAGTTCCATCCTGTAATGCAATACGAATCCTAATATTAGATTTGGGGTTTTACAGCATATTCCAATATTGGTGAACTTTTAGTAAGTTTTAGTAATAAATATGAACATCAAGAATTAACAAAATTACTAATTACAAAATTATTGAAACACATTCTAGAAGAAAATTATTTCGATAAAGTTTCCATACATTCTTCGAATCAGTACATTAGGAAACTAAAAAATATATAGTTATTGAGTGCAAGAATTTAAAAATAACTTGCAACTACAAAAACCAATATCATTTAGCATGTACTAGTTTAGAAGAATTTACTAAGAGTTGACAATAATCATTTAGCTTTATTTAGCTTTATTAATTCATAAAATAAAAAACCGCAATGGTAATTGAGATTCGCGTCAAATTTCAAAAAATCATAATAAACACATTTGAGTGCATTTATGCAACTAACAAATGATAAACATTCTTTCAAGCAATGTCAAAGTAATACAAAAAGAAAAGTTCATGAAAAAACCAACTATATTTAGCATAAAAACTAGCCTGCTGAATGAGACGAAAAAATAAAAACAAACGATTAAGAACACTAACCATCAAGTTTCATCACAACCATCAACACTGCAAAAAATGTCCTGTTAAAATTCTCTTGCGAAAATTCTATAATCTTCAGAACATTACCGAAATTTATTGTGCACAAAAGCGAACAATTTGAACAAACTTGAATAAATAATATGTTACTTTGCAAAGTAGAATTCTCCATTTTTGTTCTGCTATTTAAATCTCCCAAGAATTCGACGAAATAAATCTGATGTTCTTATTTGTTTGTTTAAAAAGCACGATCGCCAAAGTAAGAACAAAGCTCTGCGCATGTCTGGAAATAGGAGCAATTTGGCGAAAGTTTTGTGCTCTCAACTCTGAAAATCCGCGAGATGGCAGCACTTACGTATCGGCGAAGCTTGCCTTCTTAAGTTCTTTGGAACAGATTAGTTGAGTAGCTCTTTCGGAACGGCTCAGTTTGATTGAACTGTTCCGTAAGAGTAGTTCATTTTGAGATAATCCCGCTCACTTGCTCTCTGCTCCCGTTCTGTGTCGGAGCGGGATCTATGGGAAAGAACCAGTTCCTTTTTTCTCGAATATACTGTTGCTTTCAAATGAAAGTGGAAGCTATCGTAAGTAATTTAGTACAATGTTCGTGCCGGGGGGGGGGGGGGGATCTTTTAAATTAATTTCAGCAGATATAGTGCTTATATGTTTTTGTTTGTTTTTTATTTTATTTTGAGTATAAATAATAATAATAAGGAAATTATTTGATTTCTCGTTCTATATTCAAACTTTCAATGCATTGGAATGAAACCGAGTTTTTCTTATATTATGATGTGTTTGTTACAAGTGTGTTTTTAAATTAGGCTAACTTAATTTTTGGTAAATTTGGAAAAAGGAAACGTAATTTATGATAACACAACGTTGTGGAATTTTTATTTTCCAAAAATATATATATTTTTTTTTTTAATTTATTAGGTCAATGTTTCATTGGTCCGGTAAATCCCATCCGCTAAATAAAAAGTTCGAGCTGTTCTGTATTTACTCATATGTATATATACATAGGGTAATGAAAGTATATAGCATTCGGTCAAAAAAAAAAACAACTATTTTTTTTTTGCATTTCTCCACGTTTTGAAACATCCTGATTTCAAAAAAATTATCTAGAAAAAATGTCTGTCTGTGTGTGTATGTGTGTGTGCGTGCGTGTCTGTGGTCAGCATAACTCCCGAACAAATTGACCTACTATGTTCAAATTTGGTATGCGAGTTGCTGGTGGCCATGGGATCTACCATTAAGGTTTTCGTCAAAATCGCGTATGCTCATAAGGTAGCTGCCATTAGAAAAAATCATGTTTTTCAATGATTGCTAAAAAACGGCTCCAACGATTTTGATCAAAATCGCTGTGGTAATGCCTAGTAAGGAAAGATGTACTAAACATCCCCACCTCCGAAATTCTAATAAAAGTGCTTTAATTGCGTAAAAAGTTGAAAAAAGAATGCCTTCAACACAGAGTTCTCTTTCCTTGATCATACCTCATCAACGATCGTTTTTTCTTTCCCCTCAGTTTCGCTTATAATAAAGGATAATATAAGGATTATCGCGAAGTATATCGCTAAAATCACCATTTTGGCGAAGGTTTTTTTTTTCTTTTTCTTCTTCTTTCCCCTCAGTTTCGCTTATAATAAAGGATAATATAAGGATTATCGGAAAGTATATCGCCAAAATCCCCATTTTGGCGAAGTTTTTTTCTTTCTTTTTAGACCCATACAAGAAGTATCGCCAAACTGGCCATTTATTCTAAATGAAGGATATAAACATATAAACGGTAAATGGCACAAATCCACGACAGTATTATAGTGTAATTGAAAGTTGTGTGATGTTCCACACCCCTAGTTTTAATTTTACCTCGATTTAAATTGAAATTGTGAGATTTTTTTAATTACATGTGTATGTAACAAATAAAAGTTCATTTTGAAACAATTGCAAAAATAAATTTGCGGAATTTGTAATAAATTTGTAAAGAACATGTTCTTTCATAGAATCCTCGGCATATGAGGACTTACAAATAATTCGACTTTCTTTACTTACGTAATATACGCAAAGCATAATAGGTCTTTAGTATATCCTTTTTTTTCTCGTAGCTCTCAAATAAAATGTAATAATGTTCGTTTTAAAACTCAATTAAAGAACTCGGTGGATTATAAAATCTCGATTTATTAAATAAGTGCGGTTCCACAAAATGACCGCTTAGCGAATTCTTCTCGTATCGAACCAAACGACTATCTCAAACAAAAAACTACATCATAAATCTACATATTGCACATGAACACAAGATATTTCATCATCTCTTTTCCAATTATAAAAAAGGGGATAATCCCTTTTTGAAAAGACCTTGGAGGAATTATGGAACAGGGCCCCCACATTGGCGAGATATAGCGCAAGCTGCGGAATTTAGAATAAATCGAAACGGCGACAACAATAGGAATACATAATTGAAAATGCCGAATTCTGCAAATTCAGTACTTTCTGTTATGAATTCTGCATATTCGGTTTTGCAATTGTGTATTTAACAAATTCATTATTTTATTTTTGTCTAAACCAACCCTGCTGGATCATAAGCCTCTTGTTGTGCTTCAAATTAGTATTAATATAGGTAAGAAAGGAAGTGTAGTATTTTGTTTAAGGCAATTCCAAAGGTTGCTTATCATATTCTAAAGGTGCTAGGTTCGAATCCTTGACAGGCTGGGTCGTTCGTTGTGTTTCGAAATCCACTGTAATGGAGGTTGTATTTTTTTATACAGTGTGCAATAAAACTAGTGAGTCCAATAATTGCGTCTATTGTGAAATATTATTTTGGTAAAAGGAACTCGGCTGTCTCTTAACATTTTTGTTTCAAGTTAATCTTTTCTACACTACATTATCACCGTGAGAATCTTTCACAAATTACTCATCCTCTATCGCCCCATCGGGCCAATGTAATTTCTACAATCCAGAAACGAGTAGACACGTCAGTGATTGTAACAAATTATCTCTCACTAATTGTGAAGTTTTTTTTTTTCTCCAGTATAATAAGTGTTCTATAGAGAGAGATAGTTATAATACTATACGAATTTTGTCTTCAGAAACGAGTATGCTCAAAAATAATTTAAATTTTTGAGTTACTTATATAAAGTTATAACTTTCTAGAAATTAAAAAAGAAAAACTAAAACGTTGTTCAAATGGCGCCGATTAAATATTTTTTTTTAGCATAGTTTACCATTGAAATGAAAACTAGGGGCTAACATCGCACAACTTTCAATTACATACTGACGTGGATTTGTGTCATTTACCGTTTTTATATATTATCCTTTATTATAAGTAAAACAGAAGGGAGAAGAAAAAACGATCGTTGATGAGGTATACTCAAGGAAAGAGAACTTTTGTTGAAGGCATTCGTTTTTCAACTTTTTACACCATTAAAGTATTTTTATGGGAATTTCGGAGGTGGGTATATCTAGAAAACCTTAAAAGGCATTTCCACAGTGATTTTGATGAGAATCATTACAGACGGTTTTTTAGCAATAATTGAAAAATATGATTTTTTCAATGGCAGTTACCTTGTGCGCATGCGCGATTTTGACGAAAACCTAAATGGCACCCATGGTCACCACATACCCACATACTAAATTTGAACATCGTTGGTCAACTTTTTTGGGAGTTATGCTGACCACAGACAGATATTTTTTCTAGATAACTTTTTTGAAAGCCAGATGTTTCAAAACGTGGAGAAGTTTTAAAACAAAATCAATTTTTAATGACCGAATGCTAAACTTTCATTATCCTATGTATACATATGGGTAATTCAAGCGTTTATCCAGAAAGGATACGGGGATATATCCCTTCCCGAAATTTTTAGGTTTGCCGTTAAAACACAAAAATCAATTAATATTTTGCTTAAAATATTAAATTTATTTAAAACTAGCTGAATACCCATGCTTCGCTACGAAATTTTCACATGTGCAATATTTCAGCTAGCTGTGAGGCCTTGCGTTGCGGAAATCTGTCATTCGTGTATAGGACACAGTTTTTGGCGCTTCGCTCGTAGGAAGGTTCATCGCTACGCAAAATCGAGCTCGCTTCACAAGGTTCATCGCTACCCAAAATGGAGCTCGCTTCGTAAGGTTCATCGCTACGCAAAATCAAGCTCGCTTCGTTCGCTTAAAAGTTCATTGACGTATAAACACAGGTTTACTTCACCCGTTGAAAGGTTCATAGCAATGCAAGCATAGGCTCATTTCGCTGGCTGAAAGGTTCATTGCTGAGTAAGCATAAGCTCACTTCACTCACTAAAATCTAATTGCTACGTAAAGCCTTAATATTGGAAGCCTCTCCTTTGTCGGAAAAAAAAAAATGTCCCTTTAATAAAATAATACAACACCCCTTTAAGATTATTTTAACATGTGTTTGTGGAAAGCAGAATTAGAGACCAAAACTACTTATATTGAAACTTTCAGAGCTCTATGCTTATTCGAAGTCGCTTTTTGTGAAAAAATTAATTAAAAAACAAATTAAAATGTTAACATTCTTTTTGTCAGTCCAATTGGAAAGCCGAAACTACTTGTGTTGAAAATTTCAGAAATGTAGCCCTGTTTGAAAATGTTTTGTAAAATAAATATTAATTATTCAAAAAATTAATTAAAAAGAAACTGAAAAAAAAATTTAAAATTCTGTTTTTCAAAAATCCAATAGAAGGCCACAACTATATTTATGTTGAAAATTTGAAAGCTGTAGTCCTATTTGAAATAATTAATTAATAACGAACTAAACAAAAATTTAAAATTCTGTTTTTCTAAAATCCAATTAGAAGGTCAAAACTACTTACGTTGAAAATTTTAGAGCTGTAGCCCTATTAGAAATCGTTTTGTAAAATATTAATTAATTAATTAATTAATATTAAATCAAAAAAATTAATTTAAAAGAAACTAAATAAAACTTTAAAACTCTTTTTTCAAAAGTCCAATTAGAATGCCAAAACTGCTTATGTTGAAAATTTCAGAGCTGAAGCCGCATTAGTAATCGTTTTGTAAAATGTTTATTAATTAATTAAAAAAATTAATTAAAAAAGAACAAAATAAAAATTTAAAATTCTGTTTTTTAAAAGTCTAATTAAAAGGCCAAAACTACTTATGTTGAAAATATTAGAGCTGTATCTCTATTTGAAATCACTTTGTAAAAAAAAAAATTAATTAAAAAAGAACTAATTAAAATGTTAACATTCTCTTTGACATATATGTACAATTAGAAGGCCAAAACTTTTTATGCTGAAAATTTCAGAGCTATATTCCTATTTTAAGTAGGTTTCTGTAGATCCACCGACAGACAGACACACAGCTTATTTTATTATTTTAGATGTTTTTGAATGTCTAAGGATACAAGAAAAAAAACCCCAACTATTATCTTGATTACTTAATACATGCGGCATTGATAAAGAGGATTGTATGATTTATTGACATGATTTCATATCCCTTCCAGAATTTTTTTTTCTGGCTACGTCCTTGGGGTAAATGAAAGTAAAAATAATAATAATTTCTTGTTTGTCGGAAAAAAATTATACAAAATTCAATATCGTTTGTGATTTTGTATACCTCCATTAATTTCTAATTTAGAGTTCTAATTCATTTATTCATCTCTTTTAATAAATTATATATTAAAATGCAATAATATTTATTTGTATTTGTCCATTGAGGTTTTGAACATTCTTTGAGTCCCATTGTTTTGGAAACTTTAGATATTAAAAACTCCATTCATTTAAAATTCCTACCTTATAAATGCTAATATTCATCCTAAAATTATATGTAGAGCTTAAAATTTAAGGAGTGTGACTGTCACAATCATATTTTCGAAAATATAAAAAAGTCTCTTTTAATTTGTATTTGTTATTCTGACGCAGTCATTTGAAAACCACACAAAAACTTAGCAACTTTTCCTCTCATTCTCTAAAACGCCACGTCATCAGAGGAGAGCAGTGTGGAGAAAAATTCGTCCTTGACCCTAGTGACCTACCCCAGAGACCGACCGAAGATGCACTCAAGGGCTATGATTTCGGCAATTGAAAAAATAAAGAACTAGTCCTCCAAAAGAACGGCTTATTGAGTAGTTCATTTTAAAAGAACGGGAGCAGAGAACACCTGTTCAGTAAAAAGAACGTAAATATCACATCTCTACTACCACTGCCTTTAAGAGAATATTCAGAGGGATGTGCAAGTTCTTCAAGCAAGCCCCTTACACCTTTCGGCGCCCATGAAATTATACCAAACACATGTTTCATGTACGTTGAAGTTTTGAGATTCGGTTTAATATTTAATGGTAAGCTTTTTTTTTTTTTTTTTTCAAGCTGACGTTATTGAAAGTTTAAAGAAAAGGACAAAAAATCTGTCTTATTTATGAGTTCCGGTTTTGTAATTCTCCAAAAGCAATAAACTTTCCATGAATATAATAACGAAAAAGATAAATGATTACTCTAAAAAAGGCTCCAAATATCTCCAACCAACAAACATATAAACTAAGAAAAAATAAAAGCAATTCTTCTGGAATTGCTTGCTTCTTCATTTCTAATTAAAACAGAAAGTCCACATTCATGATTTAAAAAGAACTTTAGGGGAGTTTTTAAATTTTGATTATTGTGATTTGCTCATCATTTTTGTAACATTTTTGTACTCCGATATATCTCCTCTCACCAGACAAAGAATAATCCCCTCCAAAATACATCAAATAACTCTTAAAAATGATTGCGTTCAAGTAACAGCTAATTATATAGAAGTAGGTTTAGCAGAAAGAATAAAAAATGTATTATAATAAATGTTCTCTTTCATTGTCAATAATATCTGATGCCATCAATAATCTTGGTGATTCAAAAAGCATAAATGCAATCTTTTATTTATACCTATCTCTTTTGTTTTCTTTCGATTAGTGAAGGAAATCACCTGAAATCCTTTGATACATAAAATTGCTGAAAAATTTTATTTGGCTTTTATGTAGTTCTACATAAGAAAGCGCATATTGTAAAACTCGTAAGCTATTTGGTAAAGCAGAAGCCGGAAATAATTTTATAAAGGAAAACTAGTTTATGAGAACATGAACCAATTGATAAGGCAATAGAAATTTTATATACCCAATGTGAAAGGGAATATTAGAAAATTGATATAGTTTCTTGCAAAATTTTTTGCATGTTGTTACACGAAATTCAATGGATACTCTAACGAAAATGTACTCATAAGAAACAGCTTATAGATAAAAATAAAAGAACATTTCCAGCTTCAAAGCAATAATATTAAATATATCTTATTATTTAAAATTTAGAAAATGAGGTAAAAGATTATGAGAGTGATGCTGATGACAAAGCATTGAATGCACATTTACGAATACTAGCTCATAAAGTTTCACGTACATAAAAAAATTACACTTCTAAGATTAAATGAAAAGTAAAATGTTTACTACCTTTGTAAATATATGATGAACATATTAGTTTTTGCACAATATTTTTGTTGTTTTTTGCACCAATCTTGGTATTAATTTCCCAATTTTTTTTGCATATGAACAATATAATATAGGAAATTTCAAAATATTCGTAAGAATTACTAACAATGTGGGGAAAATAATACAAATGTACTTAACCGGAGTAATTATAATGAGACGGAAACCTTTAGGTCTGAACTATGAACATCAAACAATTGCAAAGACTAGGTCAAAATGTGGGGATCTCTAAAAAAAAGATCGATATGGATTTTTTTATTACTTTATAAATAGAATACTTTCTGTATCCATCATATCTACCTATAAAATATGGGGTAAGCTGAACCTTATAACGTTAATAATAATAAATATTATAGTAGGAATGTGGCCGATATCTCAAATTAGAGATACGATTTTAAAGAATTTGAATCAAATAAACTCGTAGTTTAAAATATTTTAAAGCCTGCCTTTTCTTGACTTGAATCTCAAAACTTCCAATTTGGTTGGTATTTCTACAAAATAGGCCGTGTTGACCAATTATTCTTAACAGTCTTTACAAATGCTCAAATAAAAGTTATGTATTATTGTTCTTTTCATGCCTTCACGGATTCTGGACATGTAGCATCAACTTTCAAACATAATTTTCATTCAATTATTTGCTAATTGTTCAATTATTGCTCCGCCCAAAAGCTCGCTGACGCTCGCCAACCCCCTGGATTGCTATGCAATCCCCTTGGGCATTTAAAATACTGCTTATGTCGAGACACGTTAATCAGGGGCAGTTTGGCAACATATTGGAACGCTTTTAGAAAACAATAAAAATAAACAGTATCGCTCATATATTTAAAAAGATCAGTTGATTCAATGAACAATTAAAACTTACTTACTGATTTCGTATGAAGCAATAACTAAAGTTGCACATTGAAATTTCTTAACGAAGCAATATTAGCAATCATATATTTGCATAATTTTGTTTAAGATACTTAAAAAATAATACAATAAAATGACAATTATACGACATTCAATCAACTGGAGTTTTTCAAAATCAAGCCTGACAAAAAAATCAGCGCAATTTCACCATTTTTTTTTTTTTTTTTTAACTAATTTCATATGCAATTTCGAAGTTGAGTGTGGGTTTTTATTCTTTGTTTTGATGATTTTTAATTCGCAATAGCTGAATGTGCACTGATTAGAAAGGATTATAGGTTCAGATTTACTGTACGGAACCTCTTGTCGACTTTTTGAAAGTTGGTGATTTTGTGCCTAATGTCCGTCGACATCGACTTGGATTTTCAGCAACCCTAGTGACCGTTGTTTAAGTTTGGAATGGCAATACGGAGTTTTGACCCAATTTTGGATTTGTTGACACAGCCTTTTGATTTCATTTTCAATTTGGCTGCTTTTTTGCGACTTTTTTTTAAAAGTCGCCATCAGTAAACCGTGCAGTTGCACCATAATAATAACCAACAGTGGCACTGTTCAGTAAATCATAATCTGAATGAATATACTATTATAAAAAGTTAATTTTTCTAGAAATCCCGGATTCTGGATAATCCGGAATGCTAAAGTTTTTATTCAATCTGTGTGAATGTGAGAATAGAAACCTTAATATTTCCGTGTTCAGTTTTTACCGTCATGTATCCGGAATTCGAATCCAAAAGAAATGTACACTTCTTACATCTATTTATTCTTGTATCATCGTAAATATTAAATCAATACGTCTTAAAATAGTCAATGCAATAATTTGTTAATTGATTGATTGATTGGATGGTGTGGATAATTTGTATCTGAAAATGGAGAAATAAAATATAGCGAATCCAAGTTGTTGGCTGTTGCCAGTTGTATAAGTCAAATTTAAAAAGATATATTGTGATTGGCTGGATTGCTGAATTTGGAAATTCGTGCATAAAGTACAATTAAAAGATTTGTGATTGGATATTTGAAGTCATTGCCATTCTGCTCACAGAAATACAGTCGAATTTGGGAGGCACGCAAGAGAATTATATATATATCGATTTCAACTTCCAGACTTACAAATTACAAAAGCATTATTGATTGTAATCTCTTTTGGATTGTTTTTCTGGCTTTTTTTTTTTTTTACTAAAAATTTTAACATGCGGTTTCTGGATTCTAGGGTTGCTCCTTCCCTATTCTGCTGTCCAACTGTTTTTCTGGAGGCTTCAGTGTTTAGTTTTACAAATTGTTCGACTGATTGTGTGCGTGAAGGATATTTAATAAAATCCTAGCCGTCCAAATGGATATAAGTATTGCTTATGTCCATTTTAACTGATGAGAGGAGCCATATTAGGACCCTTACAGCTATGCTGATTATCAAAGTAAAAGCAAAGGAAAATGACCCAGATGAAAATTGTTTTCGCCCATTCGCTATTCTTACTGTTAATCTTGGAGCTACAAACTACACAGATCTCATGAACTTGCAAACTTGTTATGTAACATTTCCTCTATTTCTCAGAGAGGTTCTAGAGAGGTTTTTATGAACTTTTGAAGATGATATAGGACTGTGTGCCAATGGACGGCTAGGGTTTTATTTAATATCCTTCACACACACACAAGCAGACGAGAAAATTCTTAAGCTAAACACTGAAGCCTCCGGAAAAGCGGTAAGACCGCAGAATAAGGATGGAGTAACCCTAGAATCCAGAAACCACATGATAGAATTTTTAATTAAAAAAAAGCCATAAAAACAGTTCAAAAGAGATTACAATAAATAGTGCTTTTGTAATTTGTACGTGTGAAAGATTGAATAAAGTTTATTTTCACATTACAATGAGGAAAGTGTAATGTGTTTTTATTTAAAAAAATGCATTTAATTTCCAAAATTCAGTGCCCACGAGGCGGCAGAAGATATTGACGTATAATTCTAAAATGTTTTACAGGTGTTGCTGTTGAAAAACAATAACTTTTTAGCATTACCGCAAAATAATCAACGAATTCTGTGATTATTTATTAATTTTTGAATTTTAATCTTTGAACATATGTTTTGTGAGATTTTCAGCACGGTCCTTCTTTAAAACAAATTCTGAATCAGCACACAATCCAGTGAGTTTTAACCTCTCCAAAACTTATCCAGTAATTACTAGCATGTACCTGTTATAGACTTGATTTATATATTTTTAGATAAGTATAAACATCCACAACAGCATGCCGTATTTAATTTAACTTGGTTTTAAAAACTTTGCCGCCGACCAAAAGGTATAGTGGTTAGCGTGCTAGCTTCTAGACCGCGAGGTTGAGGGTTCGAGTCCCGTGTTAGGCATGGGTGTTTGTAAATGTATGTTGGCTTGTCCAATCACGAATGTTTCAGCGCATTATAGCCCTCGTGTTGCTGACGGCGCCAGATAATTTGAAAAACAACCAACCAACCAGAAGAAGAGCCTAGTATCCGCATGGCAGTAAACCCAGTTGTTCCAGTAGGTTTTATCTAAATGAGTTCGTTATCGTTAAGGTATATGGAAAAACGCAACCATATGTATGAAGACTCTATGTGAGAAAAGTTTTACTCCCACAAGATCTGTATAAGACTGTTTTACAAAAAGCATATAGATTTTCTGAAACAAATGAAAATGCTTTTGTCCTTCCTTGTCCCAAAATGTTGACATTTTTTTTTCTTGCCATATTAAAATATTTTTTATGATAATTGTGTGTTCTTATTTACCGCAATGCATTATTACTTGTTTTTTTCCACCTTGTAAACGTTTCAATAAGATCAGACATAAATTGCAACGAGATTCACCCCGTTGAAAGAGGTGAATCGGAACACCATGAAGAAAAAAAATGCAAGTCATGGTTTTCTCAACATTTTTGGTGTTGATTCTCAAAGAAGAAGGTAAGACCCAAGTTTTAATGCGATCGATCGTTAATGAACAAAAATATGTTCATTAACGAACTTATTACAACCGATTTTTACTTTGAAAATAGTAAAGTTATCCGATTCATTCCATTTTACTGTGCGTTCCTTTTTTTTACTAATTTTGCTTCTGCTTCTGTTCTACGTAGTTAAAATTGTAAACAGATTTGATGCCGAAAGAAACAATCAAACTTTGTATGGGAGACATATATGCGTGGTCGAAAATGAGTTTTATGACAGATATTTCCAAACAGAAGCGAACTATGAAATCTGGACGAGGGAAATACAAAAGAAATATTTTGCTTTATACAAATAATCTACAGCTCAGTAGTTGCAATTTGAAAATTATCACTGAAAATAAGTGTTTCTCTTGTATTTCCAAAATGCAGATTTAACGCTAGACTTCCTGTGTATACGAAAGGTTAGTTTTGTGTCGATTCACTAGCGTGTCCGTTTCCATAGTTTCTCCTTAATAATCGATGCAGTATTGGTATGTCGTTTTACTCAGGAAAGATTCAGCAGTTATATTCCATAACCCTAATTAAATTCTTAAATATTTAACATTTTCCTGTTCTGTTATGGCAAGTATGTGCTTATGTTAGTCTAAAGTTAGCTTGCCCTTGAAAATTTATCAAGGGTGCATCTTCTGGTGGAGAATTCTTGCTTGTAACATAAATGTATTGAGTTTTAAAAATAATATCTTCTCTAAAAAAATTTAATTTATTAATTTTTAAAATCCACTTAATTTATTAGCATGTTATTATATAAAAGCGGAATTTAGTATGTTTTTCCTTATGGTAATTCTGCCGTATCCAAACTTGAGGTGGGCCTATCTGATGGCTAAGGGGTTAGCGCTCTGACTTTACATGCCAATGGATATTTGTTGTGGTTCGGAATCCACATTAAGCCATAGGTCCTGATTAATCATTATTGTGGACAAGTATAGGTCGTTGAGCGTACAAACCAACCAACCAAACTTAAGATGTTCATTCGATGTCAATGGAAAAATGATTCATTAATATTCGTGGTAAATTACGAGTAAGTGCACTATCGCTACTGTTAAAAATGAAGAATATTCGAATGGCACTCCCAACAATTGTAAAAATTATCATTATAAATTGTAGATTCAATTATTATGCAATAAAGCAATATTGAAAATATATTTTTAAGAATATACATGAATTAACCAAAGATTTTAGAATATACATGAATTAACCAGAGATGTTTCTTTTAAAAACTTTTTTACTACTATAATTTCTCAAAAAACGAGAAACTATCGATTTCAATTTTCATTCTTTTCAAACTTTTTTTATTCATTAAAACTAATATTCATCAGTTAATCAGGATATTACTCGATATTTAAAAAAAAAAAAAAAAAAAAAAAAAAAAAGACCAATAATAATTACTTTGCTATGTGTGCTTGATAGTAAAATAGTCATTGATCCATTAATATTTGATCCATTAATATTTATGATAAATTCCGAGTAAGTGCATTATAGTTACTGTTAAAAATGAAATATATTCAAATGTTAAAAATCCTAAACAATTGTTTGTTTTGGAACTACCGACTGTCTATTTCTGCCATTTTAAAATTATCATTTTTAATTGGAGATTCAATTATTATACAACAATGCAATATTGAAAATATGTTTTGAAGAATTTGTACGAACTAACCAAAGATTTCAGAATGCACACAAATTAACCATATATGCTTCTTTGAAAAAATTTCATTACTGTAATTTCTTAAAAAATGAGAAACTATCAATTTCAATTTTCATTCTTTTCAAACTTTTTTTTATTTTTTAAAACTAATGTTCATCAATTAATCATTATACTACAGAGCATTTTGAAAATAAGGATTAACTAAATAAGTGTCCTTGTTAGTAAAATAATCTTCATTCATTAATCTATATTTTAAAATAATTAACTCGAAATAATTTAAGTAATTCATTAAATATTTTTCATATGAACTATTTTTAAATTATTCAAGGAACACAACTTTTAAAATGAAAATAATTTTTAAATTTGCAAATCTTGGCATAGCTTTAATTGATACACTTACCTTACATCCACTTATTTCACACACAACAAACTAAACTAAATATCTTTAAGAAATTTTGCAAGATTCAAAGAAACCTACGGGACATTTCATATTTGTTTCTTCAAATGTAATTTCCTGAAATGCTAAACTATTAACTTTTAGCCATTGCCAAATATTTATTGTTCTTTATTTGGTTACTGAATGCACAGTAGAAAAGTTGTTACAGATTTCTTTTAACTTAACTAAGGTTTTAACATGTACTACAAGAACAAAAAATAATAATTTCAAGAGCAATTCAATAAGAAAAATAGATTGGAATTATCCATATATATTTAATGTTTTTTAAGAACCATTTGGTTTGAGCTTTTAAAAATATTCTTTTATAATTACATAATTATAATTTAGTATATGTTGTTAATAAAAATAGCTTTTAATAAATATTTTTGTAATTGCCTTTTTTGTGTCCAGCTATTAAAATATTTCGTTTAGTAAATCTGACAATTTGATGAATCTCAGAAAAAATTAGTAAACTTTACTAAATTTTATTTGGCATAAAAATCCGTCAGAAGTAATTTATGAGGTAAATTCAAATTCGTCCTAAATTTCAGCCAGAATGTTGCACAGTTACTTATTTTTTTGAAAGTATAATATTATTTATGATGATTTGGTTTTACGATTTAATAATAAACAGCAAAAACTAAAAATTTAAAATGCTGATATTACTCTGGACATCATATAAATGCCTTTTTTTTTTTTTTTTTTTTTTTGGTATTATTATAGATGATCCGTGGTAGAGTAATTTCGCTGATACTGATTTTTTTTATCTTTCTTAAATCTAATAATCACAGATACTTATCAGTTATATAAGTTGTGGAAATCACAGTGAGCCTTGACCTACCTAGCAAGAGCTAGGATTACAAGTATTGTAAATGATATGTCGAAATAGGCAAAAAAGGATATACTTAACACTTTTAAATTCTATAAGCTAACAATATTTTTACCATCGTCTAAGTTGCAATCCATAAGTTCTGCTGTACTTCGGGGAATAATGTCACATGTTGCTACATATTTTTTCAATTTAAATGCTTTCAAGATCTTCAAAAGTTCTGAGGTAGTAAGATTGTTTTGTAAATTGCGTTGAGCTTTTGCGTCATCAGATACCTTGGGATATGTTAAATAATGATTCCTTTTGTTCAAATAAGAAGTATGTGTTCGACTAGAAGTGAATGATTTGGAGAGACGTCGATTTCGATTCTTGTATCGCTTCTTGTTGATCATTTTACAGTTTGCTGAGCTCGAGCTAGGGCGATCGTCATGAAAATAAATATCATCACCTACCAAAAATTTATGATTCGTTTGCACTGCCACTTCCTTGACTGTCGTAACACATTGAAAGTCTTCCGATGAGTTTATTTCCTCTTCAGTACCGTCCTCATACCTTGTGTATTCAATAAATTCGTCTTCAAAAGCATCGTCGAATAAAGTTGTATCTGGTTGGGTTTTCTTTTTGGTTTCTTCGTAGTTGGCTTTCCATCTTGCCATCCCAGTCGACAGGTCCAAAAGTTGGAATTGAGCATTTCCGACCTTTGACTTTCCGAACACGATGGGTGATGTCAAGCAAGTCACCGATGACAGTCGTCGTCTACGTCGCCAGACTTGGGGGACTAAGAAGTCGTCAGGGCTGTCACCTTGCGACGAAGCGCTTTCGTCCAGAACTTTACTAGATATGGAAGAATTGGCTTTAAAGAAGGACATTAGAGAACTGATTTTGCGCCTTATGTCTTTGCGCAAGACAAGAGTTGTGAGAGGAAACATCAAACAGAAGACAAATCTGCACCATGAGTAAGCTCTGTCGATGGAAGATGTAACCTGCGTCATTGGAATTAAAAAGTGAGCGGTTGAGTTAGTTTTTGATAAGGGACTGAGGGGTGGAGACTTGGGCACAGCTTCGATTTGGTTGATGATAAAAGGAAGCTCTAAGAATAAGAACATCAGCGTGATGCAAGTTACAAACTTACTGCTCTGCCACTCGTTCCACAAGTGAGATTCTTCGAAGAACAGCTCCGCATACGATAATTCTACGCTCTGAGAACTGACATTTCTGATACTGCGATAGTTTTGTACGAGAGCGCTCAGCAGTGCAAGTAGACCTATAGCAACAGGAATTACGAAACACAGCAAAAGAGCTATTCTGTAGTGCTGGTCTTTTTGGGTTGCTATGGAACACGAAAATCTGTCTGGGAAAACGCGCACTTCGATTAAATCTATTGCAATAGGAAGCAAAACAGTGACTCCTATAGCAACCAGAATTAACATAGAAACGACCTGTTTATATATCTTTCGGACTTTGAGTCTGTTTCTCTTGAAAATCGAAAACCATCGTTCGAAGCAAACCCCACACATACCCCACGATATCATTAAGTTAATAAATATGATACATGCAGCGTTTGTTTTACACATCATGCTCCCCAAAGTTTGATCCGAAGCCTTCAACTGATACAACGAGAAAGGAACATTGATAAAGCAATCCAAAATGCAAGCAACAGACACTACAGACACAAACTGGTTCAATACTACTCTCTTCAAATTGCTGTTGCAAAATATCGCTGATATAAGGCACAAATTGAAGGCTATAGCAGTAATCGCCAGGACACCAAGGGAGATGCACGACGCTAAGTGATAGGGTATAAATATCTTCGACGGCTTTTCCATCCAGGTGAAACTGGCATTGAGGAATAAAGTAACTGTGACTTTCACTTCACTGGATTCGTTAGAAATGTTTTTTCCCATAATGGTCATCTGTCCACCTCCGTTACACGTGAGCCAGGAAATGACCACACGTCTATTTTTAAGAATTTTTCGCTCATTCTGTGCGTTATTGATTAGACAGTTTCCAGATAGCGCCCTCTTTAGTTGGAAGGGGTGATCGACAGCGAAGATAAACTGCTTTATAAGAGAACAAAAATATTTTTATTACAATTTACCCGTGACAATCTATAAACCAACAAATCATTAATTTAAATTCGTTTTATTTCTTAGCGGGTTAATTTTTCTTTGAGTAATTATTTCAGATTTGGAGAAAATGCTTTATTCCTTGATATTACATCTCAAAATAAATATGCTTATGTTCTACAGAGCAAAGGGAAAAAAAGAACATTTGTTATATATTTTTAAGAGAACATTTGTATTTATTGAATATATATATATATATTATATATATATATATATATATATATATATATATATATATATATATATATATATATATATATATATATATATATATATATATATATATATATATATATATATATATATATATATATATATATATATATATATATATATATATATATATATATATATATATATATATATATATATATATATATATATATATATATATATATATATATATATATATATATATATATATATATATATATATATATATATATATATATATATATATATATATATATATATATATATATATATATATATATATATATATATATATATATATATATATATATATATATAAGATATTTCACAGAACATTTGAGTGTTTGTTAGTGTGGTTAAAGCATTAAAAACTTAATTTTACTTATACCGAGGTGATTTTGCACAGTTGAAGGTAAATAAAAAAAAAAGAATGAATAAAAAATAAAATGTGCTTAAAAGTAATTTATAATTTCACTCTAATTTTTCCCTTTGTGAAGTATCTTTTGTTGTTGAGTATCGAATGGAAAAAAAATTAATATGAAAAATACAGTAGAAGATACCAACGATCTTTGGAAAATTCAATAAATTTAAGATAAATGGGATGATTCTAGTTAAATTAGATTAATTTTGTATCCAGCTATTTTTTTTTTTTTTTAAGGTTGGAACACCTAATTGATTTATTTTCTGATATAACATATCTTTGAGAAACTAAAAAAATTCATAATTTTCGCTTATAAAAAGATAAAATTAATTAAACACAACATAGTAGTCCGACATTCATTGTGCTTACTTTCTCATATCGTTCCCAAAGTATGGGTGTGACTTTTCATAATTAAACCAACTTTTATTATTTTCGATTTTTTTTTTAGCACTACAATCAACGCAATATAAAATAGTGGTAAAACACAAAACTTTTGATTTGATTATCATCAATCAAAAGCGAACCAATACATAAAGGTAGGTAAAAAATTATATGTAATTGATACATCGTTAAAAACTTTTCTCATCTAATTTAAAGTGAATTTCACTTATATTTTTTAACTAGTTGTCTTTTAAACATTGATACTAACACTATTAAAAATATAATATACCTGGGCGTTTCCTTCTTTATATTCAGGCTACTTTCATAAGTTCATTTTTGTGTTACAAGCACTGAGAGAGTGAAAGAGAATTCACTAATTTTTCTACTAAGAGGATTCTTGTTTTTTGTAGTGATGTTAAAGGTCTAATGAAGTGTTTTGAAATAGATTATGATATATGGTGTCAATTCATTAATTCATCAAAAACAAGCCTCAAAACAGTATTGCTGCATAATGGGAATAAATTTAGACTTCCTGTAGGACTATAACGATTTAACAATGATTCTTGAGAAAATGAAATATCAAGAGCATCGCTGGAGGATTTGTAAAAACTTCAAAATACTAACTACTATGATGTTGGACAAGCAGGCAGGTTATATTGAACCAGCAGGCCCTTGCTTCTTTTTCTTGTGGGATAAACGAGCCAGAAATTTCCATTCAACAAAAATTGACTGGCCACTTTGAAACGCCATAACCCTCAGCGAAAATAACGTAATTAATACGACTGTGGCTTCTCCTGGAAAGACTACCTCTTCATATTAAATTGGAGCTTATGAATCAGTTTGCTAAATAACTGCCAAAATATGAGGAATGTTTCAAATATCTGTGTTCCAAGTTCCCAAAACTGTCTAAAGCCAAGTTGCCAGAGAAAGTTTTTATTGGCCCCGACCTTCAAAAACTGTTGTCCGATCCTCTCCTTTCAGAAACAATAACAAAAAGAAGCGTGGGACGCTTATATAGACGTAGTACGCAAGTTTTTGGGTAATACTAAAGATCCTCAACTACAAAACCATTATACAACCATTGTGTATTGATATTGGCCAAAATTGCCATTTCACCCAATGAGGAATTTGCAAGTATGAGAGAAACGAATAATTTTAGTAATTTTTTCTTTTGTTATTAAAGGAATATATTTGAGCAGGGTAGTTATTGTAAACCTGACGTAGTAGCGTAGATTTATTTTTCACAGTTCCTTGAGTTACATATATTGTTTGTTGTTTAGAATTGCGGATGAAACCAGGATTTGAAAAGTGCAATCTAACTTGCTTGAAATTTATTCAATTTTGATGTGTGCTTTCTTGGAAATCAACCCCGGTTTCATAGGTGTCGTGATTCGTCGAGTAAAATCTTAAAGGAAGGTATAAATTATGTAAGCAGTTTTACCTTTAACATTTACCTTTAACTTGTTTAAATATGATCAATTTTGAAGGTATATATCTATTTTTCAACTCTCATTCCATACAGTATAACTGAAGAACACTATAACGGCCATTCGCCAAATTTTAACTACAGTTTCAAATTGCCACACACTTTTAAAATTATTCGAAATTTTTCACATGGTGAATGTGAAAACCGAAATTCGGAATTTTTCCACATGCGACATTTTTCACTGTTAAGTTGCCAATAATCGCCTTCCCATACAGTTGTTTGAAAACAGCCACTAATGGCAAAATAAAGGTATCTATACCTTAATTTTGCCATTAGCGGCTGTACAGAACAGTAGCAGCCGTCATTTTTTACCTAACTTGTGAAATGCCTCAACGTGGCGCTGATTTTTTTTTTTTTTTTTTTTTTTTTTTTTTTTTTTTTTATGAACAGTTCTGCAGTTGGGGTCGGCTATAATCAACATTGGACAATACACTGTAAAATAGATCCTTCCGTGCAAAAATATAGTTTTGGTGAAATCATGAATCTCTCTATATTAAAAAAAAAGTAAGTAACCGGTGCATTGTCACTAACTTTTCTCTTTTTCTGTTTCAAGGAGAACTGTGAAATTTGTAGCACAAGCAGATTGTCTCTTTATCTTGGGTTTTATTATTGCAAAATCGCGAATTTTTAACGAGTTTTTTTCAATTAAATTTTAAAATTTGGCCGCAATGGTAATCCAATGAAAAAAAAGGTTTCTCCCTACACTTCTATCTGAATAAATACTTGAAGTATTTACTTTTTTTCCCATTGAAAAAAGATTTTTAATCTTTGAAATCTTCTCTTGCGGATGGCATATAAATGTCTTTGGACGATAAAAAATTAATTTGATACATCATGTTTTAGTGAACACTAAAACTTTTTTTTGCTTCTTCGCTTCTCCGGAGCGCTCTTTCGACCTCGAAAAAAGGGTATTGATGCCGGGGAATGATACCTCACTTCCGTCAACAGAATGCATGGAATCCAAGTGATATCTGCTAACAGTTAAAGGCATATAAATGGTAATCGAAATTGTCATTAAAATTTCAATAGCATCAATAACAACCAAAGGAATGCGTTAGAATTCCCCGGGGATTGGCGAGAGTTAGCGAGCAGGTGCCTGAGCCTCCTAGTTTAATAAAATAAAAATAGCCTGCTTACACAAATAGTTTGTACCAAACTTTAAAGTGTTGAAAACAAAAAGGTAATAAATGCTTTTGAGTATAAATTGCAACTTAGTATAAATTGTTATTAACATTATACTTTTCTGACCATGTATATTATAAGAGTTTTAACTGATCTTTTGGCTTTGATCGAGTTCTTTCCTTGTTGTCACTCACTTGGTGAATCCCAATTGGAACACAAATAGTCCTTTTGCCAATGTTTACCACTTCCAACCAGACATCTCATAGATCTGCATTTACCTTCTAGTGCATGATTTGTCTTTTTTTATGATGCAACCATCGGTAAAAAAAAAAAAAAAAAAAAAAATTATTCATAAACAATTTTAATATGACTAATAAATTAATTCCAATGAAATATATTGTTACTCAAATTTTACTCCCAAGTTATGTAGCATATATGCTACGCTATGCACTGGATATTTAACATTTTATGTCTTCGATTATAAGTTCCATTAGATATTCAGAACATATCAACTTCTGAAAAGTTAACGATATGGCACTCTCGTCTCAATTGGAGAGTCCAATCTTAAATTTTTTTACTACATGTGCATTTGTCCTAACTTACGTATTACTGTTTACATTTCATCTTGCTAACTTTTTTCATTCACGTATAGTTGCTGAATTTTTATCACTTGCACAAAATATTTACAATACTAGTAAATACTTTTGCAAATCTTCTCCACTGAGTATGAAATGTTTTCCCTATATAATTTTAATATTGAATTTCGAATCAAGTTACTACCCTATATCTGAATATTCTTGCGGGTTTTGGCCGAACAAACGGTATAGTATTTAGCGTGCTAGCTTCTAGACTGCGAGATTGCGGGTTCGAGTCCCGTGTTAGGTATGGGTGTTTGTAAATGTATGTTGACTTGTCTAACGACGAATGTTTTGGCGCATTATAGCCCTCGTGTTGCTGACGGCGCCAGATAATCTGAAAACAACCAATCTTGCGGGTTTTGTCTCGTGTTACATAACCGTTACATTTTTTACGTTGTTGTATACCCTTTTATTTACAAGTATTGATTTTGTGCTATTTAACTCAGTATATACTTCTCTACTAACATATTTTGTAAGATATGAGAAAGTCAATCCGCTCTGTAATTCCTTATGTATGCAAGTTTATTTAATAAAACATGTATTTGGTTTCTGTGGATATTATTCTGTCGTTGTGAAGAAGACTGTGTGTAAAAATAATAAATGGGTTTCGATAAAAATTTTAAATTCAAGAAGCTCCTTTTTCTGCCTTTTAAACAGCTACCTGATATTAAATGGGCTTACTTCCTTTCTAAAATCATAGCTCCTGAATTATTCAGTTTAGGGGTGCGGTCTTTAATACAGTGTGTAGATATCATTTACAGTTTGTGTAACATAAATCTTTGTATTAAAATATGCCAATGAAATTTTAATGGATTATCAAACTTCTATTGTAGCTCTGTTAATAACTTAAGAAATTAATATTTTAGCGTACAGTGCAACGAAAACTGATTTCAGTTTTTTGTTTTTTTACACTGGTGTGCAAAACTTAAGCAACAATGTAAAAATTTAGCAGATAGCAATGAAATTGCAGAAAAGGAAGTCTGGAGATCAGTACAATGAACACTTAAGTCGGTAGAAACGTCATGCGTATGCAAATATCAGGAACGAAACGTCAGAGGTGACGTGAGCGTACGCAAAACGCGTGATGTCGGCGCGCGCAGCTCAACAGTAGAATAAAATGAAGGACGGAGATGCAATTCAACATATTAGCTGCAAGTGCCAGTGAGTCAGTTCGTGAAATATGGCTAGAAGAAATCACCTGGACGACTTCCCACGTGGAAGAATGATCGGAAAGCTGGAGGAGAGGCATACTGTCACCAGTGTAGCTGCAGAGTTCGTTATCAACAAAAGTGTCGTTTCGCGCTCTTGGAAAGCGTTCCAAACCACAGGTACAGCTGTTAAAAAGGTTGGTGATGGCCGCCCGAGGACGACAACTGCAAGGGATGACCGATATATCGTCCTTCAGGCGAAAAGAGGCCGACAACAGTCAGCAAGCGCCATTGCTCAGCAACTCTGTACAGCAACGGGGCGACAAGTGTCACGGTTTACTGTGGCCAGACGCCTTCACAAAGGGGGCCTATTCGCCCGCCGTCCTGAACGCTGCCTCCCGTTGAAAGTTGGCCACCGATGCCACCGTTTACAGTGGTGCAGAGAGAGCAAAAGCTGGACAACTGATCAATAGAGTCGTGTCCTCTATACAGATGAGAGTCGGTTCAGTACCGGAAGCGATTCTCAAAGCGTTTTGATTTGAGAGAGAGGTCGGGACCCGGTTTTATCCCAGTAACATCAAGGAAAGACACCGTAACGGTGGTCCTGGAGTTCTTGTCTGGGGAGGCATTATGCTGAACGGGCGAACTGAGCTCCACGTTTTCGACAGAGGGTCTGTAACCGGGGATCGCTATTCTGAGGAGGTACTCCTTCCCCATGTGCGTCTGTTCCGAGGTGCCATTGGCCCAGACTTCATTTTTATGGATGACAATGCACGGCCACATCGGACTCTTGCTGTTGAGGAGCTACTGGAAAGTGAAGATATCACTCGAATGGATTGGCCAGCGTACTCCCCAGATTTAAATTCCATCGAACATGTGTGGGATGCTTTGGAGAGACTCATTGCAGCACGCTTACATCCTCCGGAGAACACTCAACAACTCAAACAGATGCTGATTGAGGAATGGGCACTCCTACCGCAAGAAATGTTGCACCAGCTGGTTCTGAGTATGCGGAGACGGTGCGAAGCAACCATTGCAGTGAGGGGAGGGCATATCCCCTACTAAGGAACGTCTGCTTGTTGTTCTTCTTCTTGGATAGACAATCATGAGTCACGATACTATGCGTTCAATAAAGCTTGTTTTTGTTTGATTCCATACCGTATGCATTGTATTCCTTTTTCAGCGCCGATACTTCCGTCATCCTTTACGTACATAATACTCTCCCTCATTTCTGAATTTCATGTCTCTCAGATGGTTTCTCGTGGAGTTATGGCAAAAAACCCACCTGTTGCTTAAGTTTTGCACACCAGTGTACCTAAATTTTAGTGCTTTGAATGAAGCTTAAAAAATTGGAAAACTGGATATATATTCTAACAATAATATTCTAATTGCTTAAAGTTGTTTGACATTTTTTTTTTTTTTTAATTTTGGTGTTTCTACTGGTTTCGCTTTCACATAAAGTTCAGCTTTAAAAAAAAAAAAAAAAAAAAAAAAAAAAAAGTGGTAGCAAATATTTAATCACTCAAATTTTCAACTGTCTGTTATTTTCTTCTCCTCAATGGTTATTTATCCTAAAAATAAGAATATATACTATGAAAATGTTTTCTAAAATAATTTTAATGCTTCTCATTGAAGTTGTTTGCTTACTTTACTTTGCAATGGGATAACGTTCAAAATATAAAATACAGTAAAAAGCATCTTTATCATGTAATCAAAATTATGTTATTTATTATATTGCACTTCAAAGTATGTATCAATGTTACAAATATAATGGCTAGAGCTATTAAATTGTGGTCCCGTAAAAAGTTTGCTTTGGAACTTTCTCATGAAAAACTTTTTTATAGTCAAATAAAAGCAGCTAGTTAAAACATGAAAAAAATCGTTGTACATTGTTTCTTGATTTGGATATCTGATGTTATATTTAGTATTTTAATGTGCCTTATTGCTGCAGATAAAAACATAGGTTTGGTTATCAGCGTCAATATTTTAAAGTAAAAAAATTGCTAAAATGTGATTTCTTTTTCTGTTAACTCTTTTTTTTTTTTTATATATATTATAAAGTAAACAAATACCCTTTTAAGCTAACAACAGGGAAAGATTAAATCTTATTTTAAATGCTTATTCAAAAATATTCTAAATATAACTTCTAACTAAATTATTTTAATATTAGGCCAATAAGGTATGTTGACCATTGGTAGAATAATTTTTATCACAAACTTAATCTAAGATTTTTTTTCCCTGTAAATGTAAATGTTTTATGTCAACATAGAATAATATTTAAACACAAATATTATCTAAAATATTCTTATTTCTTCATTAAAGGATCTTGCCTGCATATTTATGATACTACAAGCAACAATTATTGCCTTGTTTAAAATAAGAATTAAATTTTTATCCATGAATGCATATGGTCTTAACATATTATGTTTTGAAAGCTTCCTCATGTTTATCTTCTATTTTTTCAAATACAGTCAGAGTCAAAAGTGAACGTATACCTCCTTTTTAGAATCGAATTCCTCGAGAAAAGGAAACTTTAAATAGAAATTGGAATTTCTTATGTAGAACAGATGGTGGCAATTATTACGTCGATATTTTCACTGAAGAAAATCGAATCCTGAATTATGTAAAAAACGCCACTTACGTATTTGTGAAAAATAGTACAAATCTGCTAGTCAAAAGTGATAGTACATGTTCTTCTTGATTTGGTTTTAAATCCCGTTTTCATAGTTCTGTAAATTAAGTTTTCTGAAAGTTTCGGTTATCTAAGATAAAACTTCTCCTCGTATTCTGGATAAATAATTGGGACGCTTCGTAAAGAAATTAGTGAGAAAGTACTGAAACTCATCGTGCAGTTCAAAAAATGAAGGTAAATCCTTGAGAGAAATAGGGAAAATGGTGAAAAAAAGTCACTTGTCCGTTCAGGGCATCATCCCACGATATTATGTGACTGGAATTATTTAGATGAGTCAACCACAGAAATTATTCAATGTGGATGCACGTACGTTTCTTCGCAGAAGTTAAACAGAGCTCAACCATTAGTACTGTCAAAATTGCGAAAGACACTTCCAGTGTAAAAGAATAATCGGTTAGTGCAAGTACTATAAGAAGAGTGCTGAATTTTTCTGGGTATAACGGATGAATCCAAAGAGAAAGCCTAATCTCTGTAAGGCAAATCTTTGTGAACCGTCTGCTATTTTCCAAAACTTCCAATTCATCAAAACTCTAAAAAATTAATAGGAATGCAAATTCTGAACTACAATAAAGATATAGAGTGTCGACAGTGGAATAGGGTAGAGGATACCATATGGTTTGAGGGTGCATAGCGGCCCGAGGTATAGATGAATTTGCTTTTGCCTACTCTAAACTGGATAGTTCTGTCCACTTCAGGGTTCCCATGGTCATAGAAAGTCATTAAAAGTGCTTGACATTTTAGAACTTGTTTTCAAGGCCTTGAAAGTGCTTGAAAATGCTTAGAGGTATTTCGAGAGAGTCGGAGTTAAAGAACGTCAACAAATCAATTTTGAGATTAATAATGTAAAAATAACTACAAACAATTTTGAATCCAACGATGCAAAAGGTTTTAATCTCGCTAAATTAGAAGTATTTTTTATAAATTTTTTAGAAAAGGATTGTCCCTCAATTTGTGTTACAGTTATCAACTTGATCGGCCTTTATCTCCAAACTCAATTTTGGAGACGTAAGGAACATTTACTAAAAAACTTTTAAAGATAAATGCCTAAAATTTGTAACATATATTCTTACCAATGTGTTACACAATTTAAGAGTAGCCTTTTTAAATATTTTGTTGTTTCTCGAAAAAAAAAATGTAAAGGTCTGACTTTCTATACAATTTTCAAAAATTGTCATTTTTTTGTAGGAATAAAACTGCATAAAATCTTTAATTTTGAAAATATTTAAAAAGGCTACACTCAAATTGTGTAATATATTAGTAAGAATATATGTACAAAATTTCAAGCATTTATCTTTAATAGTTTTTTAAATGTTCCTTACGTCTCCAAAATTGCGTTTGGAGATATGGGCCGTTAAAGTTGAAAACGATAATACAAATTGATACATAACACTTTTTTTTTTAAATTTATAAAAAATACTTATAATTTAGCGAGATTAAAACTTTTTACCCCGTCAGATTAAAAATTGTTTGTAGTTTACTTTACATTATTAATCTCAAAATTGATTTTTTGGAGTTCTTAAACTCCGACTCGCCTTAAAAATCCTTAATTTTTGCGGATGATGTGTATCCAACTGCAAAATTTATTAGAATACAACTCAGACTAGCTATCCCCACGTGACAGCAATTTATCCGTACCGTATCGAAATTCTCTGATATATTTGTATTACTCATACACCAAATTGTAATTTTTTGGCAGAATATACTTTATTAAAAATTTATATATAGACATGATGCCTGAAAACAAATTTTCAAGGGTCCTTAAAAACATCATTTAGGTCCTTAAAAGTCATTGATTTTCATTCTGTAATTTGAGTGGGAACCATGTACTTAGATATACTGAAACAAAAAAAAATATTAAAAGTATAGCAAATTTTTGTTTACGAAACTCTTGTGTCTTTACATAGGGTAGTCACCCTAAGCATACAGCTTCAATAAAAAAACTATGGTTCCATTACCATCCCGCATAGCAAGTTAATTCACCAACCCTGTCCTAGATTTGATTCCGATTGAATATATCTGAGGAATAATAAAGCACAAAATTTAAAAATAAAGCTGTTGCAAGCAAGATATCACTTCGAAATGTATTGAAAACGCGTAGAAATTCCTTGGGGTAACAGAAGCAAAAAGATTAGATCATTCCAAGCCCTAAAAACTCAAAACAGTCGTAAAGATTCGTGGTGAGCCGAACAAAAATATTAATTATTAAATTTTAAGTTGCCAAAATTAAACAGAATTTCGCTGTACGGTGACTTTTGCTTCATTATTTGTATCTTTGATAAAATAAATGTTTTAAAACTATACATATTTTTCAAATTTGAGCAAAATCTTTGAAGGAATATTTATCTTTGGGAATACATAATTGTTTTACATAAAAATTATCTGTTTTCCTATTTACTTAGTACACATTTGAAAACTAAGTTTTTGAAACTTGAAGGTGTAAGCTCACTTTTGACGCTGACTATATGTCCCAGTTCCTACTTTTGGCACCCAGTTACCGCTACTTGGCTACTTTTGGAAAATAAAAATCTCTAATTGTGTACCCATTTTATATTTTTCTACTAAATCACATTTTTAAATTCCTTAACGAGAGGGAAAATAGCTCTATCAAGCACCTTGATAATTCGAAATTTTTATTTATTTTGTGTTCCATTTAATAAAGATTGTAAGATTGGACTTTTACAGTCCTAACATTTCCTTAGAATAGGCCTCGGTCAGAACTGAAATAAACAGAACAAAAAACCTGTCGTAAGTTCCTAAACAGAACTTCACTGCAAACTCGTCCTCGTATATATAACAAGTAATTTTCACTACCCGCCAACGTCACACGCAAAAGTAGCTTTTTCCCACCTAATCGCAAAGTGAAAAACTAAAAGAAAAAATTAACTATCAATCCGAGCTCACATATTTTTGAAAGGATGGTAGTGTATTTCATGATATTTCCCCTGATTATTTTTTATAAATACAAAAATAGAAAAAAATGTCAAAATTCCATTCCAAAAAACATTACACATTTTGATGCAAACTGCAAGATTCTACGATAATTATTGTTGGGTTTGCTCTAAAATGTTTTGTTTACGATTTTGTATGTCTGGTGCAAATTTTTTTTCGTATGGGACTTTTTTCTAAGTAAATTTAGTTCTATCTTTGAAAATTTCAATACGAACCCCAATTTGTTATGTTCTTATTCGATTTAGAATACTTTGCTTACATTAAATATTAAATTTCAGTTCATTATAATGAGAAACACGTCTCTTATGAGCGAAAATGTTTTGACTTATCTTCAGGAAATATTTCTTTAAAGCTGGGGAAAATCGAACGTTTGCGTGCTTCAAGTCGTAATCTATTACACAATCCCTTAAGTGGGCTTTTTTACATTCTTGCTAAAATATTGAAAACCAAAAATCAAAATGGAATGAAAAAGAAAAAAAAAATTCTGGAGGTGTTTTCGACTATTATAAATCTAATGAAAGCAAAAAAATGCATGTTTCTATTTAAAAAAATTTAAAAACTTGTTTCATTAACTTCTTTATTAAAGCACTGTTTGGTGCAAAAGTCGATTGCTATTTATGTTTGTCATTTAACAATCTATCGTTTGAAAGAAAAATTACTAAAATATATAAATTATTTAAGAATTTATGGGTAAAAACGTAATTTTTTCTTTTAACATTAATTAATCAATTCTTTGACCTCATTTAAATTTCTGACCACTCATTGGAAATTATTACATTTTGTATTTATCCGGGTTTTTTGTAATGCTGAATCTAAATATGGTATAATATTATGGGGTTGCCATTTAACTTTTCAAGGTTTGGTTTAGTTCAAATATGTAGATGACCCCTTATGACAAAAAAAAAAAAAAAAATATGTATAATTATTCAAATCCTCCCATGATTTACAACGATACATTACTTTTCTTATTTCATCAATTAAAATATAAAATATATAGCCATCGTTCAGATTTTTTTCCCTTTTTTTTTCTTTTTGCATACTGTACCTATATGATCCAGAAAAAATAAATATTTTGGGGATTTCAAATAATAAGTTTTTAAATTTAGCTGATCATTTTTACTACAAAATTAGTTGACTCTCCACGCACACAATTTTAAGAAGTTAAAAAATAATATTTTCCGAATTTTTAGATGTCAGTCAAGAACTTTTCAAAAATCAAAGAAAGTAATAAAGTTTACAAAAGTATTTATTTTCATGGTGGACATTTCGCAGATGACACAAATAGACAAACTTTGTGTTTTGTAGTTTAAAGATGCAATTTGCGCCACATTTGCAAGCTTATGCATTCGCAAAATATTCTAGTAGTATGTGTCTAAGTAACCAAGATTTTTTTTATCACTGAAAAGTCATCACACTAAAAAAAATAATAATAATCACAATGAGTAATATAAACGGTACTTTATTGCTGATCACAATGAAGTAAATGAATTGATACAGCATTATCGTCAAATACTTAAAAAAGAAAACAGATAATTGGGATATTCATTCTCAAAAAAAGTTTGTTTCGCTGAAAAAGTATTAAACTATATAAGAGTATCGTAGAGGGCATTAATGTAATTTGGGAGATTAGCTTGAGAAGTTGGAGTTGTAAGACAAGATGAATCAGTTGCTCTTATGATTTCCAATGCAGCAATCAATGTTTCCGTTAAAAGCTGGATGTATAGCTCTGAATAAGTCAAATATGTATTTGAATAACGCATACCACCAAAAACTGCAGACAAGTCCTGAACAAATTCTTTTAAATTTATTGAATTTGGAGAAACACCTCTTGATTTCAAAAGTGCGGACTCTAACGAGGGAATTCTATCAACACCCTCCTTCAAAGTTAAAAGAAATATTTTTTCAAAATCTCCAAGATTTAATGAAGGTTTTGAAAGCCTGCTTTCGATTGCCTCTCCTCCTAAACCTGTATTATTGTCTCCAGTATGTTCGCAAGGTAAAGTACCATCATTCAACACCAAGTTAGGTTGAGGAAAATTAAAATTAGATCGACCACAAGGGCATTGAAGTGAAGGATTCTTTATAGTTGAAGGTGGAGTAGTCACTTTATAAACACAAGGGCAGGTAATCGATTCCTGGGAATTTTGAAGATTAGGTTCCTGTTCTTGAGGAGGTGCATCATTATCAGAAGAAGGAGATTCACTCTCAGGTAAAACTATTTTAGTAATCTGTTTGTTGAGACCTGTTACAGCCCCAGGAGTTGTTCCTGGAGAGCCTGGTTCGATTTGTATAGGTTTACCGTTTGGACCTGGTACTTTACCCGGCGTTGAACCTGCTCCTTGTGGAAGTACGACTCGTGTCACTTGACCTGATGGTCCAGTAACCGTGCCTGGTGTAGTGCCTGGTCCGGCTCCTACAACTGGTATGGGTTTTCCGTCAGGTCCAGGGACATTCTTTGTTGTAGAACCAGATGCTGGTGTTGTAGCATCCGAACCTTGCGGGCTCTTCCCACTTTGGCTAGGATTGTTTGATCCTGGTCCTGTGGGCGTTGAACCACCATTTGTAGGAGATGAGCTTTCTGGTAAAACTATTTTGGTAATTTGTTTGTTAGGACCTGTTACAGCCCCAGGTGTTGTTCCTGGAGAACCTGGTTCGACTTGTATTGGTTTACCGTTTGGACCTGGTACTTTACCCGGCGTTGAACCTGCTCCTTGTGGAAGTACGACTCGTGTCACTTGACCTGATGGTCCAGTAACCGTGCCTGGTGTAGTGCCTGGTCCGGCTCCTACAACTGGTATGGGTTTTCCGTCAGGTCCAGAGATATTCTTTGTTGTAGCACCAGATGTTGGTGTTGTAGCACCCGAACCTTGTGAGAACTTTCCACCTTGGCTAGGACTGTTCGATCCTGGTCCTGTGGGCGTGGAACCCTTACCCACTTGAGGTGCATTCTCTTGTCCCTTGGGTGTTGAACCACCATTTGCAGGAGTTGAGCTTTCTGGTAAAACTATTTTGGTAATTTGTTTGTTAGGACCTGTTACAGCCCCAGGAGTGGTTCCTGGAGAGCCTGGTTCGACTTGTATTGGTTTACCGTTTGGACCTGGTACTTTTCCCGGCGTTGAATCTGCTCCTTCTGGAAGTACGACTCGTGTCACTTGACCTGATGGTCCAGTAACCATGCCTGGTGTAGTGCCTGGTCCGGCTCCTACAACTGGTATGGGTTTTCCGTCAGGTCCAGGGACATTCTTTGTTGTAGAACCAGATGCTGGTGTTGTAGCATTTATTTCAAGATTTCCGTCATTTCCCGTAGGATTTACTCCACTTGCTTTTTCTCCGCCAGTTTTATTTCCGTCTGGTACATTCATGTGTGGAATATTTCCAGTATTATCTAACTTAGCAGATGGTCCCTTCTCGGTTGAGGTAGTTGGCTTCCCAGAACCATTAGGTGCATTTTCTGGTCCCTTTGTTGTTGAACCACCCTTAGCTGGAGATGAGCTTTCTGGTAAAACTATTTTGGTAATCTGTTTGTTAGGACCTGTTACAGCCTTAGGAGTGGTTCCTGGAGAGCCTGGTTCGACTTGTATTGGTTTACCGTTTGGACCTTGTTCCTTACCCGGGGTTGAACCTGCTCCTTGTGGAAGTACGACTCGTGTCACTTGACCTGATGGCCCAGTAACCGTGCCTGGTGTAGTGCCTGGTCCGGCTCCTACTACTGGTATTGTTTTTCCGTCAGGTCCAGGGACATTCTTTGTTGTAGAACCAGATGCTGGTGTTGTAGCACCCGAACCTTGTGGGCTCTTTCCACCTTGGCTAGAATTGTTCGATCCTGGTTCTGTGGGCGTGGAACCCTTACCCCCTTGAGGTGCATTCTCTTGTCCCTTGGGTGATGAACCACCATTTGCAGGAATTGAGCTTTCTGGTAAAACTATTTTGGTAATCTGTTTGTTAGGACCGGTTACAGCCCCAGGAGTGGTTCCTGGAGAGCCTTGTTCGACTTGTATTGGTTTACCGTTTGGACCTGGTACTTTACCCGGCGTTGAACCTGCTCCTTCTGGAAGTACGACTCGTGTCACTTGACCTGATGGTCCAGTAACCGTGCCTGGTGTAGTGCCTGGTCCGGCTCCTACAACTGGTATGGGTTTTCCGTCAGGTCCAGGAACATTTTTTGTTGTAGAACCAGATGCTGGTGTTGTAGCATCCGAACCTTGCGGGCTCTTCCCACTTTGGCTAGGATTGTTTGATCCTGGTCCTGTGGGCGTTGAACCACCATTTGTAGGAGATGAGCTTTCTGGTAAAACTATTTTGGTAATTTGTTTGTTAGGACCTGTTACAGCCCCAGGAGTGGTTCCTGGAGAGCCTGGTTCGACTTGAATTGGTTTACCGTTTGGACCTGGTACTTTACCCGGCGTTGAACCTGCTCCTTGTGGAAGTACGACTCGTGTCACTTGACCGGATGGCCCAGTAACCGTGCCTGGTGTAGTGCCTGGTCCGGCTCCTACAACTGGTATGGGTTTTCCGTCAGGTCCAGGGACATTCTTTGTTGTAGAACCAGATGCTGGTGTTGTAGCACCCGAACCTTGTGGGCTCTTTCCACCTTGGCTAGGATTGTTCGATCCTGGTCCTGTGGGCGTGGAACCCTTACCCCCTTGAGGTGCATTCTCTTGTCCCTTGGGTGTTGAACCACCATTTGCAGGAGTTGAGCTTTCTGGTAAAACTATTTTGGTAATCTGTTTGTTAGGACCGGTTACAGCCCCAGGAGTGGTTCCTGGAGAGCCTGGTTCGACTTGTATTGGTTTACCGTTTGGACCTGGTACTTTACCCGGCGTTGAACCTGCTCCTTCTGGAAGTACGACTCGTGTTACTTGACCTGATGGCCCAGTAACCGTGCCTGGTGTAGTTCCTGGTCCGGCTCCTACTACTGGTATTGGTTTTCCGTCAGGTCCAGGGACATTCTTTGTTGTAGAACCAGATGCTGGTGTTGTAGCACCCGAACCTTGTGGGCTCTTTCCACCTTGGCTAGGATTGTTCGATCCTGGTCCTGTGGGCGTGGAACCCTTACCCCCTTGAGGTTCATTCTCTTGTCCCTTGGGTGTTGAACCACCATTTGCAGGAGTTGAGCTTTCTGGTAAAACTATTTTGGTAATCTGTTTGTTAGGACCGGTTACAGCCCCAGGAGTGGTTCCTGGAGAGCCTGGTTCGACTTGTATTGGTTTACCGTTTGGACCTGGTACTTTACCCGGCGTTGAACCTGCTCCTTGTGGAAGTACGACTCGTGTCACTTGACCTGATGGTCCAGTAACAGTGCCTGGTGTAGTTCCTGGTCCGGCTCCTACAACTGGTATGGGTTTTCCGTCAGGTCCAGGGACATTCTTTGTTGTAGATCCAGATGCTGGTGTTGTAGCATCCGAACCTTCCGGGCTCTTCCCACTTCGGCTAGGATTGTTTGATCCTGGTCCTGTGGGCGTGGAACCCTTACCCCCTTGAGGTGCATTCTCTTGTCCCTTGGGTGTTGAATCACCATTTGCAGGAGTTGAGCTTTCTGGTAAAACTATTTTGGTAATCTGTTTGTTAGGACCGGTTACAGCCCCAGGAGTGGTTCCTGGAGAGCCTGGTTCGACTTGTATTGGTTTACCGTTTGGACCTGGTACTTTACCCGGCGTTGAACCTGCTCCTTCTGGAAGTACGACTCGTGTTACTTGACCTGATGGCCCAGTAACCGTGCCTGGTGTAGTTCCTGGTCCGGCTCCTACTACTGGTATTGGTTTTCCGTCAGGTCCAGGGACATTCTTTGTTGTAGAACCAGATGCTGGTGTTGTAGCACCCGAACCTTGTGGGCTCTTTCCACCTTGGCTAGAATTGTTCGATCCTGGTTCTGTGGGCGTGGAACCCTTACCCCCTTGAGGTTCATTCTCTTGTCCCTTGGGTGTTGAACCACCATTTGCAGGAGTTGAGCTTTCTGGTAAAACTATTTTGGTAATCTGTTTGTTAGGACCGGTTACAGCCCCAGGAGTGGTTCCTGGAGAGCCTGGTTCGACTTGTATTGGTTTACCGTTTGGACCTGGTACTTTACCCGGCGTTGAATCTGCTCCTTGTGGAAGTATGACTCGTGTCACTTGACCTGATGGTCCAGTAACCGTGCCTGGTGTAGTGCCTGGTCCGGCTCCTACAACTGGTATGGATTTTCCGTCAGGTCCAGGGACATTCTTTGTTGTAGAACCAGATGCTGGTGTTGTAGCACCCGAACCTTGTGGGCTCTTTCCACCTTGGCTAGAATTGTTCGATCCTGGTTCTGTGGGCGTGGAACCCTTACCCCCTTGAGGTGCATTCTCTTGTCCCTTGGGTGATGAACCACCATTTGCAGGAGTTGAGCTTTCTGGTAAAACTATTTTGGTAATCTGTTTGTTAGGACCGGTTACAGCCCCAGGAGTGGTTCCTGGAGAGCCTGGTTCGACTTGTATTGGTTTACCGTTTGGACCTGGTACTTTACCCGGCGTTGAACCTGCTCCTTCTGGAAGTACGACTCGTGTCACTTGACCTGATGGCCCAGTAACCGTGCCTGGTGTAGTGCCTGGTCCGGCTCCTACTACTGGTATTGTTTTTCCGTCAGGTCCAGGGACATTCTTTGTTGTAGAACCAGATGCTGGTGTTGTAGCACCCGAACCTTGTGGGCTCTTTCCACCTTGGCTAGAATTGTTCGATCCTGGTTCTGTGGGCGTGGAACCCTTACCCCCTTGAGGTGCATTCTCTTGTCCCTTGGGTGATGAACCACCATTTGCAGGAATTGAGCTTTCTGGTAAAACTATTTTGGTAATCTGTTTGTTAGGACCGGTTACAGCCCCAGGAGTGGTTCCTGGAGAGCCTTGTTCGACTTGTATTGGTTTACCGTTTGGACCTGGTACTTTACCCGGCGTTGAACCTGCTCCTTCTGGAAGTACGACTCGTGTCACTTGACCGGATGGTCCAGTAACCGTGCCTGGTGTAGTGCCTGGTCCGGCTCCTACAACTGGTATGGGTTTTCCGTCAGGTCCAGGAACATTTTTTGTTGTAGAACCAGATGCTGGTGTTGTAGCATCCGAACCTTGCGGGCTCTTCCCACTTTGGCTAGGATTGTTTGATCCTGGTCCTGTGGGCGTTGAACCACCATTTGTAGGAGATGAGCTTTCTGGTAAAACTATTTTGGTAATTTGTTTGTTAGGACCTGTTACAGCCCCAGGAGTGGTTCCTGGAGAGCCTGGTTCGACTTGAATTGGTTTACCGTTTGGACCTGGTACTTTACCCGGCGTTGAACCTGCTCCTTGTGGAAGTACGACTCGTGTCACTTGACCGGATGGCCCAGTAACCGTGCCTGGTGTAGTGCCTGGTCCGGCTCCTACAACTGGTATGGGTTTTCCGTCAGGTCCAGGGACATTCTTTGTTGTAGAACCAGATGCTGGTGTTGTAGCACCCGAACCTTGTGGGCTCTTTCCACCTTGGCTAGGATTGTTCGATCCTGGTCCTGTGGGCGTGGAACCCTTACCCCCTTGAGGTGCATTCTCTTGTCCCTTGGGTGTTGAACCACCATTTGCAGGAGTTGAGCTTTCTGGTAAAACTATTTTGGTAATCTGTTTGTTAGGACCGGTTACAGCCCCAGGAGTGGTTCCTGGAGAGCCTGGTTCGACTTGTATTGGTTTACCGTTTGGACCTGGTACTTTACCCGGCGTTGAACCTGCTCCTTCTGGAAGTACGACTCGTGTTACTTGACCTGATGGCCCAGTAACCGTGCCTGGTGTAGTTCCTGGTCCGGCTCCTACTACTGGTATTGGTTTTCCGTCAGGTCCAGGGACATTCTTTGTTGTAGAACCAGATGCTGGTGTTGTAGCACCCGAACCTTGTGGGCTCTTTCCACCTTGGCTAGGATTGTTCGATCCTGGTCCTGTGGGCGTGGAACCCTTACCCCCTTGAGGTTCATTCTCTTGTCCCTTGGGTGTTGAACCACCATTTGCAGGAGTTGAGCTTTCTGGTAAAACTATTTTGGTAATCTGTTTGTTAGGACCGGTTACAGCCCCAGGAGTGGTTCCTGGAGAGCCTGGTTCGACTTGTATTGGTTTACCGTTTGGACCTGGTACTTTACCCGGCGTTGAACCTGCTCCTTGTGGAAGTACGACTCGTGTCACTTGACCTGATGGTCCAGTAACAGTGCCTGGTGTAGTTCCTGGTCCGGCTCCTACAACTGGTATGGGTTTTCCGTCAGGTCCAGGGACATTCTTTGTTGTAGATCCAGATGCTGGTGTTGTAGCATCCGAACCTTCCGGGCTCTTCCCACTTCGGCTAGGATTGTTTGATCCTGGTCCTGTGGGCGTGGAACCCTTACCCCCTTGAGGTGCATTCTCTTGTCCCTTGGGTGTTGAATCACCATTTGCAGGAGTTGAGCTTTCTGGTAAAACTATTTTGGTAATCTGTTTGTTAGGACCGGTTACAGCCCCAGGAGTGGTTCCTGGAGAGCCTGGTTCGACTTGTATTGGTTTACCGTTTGGACCTGGTACTTTACCCGGCGTTGAACCTGCTCCTTCTGGAAGTACGACTCGTGTTACTTGACCTGATGGCCCAGTAACCGTGCCTGGTGTAGTTCCTGGTCCGGCTCCTACTACTGGTATTGGTTTTCCGTCAGGTCCAGGGACATTCTTTGTTGTAGAACCAGATGCTGGTGTTGTAGCATCCGAACCTTGTGGGCTCTTTCCACCTTGGCTAGGATTGTTCGATCCTGCTCCTGTGGGCGTGGAACCTTTACCCCCTTGAGGTTCATTCTCTTGTCCCTTGGGTGTTGAACCACCATTTGCAGGAGTTGAGCTTTTTGGTAAAACTATTTTGGTAATCTGTTTGTTAGGACCGGTTACAGCCCCAGGAGTGGTTCCTGGAGAGCCTGGTTCGACTTGTATTGGTTTACCGTTTGGACCTGGTACTTTACCCGGCGTTGAACCTGCTCCTTGTGGAAGTATGACTCGTGTCACTTGACCTGATGGTCCAGTAACCGTGCCTGGTGTAGTGCCTGGTCCGGCTCCTACAACTGGTATGGATTTTCCGTCAGGTCCAGGGACATTCTTTGTTGTATAACCAGATGCTGGTGTTGTAGCACCCGAACGTTGTGGGCTCATTCCACCTTGGCTAGGATTGTTCGATCCTGGTCCTGTGGGCGTGGAACCCTTACCCCCTTGAGGTGCATTCTCTTGTCCCTTGGGTGTTGAACCACCATTTGCAGGAGTTGAGCTTTCTGGTAAAACTATTTTGGTAATCTGTTTGTTAGGACCGGTTACAGCCCCAGGAGTGGTTCCTGGAGAGCCTGGTTCGACTTGTATTGGTTTACCATTTGGACCTGGTACTTTACCCGGCGTTGCACCTGCTCCTTCTGGAAGTACGACTCGTGTTACTTGACCTGATGGCCCAGTAACCGTGCCTGGTGTAGTTCCTGGTCCGGCTCCTACTACTGGTATTGGTTTTCCGTCAGGTCCAGGGACATTCTTTGTTGTAGAACCAGATGCTGGTGTTGTAGCATCCGAACCTTGCGGGCTCTTCCCACTTTGGCTAGGATTGTTTGATCCTGGTCCTGTGGGCGTTGAACCACCATTTGTAGGAGATGAGCTTTCTGGTAAAACTATTTTGGTAATTTGTTTGTTAGGACCTGTTACAGCCCCAGGAGTGGTTCCTGGAGAGCCTGGTTCGACTTGTATTGGTTTACCGTTTGGACCTGGTACTTTTCCCGGCGTTGAACCTGCTCCTTGTGGAAGTACGACTCGTGTCACTTGACCGGATGACCCAGTAACCGTGCCTGGTGTAGTGCCTGGTCCGGCTCCTACAACTGGAATGGGTTTTCCGTCAGGTCCAGGGACATTCTTTGTTGTAGAACCAGATGCTGGTGTTGTAGCACCCGAACCTTGTGGGCTCTTTCCACCTTGGCTAGGATTGTTCGATCCTGGTCCTGTGGGCGTGGAACCCTTACCCCCTTGAGGTGCATTCTCTTGTCCCTTGGGTGTTGAACCACCATTTGCAGGAGTTGAGCTTTCTGGTAAAACTATTTTGGTAATCTGTTTGTTAGGACCGGTTACAGCCCCAGGAGTGGTTCCTGGAGAGCCTGGTTCGACTTGTATTGGTTTACCGTTTGGACCTGGTACTTTACCCGGCGTTGAACCTGCTCCTTGTGGAAGTACGACTCGTGTCACTTGACCTGATGGTCCAGTAACAGTGCCTGGTGTAGTTCCTGGTCCGGCTCCTACAACTGGTATGGGTTTTCCGTCAGGTCCAGGGACATTCTTTGTTGTAGATCCAGATGCTGGTGTTGTAGCATCCGAACCTTCCGGGCTCTTCCCACTTCGGCTAGGATTGTTTGATCCTGGTCCTGTGGGCGTGGAACCCTTACCCCCTTGAGGTGCATTCTCTTGTCCCTTGGGTGTTGAATCACCATTTGCAGGAGTTGAGCTTTCTGGTAAAACTATTTTGGTAATCTGTTTGTTAGGACCGGTTACAGCCCCAGGAGTGGTTCCTGGAGAGCCTGGTTCGACTTGTATTGGTTTACCGTTTGGACCTGGTACTTTACCCGGCGTTGAACCTGCTCCTTCTGGAAGTACGACTCGTGTTACTTGACCTGATGGCCCAGTAACCGTGCCTGGTGTAGTTCCTGGTCCGGCTCCTACTACTGGTATTGGTTTTCCGTCAGGTCCAGGGACATTCTTTGTTGTAGAACCAGATGCTGGTGTTGTAGCATCCGAACCTTGTGGGCTCTTTCCACCTTGGCTAGGATTGTTCGATCCTGCTCCTGTGGGCGTGGAACCTTTACCCCCTTGAGGTTCATTCTCTTGTCCCTTGGGTGTTGAACCACCATTTGCAGGAGTTGAGCTTTTTGGTAAAACTATTTTGGTAATCTGTTTGTTAGGACCGGTTACAGCCCCAGGAGTGGTTCCTGGAGAGCCTGGTTCGACTTGTATTGGTTTACCGTTTGGACCTGGTACTTTACCCGGCGTTGAACCTGCTCCTTGTGGAAGTATGACTCGTGTCACTTGACCTGATGGTCCAGTAACCGTGCCTGGTGTAGTGCCTGGTCCGGCTCCTACAACTGGTATGGATTTTCCGTCAGGTCCAGGGACATTCTTTGTTGTATAACCAGATGCTGGTGTTGTAGCACCCGAACGTTGTGGGCTCATTCCACCTTGGCTAGGATTGTTCGATCCTGGTCCTGTGGGCGTGGAACCCTTACCCCCTTGAGGTGCATTCTCTTGTCCCTTGGGTGTTGAACCACCATTTGCAGGAGTTGAGCTTTCTGGTAAAACTATTTTGGTAATCTGTTTGTTAGGACCGGTTACAGCCCCAGGAGTGGTTCCTGGAGAGCCTGGTTCGACTTGTATTGGTTTACCATTTGGACCTGGTACTTTACCCGGCGTTGCACCTGCTCCTTCTGGAAGTACGACTCGTGTTACTTGACCTGATGGCCCAGTAACCGTGCCTGGTGTAGTTCCTGGTCCGGCTCCTACTACTGGTATTGGTTTTCCGTCAGGTCCAGGGACATTCTTTGTTGTAGAACCAGATGCTGGTGTTGTAGCATCCGAACCTTGCGGGCTCTTCCCACTTTGGCTAGGATTGTTTGATCCTGGTCCTGTGGGCGTTGAACCACCATTTGTAGGAGATGAGCTTTCTGGTAAAACTATTTTGGTAATTTGTTTGTTAGGACCTGTTACAGCCCCAGGAGTGGTTCCTGGAGAGCCTGGTTCGACTTGTATTGGTTTACCGTTTGGACCTGGTACTTTTCCCGGCGTTGAACCTGCTCCTTGTGGAAGTACGACTCGTGTCACTTGACCGGATGACCCAGTAACCGTGCCTGGTGTAGTGCCTGGTCCGGCTCCTACAACTGGAATGGGTTTTCCGTCAGGTCCAGGGACATTCTTTGTTGTAGAACCAGATGCTGGTGTTGTAGCACCCGAACCTTGTGGGCTCTTTCCACCTTGGCTAGGATTGTTCGATCCTGGTCCTGTGGGCGTGGAACCCTTACCCCCTTGAGGTGCATTCTCTTGTCCCTTGGGTGTTGAACCACCATTTGCAGGAGTTGAGCTTTCTGGTAAAACTATTTTGGTAATCTGTTTGTTAGGACCGGTTACAGCCCCAGGAGTGGTTCCTGGAGAGCCTGGTTCGACTTGTATTGGTTTACCGTTTGGACCTGGTACTTTACCCGGCGTTGAACCTGCTCCTTGTGGAAGTACGACTCGTGTCACTTGACCTGATGGTCCTGTAACAGTGCCTGGTGTAGTGCCTGGTCCGGCTCCTACAACTGGTATGGGTTTTCCGTCAGGTCCAGGGACATTCTTTGTTGTAGATCCAGATGCTGGTGTTGTAGCATCCGAACCTTCCGGGCTCTTCCCACTTCGGCTAGGATTGTTTGATCCTGGTCCTGTGGGCGTGGAACCCTTACCCCCTTGAGGTTCATTCTCTTGTCCCTTGGGTGTTGAACCACCATTTGCAGGAGTTGAGCTTTCTGGTAAAACTATTTTGGTAATCTGTTTGTTAGGACCGGTTACAGCCCCAGGAGTGGTTCCTGGAGAGCCTGGTTCGACTTGTATTGGTTTACCGTTTGGACCTGGTACTTTACCCGGCGTTGAAACTGCTCCTTGTGGAAGTATGACTCGTGTCACTTGACCTGATGGTCCAGTAACCGTGCCTGGTGTAGTGCCTGGTCCGGCTCCTACAACTGGTATGGGTTTTCCGTCAGGTCCAGGGACATTCTTTGTTGTAGAATCAGATGCTGGTGTTGTAGCACCCGAACCTTGTGGGCTCTTTCCAATTTGGCTAGGATTGTTCGATCCTGGTCCTGTGGGCGTGGAACCCTTACCCCCTTGAGGTGCATTCTCTTGTCCCTTGGGTGTTGAACCACCATTTGCAGGAGATGAGCTTTCTGGTAAAACTATTTTGGTAATCTGTTTGTTAGGACCGGTTACAGCCCCAGGAGTGGTTCCTGGAGAGCCTGGTTCGACTTGTATTGGTTTACCGTTTGGACCTGGTACTTTACCCGGCGTTGAACCTGCTCCTTGTGGAAGTACGACTCGTGTCACTTGACCTGATGGCCCAGTAACCGTGCCTGGTGTAGTGCCTGGTCCGGCTCCTACTACTGGTATTTGTTTTCCGTCAGGTCCAGGGACATTCTTTGTTGTAGAACCAGATGCTGGTGTTGTAGCATCCGAACCTTGCGGGCTCTTCCCACTTTGGCTAGGATTGTTTGATCCTGGTTCTGTGGGCGTTGAACCACCATTTGTAGGAAATGAGCTTTCTGGTAAAACTATTTTGGTAATCTGTTTGTTATTACCGGTTACAGCCCCAGGCGTTGTTCCTGGAGAGCCTGGTTCGACTTGTATTGGTTTACCGTTTGGACCTGGTACTTTACCCGGCGTTGAACCTGCTCCTTGTGGAAGTACGACTCGTGTCACTTGACCTGATGGTCCAGTAACCGTGCCTGGTGTAGTGCCTGGTCCGGCTCCTACAACTGGTATGGGTTTTCCGTCAGGTCCAGGGACATTCTTTGTTGTAGAATCAGATGCTGGTGTTGTAGCACCCGAACCTTGTGGGCTCTTTCCACCTTGGCTAGGATTGTTCAATCCTGGTCCTGTGGGCGTGGAACCCTTACCCCCTTGAGGTGCATTCTCTTGTCCCTTGGGTGTTGAACCACCATTTGCAGCAGTTGAGCTTTCTGGTAAAACTATTTTGGTAATCTGTTTGTTAGGACCGGTTACAGCCCCAGGCGTTGTTCCTGGAGAGCCTGGTTCAACTTGTATTGGTTTACCGTTTGGACCTGGTACTTTACCCGGTGTTGAACCTGCTCCTTGTGGAAGTACGACTCGTGTCACTTGACCTGATGGACCAGTAACCGTGCCTGGTGTAGTGCCTGGTCCGGCTCCTACAACATGTATTGGTTTTCCGCTAGGGCCGGGGACATTCTTTGTTGTAGAACCAGAAGCTGGCGTTGTAGCATTTATTTCAAGACTTCCGTCATTTCCCGTAGGATTTACTCCACTTGCTTTTTCTCCGCCAGTTTTATTTCCGTCTGGTACATTCATGTGTGGAATATTTCCATTATTATCTAACTTAGCTGATGGTCCCTTTTCGGTTGAGGTTGTTGGCTTCCCAGAGCCATTAGGTGCATTTTCTGGTACCTTTGTTGTTGAACCGCCATTTGCTGGAGATGAGCTTTCTGGTAAAACAATTTTGGTAATCTGTTTGTTAGGACCTGTTACAGCCCCAGGAGTTGTTCCTGGAGATCCTGGTTCGACTTGAATTGGTTTACCGTTTGGACCCTGTACCTTACCCGGTGTTGAACCTGCTCCTTGTGGAAGTACGACTCGTGTCACTTGACCTGATGGTCCAGTAACCGTGCCTGGTGTAGTGCCTGGTCCGGCTCCTACCACTGGTATGGGTTTTCCGTCAGGTCCAGGGACATTCTTTGTTGTAGAACCAGATGCTGGTGTTGTAGCACCCGAACCTTGTGGGCTCTTTCCACCTTGGCTAGGATTGTTCGATCCTTGTCCTGTGGGCGTGGAACCCTTACCCCCTTGAGGTTCATTCTCTTGTCCCTTGGGTGTTGAACCACCATTTGCAGGAGTTGAGCTTTCTGGTAAAACTATTTTGGTAATCTGTTTGTTAGGACCGGTTACTGCCCCAGGAGTGGTTCCTGGAGAGCCTGGTTCGACTTGTATTGGTTTACCGTTTGGACCTGGTACTTTACCCGGCGTTGAACCTATTCTTTCTGGAAGTACGACGCGTGTCACTTGACCTGATGGTCCAGTAACCGTGCCTGGTGTAGTGCCTGGTCGGGCTCCTACAACTGGTATGGGTTTTCCGTCAGGTCCAGGGACATTCTTTGTAGTAGAACCAGATGCTGGTGTTGTAGCATCCGAACCTTGTGGGCTCTTCCCACTTTGGCTAGGATTGCTTGATCCTGGTCCTGTGGGCGTTGAACCACCATTTGTAGGAGATGAGCTTTCTGGTAAAACTATTTTGGTAATTTGTTTGTTAGGACCTGTTACAGCCCCAGGCGTTGTTCCTGGAGAGCCTGGTTCGACTTGTATTGGTTTACCGTTTGGACCTGGTACTTTACCCGGCGTTGAACCTGCTCCTTGTGGAAGTACGACTCGTGTCACTTGACCGGATGGTCCAGTAACTGTGCCTGGTGTAGTGCCTGGTCCGGCTCCTACTACTGGTATTTGTTTTCCGTCAGGTCCAGGGACATTCTTTGTTGTAGAACCAGATGCTGGTGTTGTAGCACCCGAACCTTGTGGGCTCTTTCCACCTTTGCTAGGATTGTTCGATCCTGGTCCTGTGGGCGTGGAACCATTACCCCCTTGAGGTGCATTCTCTTCTCCATTGGGTGTTGAACCACCATTTGCAGGAGTTGAGCTTTCTGGTAAAACTATTTTGGTAATCTGTTTGTTAGGACCGGTAACAGCCCCAGGAGTGGTTCCTGGAGAGCCTGGTTCGACTTGTATTGGTTTACCGTTTGGACCTGGTACTTTACCCGGCGTTGAACCTGCTCCTTGTGGAAGTACGACTCGTGTCACTTGACCTGATGGTCCTGTAACAGTGCCTGGTGTAGTGCCTGGTCCAGCTCCTACAACTGGTATGGGTTTTCCGTCAGGTCCAGGGACATTCTTTGTTGTGGAACCAGATGCTGGTGTTGTAGCACCCGAACCTTGTGGGCTCTTTCCACCTTGGCTAGGATTGTTCGATCCTTGTCCTGTGGGCTTGGAACCCTTATCCCCTTGAGGTTCATTCTCTTGTCCCTTGGGTGTTGAACCACCATTTGCAGGAGTTGAGCTTTCTGGTAAAACTATTTTGGTAATCTGTTTGTTAGGACCGGTTACTGCCCCAGGAGTGGTTCCTGGAGAGCCTGGTTCGACTTGTATTGGTTTACCGTTTGGACCTGGTACTTTACCCGGCGTTGAACCAGCTCCTTCTGGAAGTACGACGCGTGTCACTTGACCTGATGGTCCAGTAACCGTGCCTGGTGTAGTGCCTGGTCGGGCTCCTACAACTGGTATGGGTTTTCCGTCAGGTCCAGGGACATTCTTTGTAGTAGAACCAGATGCTGGTGTTGTAGCATCCGAACCTTGCGCGCTCTTCCCACTTTGGCTAGGATTGTTTGATCCTGGTCCTGTGGGCGTTGAACCACCATTTGTAGGAGATGAGCTTTCTGGTAAAACTATTTTGGTAATCTGTTTGTTAGGACCGGTTACTGCCCCAGGAGTGGTTCCTGGAGAGCCTGGTTCGACTTGTATTGGTTTACCGTTTGGACCTGGTACTTTACCCGGCGTTGAACCTGCTCCTTGTGGAAGTACGACTCGTGTCACTTGACCGGATGGTCCAGTAACCGTGCCCGGTGTAGTGCCTGGTCCGGCTCCTACAACTGGTAAGGGTTTTCCGTCAGGGCCAGGGACATTCTTTGTTGTAGAACCAGATGCTGGTGTTGTAGCACCCGAACCTTGTGGGCTCTTTCCACCTTGGCTAGGATTGTTCGATCCTGGTCCTGTGGGCGTGGAACCCTTACCCCCTTGAGGTGCATTCTCTTGTCCCTTGGGTGTTGAACCACCATTTGCAGGAGTTGAGCTTTCTGGTAAAACTATTTTGGTAATCTGTTTGTTAGGACCGGTTACAGCCCCAGGAGTGGTTCCTGGAGAGCCTGGTTCGACTTGTATTGGTTTACCGTTTGGACCTGGTACTTTACCCGGCGTTGAACCTGCTCCTTGTGGAAGTACGACTCGTGTCACTTGACCTGATGGTCCTGTAACAGTGCCTGGTGTAGTGCCTGGTCCGGCTCCTACAACTGGTATGGGTTTTCCGTCAGGTCCAGGGACATTCTCTGTTGTGGAACCAGATGCTGGTGTTGTAGCACCCGAACCTTGTGGGTACTTTCCACCTTGGCTAGGATTGTTCGATCCTTGTCCTGTGGGCGTGGAACTTTTACCCCCTTGAGGTTCATTCTCTTGTCCCTTGGGTGTTGAACCACCATTTGCAGGAGTTGAGCTTTCTGGTAAAACTATTTTGGTAATCTGTTTGTTAGGACCGGTTACAGCCCCAGGAGTGGTTCCTGGAGAGCCTGGTTCGACTTGTATTGGTTTACCGTTTGGACCTGGTACTTTACCCGGCGTTGAACCTGCTCCTTGTGGAAGTACGACTCGTGTCACTTGACCTGATGGCCCAGTAACTGTGCCTGGTGTAGTGCCTGGTCCGGCTCCTACTACTGGTATTTGTTTTCCGTCAGGTCCAGGGACATTCTTTGTTGTAGAACCAGATGCTGGTGTTGTAGCACCCGAACCTTGTGGGCTCTTTCCACCTTTGCTAGGATTGTTCGATCCTGGTCCTGTGGGCGTGGAACCCTTACCCCCTTGAGGTGCATTCTCTTGTCCATTGGGTGTTGAACCACCATTTGCAGGAGTTGAGCTTTCTGGTAAAACTATTTTGGTAATCTGTTTGTTATTACCGGTAACAGCCCCAGGAGTGGTTCCTGGAGAGCCTGGTTCGACTTGTATTGGTTTACCGTTTGGACCTGGTACTTTACCCGGCGTTGAACCTGCTCCTTGTGGAAGTACGACTCGTGTCACTTGACCGGATGGTCCAGTAACCGTGCCCGGTGTAGTGCCTGGTCCGGCTCCTACAACTGGTAAGGGTTTTCCGTCAGGTCCAGGGACATTCATTGTTGTAGAACCAGATGCTGGTGTTGTAGCACCCGAACCTTGTGGGCTCTTTCCACCTTGGCTAGGATTGTTCGATCCTGGTCCTGTGGGCGTTGAACCACCATTTGTAGGAGATGAGCTTTCTGGTAAAACTATTTTGGTAATCTGTTTGTTAGGACCGGTTACTGCCCCAGGAGTGGTTCCTGGAGAGCCTGGTTCGACTTGTATTGGTTTACCGTTTGGACCTGGTACTTTACCCGGCGTTGAACCTGCTCCTTGTGGAAGTACGACTCGTGTCACTTGACCGGATGGTCCAGTAACCGTGCCCGGTGTAGTGCCTGGTCCGGCTCCTACAACTGGTAAGGGTTTTCCGTCAGGTCCAGGGACATTCTTTGTTGTAGAACCAGATGCTGGTGTTGTAGCACCCGAACCTTGTGGGCTCTTTCCACCTTGGCTAGGATTGTTCGATCCTGGTCCTGTGGGCGTGGAACCTTTACCCCCTTGAGGTTCATTCTCTTGTCCCTTGGGTGTTGAACCACCATTTGCAGGAGTTGAGCTTTCTGGTAAAACTATTTTGGTAATCTGTTTGTTAGGACCGGTTACAGCCCCATGAGTGGTTCCTGGAGAGCCTGGTTCGACTTGTATTGGTTTACCGTTTGGACCTGGTACTTTACCCGGCGTTGAACCTGCTCCTTGTGGAAGTACGACTCGTGTCACTTGACCTGATGGCCCAGTAACCGTGCCTGGTGTAGTTCCTGGTCCGGATCCTACTACTGGTATTGGTTTTCCGTCAGGTCCAGGGACATTCTTTGTTGTAGAACCAGATGCTGGTGTTGTAGCTCCCGAACCTTGTGGGCTCTTTCCACCTTGGCTAGGATTGTTTGATCCTGGTCCTGTGGGCGTTGAACCACCATTTGTAATAGATGAGCTTTCTGGTAAAACTATTTTGGTAATTTGTTTGTTAGGACCTGTTACAGCCCCAGGCGTTGTTCCTGGAGAGCCTGGTTCGACTTGTATTGGTTTACCGTTTGGACCTGGTACTTTACCCGGCGTTGAACCTGCTCCTTGTGGAAGTACGACTCGTGTCACTTGACCTGATGGCCCAGTAACCGTGCCTGGTGTAGTGCCTGGTCCGGCTCCTACTACTGGTATTTGTTTTCCGTCAGGTCCAGGGACATTCTTTGTTGTAGAACCAGATGCTGGTGTTGTAGCACCCGAACCTTGTGGGCTCTTTCCACCTTTGCTAGAATTGTTCGATCCTGGTCCTGTGGGCGTGGAACCCTTACCCCCTTGAGGTGCATTCTCTTGTCCATTGGGTGTTGAACCACCATTTGCAGGAGTTGAGCTTTCTGGTAAAACTATTTTGGTAATCTGTTTGTTAGGACCGGTTACAGCCCCAGGAGTGGTTCCTGGAGAGCCTGGTTCGACTTGTATTGGTTTACCGTTTGGACCTGGTACTTTACCCGGCGTTGAACCTGCTCCTTCTGGAAGTACGACGCGTGTCACTTGACCTGATGGTCCAGTAACCGTGCCTGGTGTAGTGCCTGGTCCGGTTCCTACAACTGGTATGGGTTTTCCGTCAGGTCCAGGGACATTCTTTGTAGTAGAACCAGATGCTGGTGTTGTAGCATCCGAACCTTGCGGGCTCTTCCCACTTTGGCTAGGATTGTTTGATCCTGGTCCTGTGGGCGTTGAACCACCATTTGTAGGAGATGAGCTTTCTGGTAAAACTATTTTGGTAATTTGTTTGTTAGGACCTGTTACTGCCCCAGGCGTTGTTCCTGGAGAGCCTGGTTCGACTTGTATTGGTTTACCGTTTGAACCTGGTACTTTACCCGGCGTCGAAGCTGCTCCTTGTGGAAGTACGACTCGTGTCACTTGACCGGATGGTCCAGTAACCGTGCCCGGTGTAGTGCCTGGTCCGGCTCCTACAACTGGTATGGGTTTTCCGTCAGGTCCAGGGACATTCTTTGTTGTAGAACCAGATGCTGGTGTTGTAGCACCCGAACCTTGTGGGCTCTTTCCACCTTGGCTAGGATTGTTCGATCCTTGTCCTGTGGGCGTGGAACCCTTACCCCCTTGAGGTTCATTCTCTTGTCCCTTGGGTGTTGAACCACCATTTGCAGGAGTTGAGCTTTCTGGTAAAACTATTTTGGTAATCTGTTTGTTAGGACCGGTTACTGCCCCAGGAGAGGTTCCTGGAGAGCCTGGTTCGACTTGTATTGGTTTACCGTTTGGACCTGGTACTTTACCCGGCGTTGAACCTATTCCTTCTGGAAGTACGACGCGTGTCACTTGACCTGATGGTCCAGTAACCGTGCCTGGTGTAGTGCCTGGTCGGGCTCCTACAACTGGTATGGGTTTTCCGTCAGGTCCAGGGACATTCTTTGTAGTAGAACCAGATGCTGGTGTTGTAGCATCCGAACCTTGTGGGCTCTTCCCACTTTGGCTAGGATTGCTTGATCCTGGTCCTGTGGGCGTTGAACCACCATTTGTAGGAGATGAGCTTTCTGGTAAAACTATTTTGGTAATTTGTTTGTTAGGACCTGTTACAGCCCCAGGCGTTGTTCCTGGAGAGCCTGGTTCGACTTGTATTGGTTTACCGTTTGGACCTGGTACTTTACCCGGCGTTGAACCTGCTCCTTGTGGAAGTACGACTCGTGTCACTTGACCGGATGGTCCAGTAACTGTGCCTGGTGTAGTGCCTGGTCCGTCTCCTACTACTGGTATTTGTTTTCCGTCAGGTCCAGGGACATTCTTTGTTGTAGAACCAGATGCTGGTGTTGTAGCACCCGAACCTTGTGGGCTCTTTCCACCTTTGCTAGGATTGTTCGATCCTGGTCCTGTGGGCGTGGAACCCTTACCCCCTTGAGGTGCATTCTCTTGTCCATTGGGTGTTGAACCACCATTTGCAGGAGTTGAGCTTTCTGGTAAAACTATTTTGGTAATCTGTTTGTTAGGACCGGTAACAGCCCCAGGAGTGGTTCCTGGAGAGCCTGGTTCGACTTGTATTGGTTTACCGTTTGGTTCTGGTACTTTACCCGGCGTTGAACCTGCTCCTTGTGGAAGTACGACTCGTGTCACTTGACCTGATGGTCCTGTAACAGTGCCTGGTGTAGTGCCTGGTCCAGCTCCTACAACTGGTATGGGTTTTCCGTCAGGTCCAGGGACATTCTTTGTTGTGGAACCAGATGCTGGTGTTGTAGCACCCGAACCTTGTGGGCTCTTTCCACCTTGGCTAGGATTGTTCGATCCTTGTCCTGTGGGCTTGGAACCCTTATCCCCTTGAGGTTCATTCTCTTGTCCCTTGGGTGTTGAACCACCATTTGCAGGAGTTGAGCTTTCTGGTAAAACTATTTTGGTAATCTGTTTGTTAGGACCGGTTACTGCCCCAGGAGTGGTTCCTGGAGAGCCTGGTTCGACTTGTATTGGTTTACCGTTTGGACCTGGTACTTTACCCGGCGTTGAACCAGCTCCTTCTGGAAGTACGACGCGTGTCACTTGACCTGATGGTCCAGTAACCGTGCCTGGTGTAGTGCCTGGTCGGGCTCCTACAACTGGTATGGGTTTTCCGTCAGGTCCAGGGACATTTTTTGTAGTAGAACCAGATGCTGGTGTTGTAGCATCCGAACCTTGTGGGTACTTTCCACCTTGGCTAGGATTGTTCGATCCTTGTCCTGTGGGCGTGGAACCTTTACCCCCTTGAGGTTCATTCTCTTGTCCCTTGGGTGTTGAACCACCATTTGCAGGAGTTGAGCTTTCTGGTAAAACTATTTTGGTAATCTGTTTGTTAGGACCGGTTACAGCCCCAGGAGTGGTTCCTGGAGAGCCTGGTTCGACTTGTATTGGTTTACCGTTTGGACCTGGTACTTTACCCGGCGTTGAACCTGCTCCTTGTGGAAGTACGACTCGTGTCACTTGACCTGATGGCCCAGTAACTGTGCCTGGTGTAGTGCCTGGTCCGGCTCCTACTACTGGTATTTGTTTTCCGTCAGGTCCAGGGACATTCTTTGTTGTAGAACCAGATGCTGGTGTTGTAGCACCCGAACCTTGTGGGCTCTTTCCACCTTTGCTAGGATTGTTCGATCCTGGTCCTGTGGGCGTGGAACCCTTACCCCCTTGAGGTGCATTCTCTTGTCCATTGGGTGTTGAACCACCATTTGCAGGAGTTGAGCTTTCTGGTAAAACTATTTTGGTAATCTGTTTGTTAGGACCGGTAACAGCCCCAGGAGTGGTTCCTGGAGAGCCTGGTTCGACTTGTATTGGTTTACCGTTTGGACCTGGTACTTTACCCGGCGTTGAACCTGCTCCTTGTGGAAGTACGACTCGTGTCACTTGACCGGATGGTCCAGTAACCGTGCCCGGTGTAGTGCCTGGTCCGGCTCCTACAACTGGTAAGGGTTTTCCGTCAGGTCCAGGGACATTCTTTGTTGTAGAACCAGATGCTGGTGTTGTAGCACCCGAACCTTGTGGGCTCTTTCCACCTTGGCTAGGATTGTTCGATCCTGGTCCTGTGGGCGTTGAACCACCATTTGTAGGAGATGAGCTTTCTGGTAAAACTATTTTGGTAATCTGTTTGTTAGGACCGGTTACTGCCCCAGGAGTGGTTCCTGGAGAGCCTGGTTCGACTTGTATTGGTTTACCGTTTGGACCTGGTACTTTACCCGGCGTTGAACCTGCTCCTTGTGGAAGTACGACTCGTGTCACTTGACCGGATGGTCCAGTAACCGTGCCCGGTGTAGTGCCTGGTCCGGCTCCTACAACTGGTAAGGGTTTTCCGTCAGGTCCAGGGACATTCTTTGTTGTAGAACCAGATGCTGGTGTTGTAGCTCCCGAACCTTGTGGGCTCTTTCCACCTTGGCTAGGATTGTTCGATCCTGGTCCTGTGGGCGTGGAACCTTTACCCCCTTGAGGTTCATTCTCTTGTCCCTTGGGTGTTGAACCACCATTTGCAGGAGTTGAGTTTTCTGGTAAAACTATTTTGGTAATCTGTTTGTTAGGACCGGTTACAGCCCCAGGAGTGGTTCCTGGAGAGCCTGGTTCGACTTGTATTGGTTTACCGTTTGGACCTGGTACTTTACCCGGCGTTGAACCTGCTCCTTGTGGAAGTACGACTCGTGTCACTTGACCTGATGGCCCAGTAACCGTGCCTGGTGTAGTTCCTGGTCCGGATCCTACTACTGGTATTGGTTTTCCGTCAGGTCCAGGGACATTCTTTATTGTAGAACCAGATGCTGGTGTTGTAGCTCCCGAACCTTGTGGGCTCTTTCCACCTTGGCTAGGATTGTTTGATCCTGGTCCTGTGGGCGTTGAACCACCATTTGTAATAGATGAGCTTTCTGGTAAAACTATTTTGGTAATTTGTTTGTTAGGACCTGTTACAGCCCCAGGCGTTGTTCCTGGAGAGCCTGGTTCGACTTGTATTGGTTTACCGTTTGGACCTGGTACTTTACCCGGCGTTGAACCTGCTCCTTGTGGAAGTACGACTCGTGTCACTTGACCTGATGGCCCAGTAACCGTGCCTGGTGTAGTGCCTGGTCCGGCTCCTACTACTGGTATTTGTTTTCCGTCAGGTCCAGGGACATTCTTTGTTGTAGAACCAGATGCTGGTGTTGTAGCACCCGAACCTTGTGGGCTCTTTCCACCTTTGCTAGAATTGTTCGATCCTGGTCCTGTGGGCGTGGAACCCTTACCCCCTTGAGGTGCATTCTCTTGTCCATTGGGTGTTGAACCACCATTTGCAGGAGTTGAGCTTTCTGGTAAAACTATTTTGGTAATCTGTTTGTTAGGACCGGTTACTGCCCCAGGAGTGGTTCCTGGAGAGCCTGGTTCGACTTGTATTGGCTTACCGTTTGGACCTGGTACTTTACCCGGCGTTGAACCTGCTCCTTCTGGAAGTACGACGCGTGTCACTTGACCTGATGGTCCAGTAACCGTGCCTGGTGTAGTGCCTGGTCGGGCTCCTACAACTGGTATGGGTTTTCCGTCAGGTCCAGGGACATTCTTTGTAGTAGAACCAGATGCTGGTGCTGTAGCATCCGAACCTTGCGGGCTCTTCCCACTTTGGCTAGGATTGTTTGATCCTGGTCCTGTGGGCGTTGAACCACCATTTGTAGGAGATGAGCTTTCTGGTAAAACTATTTTGGTAATTTGTTTGTTAGGACCTGTTACAGCCCCAGGCGTTGTTCCTGGAGAGCCTGGTTCGACTTGTATTGGTTTACCGTTTGGACCTGGTACTTTACCCGGCGTTGAACCTGCTCCTTGTGGAAGTACGACTCGTGTCACTTGACCTGATGGCCCAGTAACCGTGCCTGGTGTAGTGCCTGGTCCGGCTCCTACTACTGGTATTTGTTTTCCGTCAGGTCCAGGGACATTCTTTGTTGTAGAACCAGATGCTGGTGTTGTAGCACCCGAACCTTGTGGGCTCTTTCCACCTTTGCTAGGATTGTTCGATCCTGGTCCTGTGGGCGTGGAACCCTTACCCCCTTGAGGTGCATTCTCTTGTCCATTGGGTGTTGAACCACTATTTGCAGGAGTTGAGCTTTCTGGTAAAACTATTTTGGTAATCTGTTTGTTAGGACCGGTTACAGCCCCAGGAGTGGTTCCTGGAGAGCCTGGTTCGACTTGTATTGGTTTACCGTTTGGACCTGGTACTTTACCCGGCGTTGAACCTGCTCCTTGTGGAAGTACGATTCGTGTCACTTGACCTGATGGTCCTGTAACAGTGCCTGGTGTAGTGCCTGGTCCGGCTCCTACAACTGGTATGGGTTTTCCGTCAGGTCCAGGGACATTCTTTGTTGTGGAACCAGATGCTGGTGTTGTAGCACCCGAACCTTGTGGGCTCTTTCCACCTTGGCTAGGATTGTTCGATCCTTGTCCTGTGGGCGTGGAACCCTTACCCCCTTGAGGTTCATTCTCTTGTCCCTTGGGTGTTGAACCACCATTTGCAGGAGTTGAGCTTTCTGGTAAAACTATTTTGGTAATCTGTTTGTTAGGACCGGTTACTGCCCCAGGAGTGGTTCCTGGAGAGCCTGGTTCGACTTGTATTGGTTTACCGTTTGGACCTGGTACTTTACCCGGCGTTGAACCTGCTCCTTGTGGAAGTACGACTCGTGTCACTTGACCTGATGGCCCAGTAACCGTGCCTGGTGTAGTGCCTGGTCCGGATCCTACTACTGGTATTGGTTTTCCGTCAGGTCCAGGGACATTCTTTGTTGTAGAACCAGATGCTGGTGTTGTAGCACCCGAACCTTGTGGGCTCTTTCCACCTTGGCTAGGATTGTTCGATCCTTGTCCTGTGGGCGTGGAACCCTTATCCCCTTGAGGTTCATTCTCTTGTCCCTTGGGTGTTGAACCACCATTTGCAGGAGTTGAGCTTTCTGGTAAAACTATTTTGGTAATCTGTTTGTTAGGACCGGTTACTGCCCCAGGAGTGGTTCCTGGAGAGCCTGGTTCGACTTGTATTGGTTTACCGTTTGGACCTGGTACTTTTCCCGGCGTTGAACCTGCTCCTTGTGGAAGTACGACTCGTGTCACTTGACCGGATGGTCCAGTAACCGTGCCTGGTGTAGTGCCTGGTCGGGCTCCTTCAACTGGTATGGGTTTTCCGTCAGGTCCAGGGACATTCTTTGTAGTAGAACCAGATGCTGGTGTTGTAGCATCCGAACCTTGCGGGCTTTTCCCACTTTGGCTAGGATTGTTTGATCCTGGTCCTGTGGGCGTTGAACCACCATTTGTAGGAGATGAGCTTTCTGGTAAAACTATTTTGGTAATTTGTTTGTTAGGACCTGTTACAGCCCCAGGCGTTGTTCCTGGAGAGCCTGGTTCGACTTGTATTGGTTTACCGTTTGGACCTGGTACTTTACCCGGCGTTGAACCTGCTCCTTGTGGAAGTACGACTCGTGTCACTTGACCTGATGGCCCAGTAACCGTGCCTGGTGTAGTGCCTGGTCCGGATCCTACTACTGGTATTGGTTTTCCGTCAGGTCCAGGGACATTCTTTGTTGTAGAACCAGATGCTGGTGTTGTAGCACCCGAACCTTGTGGGCTCTTTCCACCTTGGCTAGGATTGTTCGATCCTTGTCCTGTGGGCGTGGAACCCTTATCCCCTTGAGGTTCATTCTCTTGTCCCTTGGGTGTTGAACCACCATTTGCAGGAGTTGAGCTTTCTGGTAAAACTATTTTGGTAATCTGTTTGTTAGGACCGGTTACTGCCCCAGGAGTGGTTCCTGGAGAGCCTGGTTCGACTTGTATTGGTTTACCGTTTGGACCTGGTACTTTTCCCGGCGTTGAACCTGCTCCTTGTGGAAGTACGACTCGTGTCACTTGACCGGATGGTCCAGTAACCGTGCCTGGTGTAGTGCCTGGTCGGGCTCCTTCAACTGGTATGGGTTTTCCGTCAGGTCCAGGGACATTCTTTGTAGTAGAACCAGATGCTGGTGTTGTAGCATCCGAACCTTGCGGGCTTTTCCCACTTTGGCTAGGATTGTTTGATCCTGGTCCTGTGGGCGTTGAACCACCATTTGTAGGAGATGAGCTTTCTGGTAAAACTATTTTGGTAATTTGTTTGTTAGGACCTGTTACAGCCCCAGGCGTTGTTCCTGGAGAGCCTGGTTCGACTTGTATTGGTTTACCGTTTGGACCTGGTACTTTACCCGGCGTTGAACCTGCTCCTTGTGGAAGTACGACTCGTGTCACTTGACCGGATGGTCCAGTAACCGTGCCCGGTGTAGTGCCTGGTCGGGCTCCTACAACTGGTATGGGTTTTCCGTCAGGTCCAGGGACATTCTTTGTAGTAGAACCAGATGCTGGTGTTGTAGCATCTGAACCTTGCGGGCTTTTCCCACTTTGGCTAGGATTGTTTGATCCTGGTCCTGTGGGCGTTGAACCACCATTTGTAGGAGATGAGCTTTCTGGTAAAACTATTTTGGTAATTTGTTTGTTAGGACCTGTTACAGCCCCAGGCGTTGTTCCTGGAGAGCCTGGTTCGACTTGTATTGGTTTACCGTTTGGACCTGGTACTTTACCCGGCGTTGAACCTGCTCCTTGTGGAAGTACGACTCGTGTCACTTGACCTGATGGCCCAGTAACCGTGCCTGGTGTAGTGCCTGGTCCGGATCCTACTACTGGTATTGGTTTTCCGTCAGGTCCAGGGACATTCTTTGTTGTAGAACCAGATGCTGGTGTTGTAGCACCCGAACCTTGTGGGCTCTTTCCACCTTGGCTAGGATTGTTTGATCCTGGTCCTGTGGGCGTTGAACCACCATTTGCAGGAGTTGAGCTTTCTGGTAAAACTATTTTGGTAATCTGTTTGTTAGGACCGGTTACTGCCCCAGGAGTGGTTCCTGGAGAGCCTGGTTCGACTTGTATTGGTTTACCGTTTGGACCTGGTACTTTACCCGGCGTTGAACCTGCTCCTTGTGGAAGTACGACTCGTGTCACTTGACCTGATGGCCCAGTAACCGTGCCTGGTGTAGTGCCTGGTCCGGATCCTACTACTGGTATTGGTTTTCCGTCAGGTCCAGGGACATTCTTTGTTGTAGAACCAGATGCTGGTGTTGTAGCACCCGAACCTTGTGGGCTCTTTCCACCTTGGCTAGGATTGTTCGATCCTTGTCCTGTGGGCGTGGAACCCTTATCCCCTTGAGGTTCATTCTCTTGTCCCTTGGGTGTTGAACCACCATTTGCAGGAGTTGAGCTTTCTGGTAAAACTATTTTGGTAATCTGTTTGTTAGGACCGGTTACTGCCCCAGGAGTGGTTCCTGGAGAGCCTGGTTCGACTTGTATTGGTTTACCGTTTGGACCTGGTACTTTTCCCGGCGTTGAACCTGCTCCTTGTGGAAGTACGACTCGTGTCACTTGACCGGATGGTCCAGTAACCGTGCCTGGTGTAGTGCCTGGTCGGGCTCCTACAACTGGTATGGGTTTTCCGTCAGGTCCAGGGACATTCTTTGTAGTAGAACCAGATGCTGGTGTTGTAGCATCCGAACCTTGCGGGCTTTTCCCACTTTGGCTAGGATTGTTTGATCCTGGTCCTGTGGGCGTTGAACCACCATTTGTAGGAGATGAGCTTTCTGGTAAAACTATTTTGGTAATTTGTTTGTTAGGACCTGTTACAGCCCCAGGCGTTGTTCCTGGAGAGCCTGGTTCGACTTGTATTGGTTTACCGTTTGGACCTGGTACTTTACCCGGCGTTGAACCTGCTCCTTGTGGAAGTACGACTCGTGTCACTTGACCGGATGGTCCAGTAACCGTGCCCGGTGTAGTGCCTGGTCGGGCTCCTACAACTGGTATGGGTTTTCCGTCAGGTCCAGGGACATTCTTTGTAGTAGAACCAGATGCTGGTGTTGTAGCATCTGAACCTTGCGGGCTTTTCCCACTTTGGCTAGGATTGTTTGATCCTGGTCCTGTGGGCGTTGAACCACCATTTGTAGGAGATGAGCTTTCTGGTAAAACTATTTTGGTAATTTGTTTGTTAGGACCTGTTACAGCCCCAGGCGTTGTTCCTGGAGAGCCTGGTTCGACTTGTATTGGTTTACCGTTTGGACCTGGTACTTTACCCGGCGTTGAACCTGCTCCTTGTGGAAGTACGACTCGTGTCACTTGACCGGATGGTCCAGTAACCGTGCCCGGTGTAGTGCCTGGTCCGGCTCCTACAACTGGTATGGGTTTTCCGTCAGGTCCAGGGACATTCTTTGTTGTAGAACCAGATGCTGGTGTTGTAGCACCCGAACCTTGTGGGCTCTTTCCACCTTGGCTAGGATTGTTCGATCCTGGTCCCGTGGGCGTGGAACCCTTACCCCCTTGAGGTGCATTCTCTTGTCCCTTGGGTGTTGAACCACCATTTGCAGGAGTTGAGCTTTCTGGTAAAACTATTTTGGTAATCTGTTTGTTAGGACCGGTTACAGCCCCAGGAGTGGTTCCTGGAGAGCCTGGTTCGACTTGTATTGGTTTACCGTTTGGACCTGGTACTTTACCCGGCGTTGAACCTGCTCCTTGTGGAAGTACGACTCGTGTCACTTGACCTGATGGCCCAGTAACCGTGCCTGGTGTAGTGCCTGGTCCGGATCCTACTACTGGTATTGGTTTTCCGTCAGGTCCAGGGACATTCTTTGTTGTAGAACCAGATGCTGGTGTTGTAGCACCCGAACCTTGTGGGCTCTTTCCACCTTGGCTAGGATTGTTTGATCCTGGTCCTGTGGGCGTTGAACCACCATTTGTAGGAGATGAGCTTTCTGGTAAAACTATTTTGGTAATTTGTTTGTTAGGACCGGTTACTGCCCCAGGAGTGGTTCCTGGAGAGCCTGGTTCGACTTGTATTGGTTTACCGTTTGGACCTGGTACTTTACCCGGCGTTGAACCTGCTCCTTGTGGAAGTACGACTCGTGTCACTTGACCGGATGGTCCAGTAACCGTGCCCGGTGTAGTGCCTGGTCCGGCTCCTACAACTGGTATGGGTTTTCCGTCAGGTCCAGGGACATTCTTTGTTGTAGAACCAGATGCTGGTGTTGTAGCACCCGAACCTTGTGGGCTCTTTCCACCTTGGCTAGGATTGTTCGATCCTGGTCCCGTGGGCGTGGAACCCTTACCCCCTTGAGGTGCATTCTCTTGTCCCTTGGGTGTTGAACCACCATTTGCAGGAGTTGAGCTTTCTGGTAAAACTATTTTGGTAATCTGTTTGTTAGGACCGGTTACAGCCCCAGGAGTGGTTCCTGGAGAGCCTGGTTCGACTTGTATTGGTTTACCGTTTGGACCTGGTACTTTACCCGGCGTTGAACCTGCTCCTTGTGGAAGTACGACTCGTGTCACTTGACCTGATGGCCCAGTAACCGTGCCTGGTGTAGTGCCTGGTCCGGATCCTACTACTGGTATTGGTTTTCCGTCAGGTCCAGGGACATTCTTTGTTGTAGAACCAGATGCTGGTGTTGTAGCACCCGAACCTTGTGGGCTCTTTCCACCTTGGCTAGGATTGTTTGATCCTGGTCCTGTGGGCGTTGAACCACCATTTGTAGGAGATGAGCTTTCTGGTAAAACTATTTTGGTAATTTGTTTGTTAGGACCGGTTACTGCCCCAGGAGTGGTTCCTGGAGAGCCTGGTTCGACTTGTATTGGTTTACCGTTTGGACCTGGTACTTTACCCGGCGTTGAACCTGCTCCTTGTGGAAGTACGACTCGTGTCACTTGACCTGATGGCCCAGTAACCGTGCCTGGTGTAGTGCCTGGTCCGGATCCTACTACTGGTATTGGTTTTCCGTCAGGTCCAGGGACATTCTTTGTTGTAGAACCAGAAGCTGGCGTTGTAGCATTTATTTCAAGACTTCCGTCATTTCCCGTAGGATTTACTCCACTTGCTTTTTCTCCGCCAGTTTTATTTCCGTCTGGTACATTCATGTGTGGAATATTTCCATTATTATCTAACTTAGCTGATGGTCTCTTTTCGGTTGAGGTTGTTGGCTTCCCAGAGCCATTAGGTGCATTTTCTGGTCTCTTTGTTGTTGAACCACCATTTGCTGGAGATGAGCTTTCTGGTAAAACAATTTTGGTAATCTGTTTGTTAGGACCTGTTACAGCCCCAGGAGTTGTTCCTGGAGATCCTGGTTCGACTTGAATTGGTTTACCGTTTGGACCTTGTACCTTACCCGGTGTTGAACCTGCTCCTTGTGGAAGTACGACTCGTGTCACTTGACCTGATGGTCCAGTAACCGTGCCTGGTGTAGTTCCTGGTCCGGCTCCTACAACTCGTATGGGTTTTCCGTCAGGTCCAGGGACATTCTTTGTTGTAGAACCAGATGCTGGTGTTGTAGCGCCCGAACCTTTTGGATTCTTTTTCCCTTGGCTAGGATTGTTCGATCCCGGCCCTGTGGGCGATATCGTACTTTTCCTGTGGGCGATTTGTATATTATATAAAATGTTTAATTTTGCACTTATCGATTTATATAATTTTACGATCTTTAGTTTTAGGTATTATTTATTAAATTATAATTCCCATCGTAGTGAATTGTTTAGTAATATTCATTTATAAACTTATTTTTTAAGCGGCTCCTTAACTCAAAAATCTAAAATCTTTATTTTTAGAGCTTTTTCTGAAACTTTTTATGAAGTTATGTATGATGCTTTGCAATTGAAATAACTATTTAAAATTAATTTTTTTTTTAAATTAAAAAACTTTAAAATTTGGACATTGCTAAAATTTGATATATCTCATTTTTTTTTTTTTAATCAATTATTTTTGCATTAATGTACCTCTTATAATATGTATTAAAATAGTCTTCATGATTTTTCAATAAATTATTTAGAAAAAAATTTGTATAAATCTATATAAAAGCTCTTGTATGACAAGCTCGAAAAACTGTAAAAAAAAAGTTAAATCAAAATATACAATTCCTGAAGACAAAATAAAGAAATATACATGAAAAATAATTTTGTTAAATTTCATCTATTTATAACAAATAGTTTTTAAGTTAGATCTATTTAAATTCCGAAAAGTTACAAAAAAGCATCACTAAGATAAACAACTTCAAAATTTCTAAATGACAAAGCACAAATGAACTTCTTCCTGGTGTTAGCAAAGAATATTCTAATAAGTATTTCACACTGGATGTTAAACCTGTATTCAAATCCATAATTGCCCTGGCTGCTGCTATGTTTACACGTGTTTTCGAACCATTCAACTATTTGGGGCAACGGCTCCATATCATGTTAAGAAGCGATTCATTGCGGTTTTGTGTTTCACCTTTGCAACACCTCTCTAATATAGTGTTAGATGCAAGTAGCTGAAAAATTGACATCATTTTTAAGATGACATTAGTAGACAAATGCGTTTTTATTCCAATAGTGTGACAATCAGGTGTCTTCTTGTTGAATTTAGCACGATTGTAGAAACACCAAGAATCAGTTGTATATGGGCACTTTTCATGTTGAGGTTTTTCATTAGTTGAATTGCAATGCCGCAAAATTGCATAAATATCCCTTTTCATATCGTCAATGTTACCTTTATTTCTTATGGTGGCATTTTGGTAGTATCTAGTCACTTTTTTTATTGTGGAATCCTTCAAACTTCTTTGTTTTTTTCCACCAAGAGTGACTCTTCTTTTCAACATCAATTCATCGTGAGTAACGCTGTGCCCATCCTTTTACCAACTTGATTCACACATTCTTCTTTTTTGTAGTGCTTCTACTTCTTTTTTCATCCAGTGTGAAAGACTTATTAGAATCTTCTTTGCTAACACCTGGAAGAAGTTCATTTGTGCTTTCCAAAAAGAAAGACTGCAGGTGTTTAAGAAAGTCTACAACGAAGGCAACAAAAGCTTTTAAAATGTACCGAAAAGAAGTTCAACTTGCAAAAATTAAGTTGAACAAAGCCCAAAAACTAAGGAATGGTACATTTTACTCACCTGGAAGGTTTTTTTCAGCATAAAGTGAAAGTGTTAGTGTTTTTTGCCATTAGTTTTAGCTTTTATATAGATTTTGAACAAAATATTTTTTTAAATTTTTCTAAATATTTTATTGAAAAATCATGAAGACAATTTTTAATACATATTATAAGAAGTAATTTAAAGCAAAAATGAACTCATTTTTTTTTTTTAAATTGAGATGTATCAAATTTTAGCAACATCCAAATTTTCAAGTTTTTTAATTAAAAAAAAATAATAATAGTTTTAAAAATTTTAAATAGATATTTCAATTGCAAAGCATCATACATAACTTCATAAAAAGTTTCAGAAAAATAACTCTAAAAATAAAGATTTTAGATTTTTGAGTCCCGGACCCCCTTAAGACAGATTATTTTTAGAGATTTTTTTATGGGCTGTTCGCGTTCCCTTCGCACTTTTTTTAATTTCTAATATTTTTTGCAAATGATATTGATATCAATCATATAGATTTTCATTTATTAATTTATTTCATTATTAATTCAAACCAAACATGGTAAATTGTTGCGTTCCACGTTGTACTTCATATTCTGGAAAGAGCAAGTGTTAAATTTCGCGAAGTCCCCTTAGATCCGGATCAACGCAAGGAATGAATAAAAGGGATTTAAGTCAGTAAAATGATTTTAGTCATTAAATATGTTTGAATTAAGCTTGGTATCTGGATAATAGAAAGCTTGAAGAAATACAATAGAAATGTGTGTAAAATGGGCCTGTTTGTGAAAGTGACAGCCCCAAAACTTGGTGTAATACAACCTTAGAGACAACGAATCTATGTACCAAATTTCAGCCCTACTGGATGACAGCGAGTTGGTTTTTTAGTATTCTGAAAATTGAAGCGTGTGTAAAATCGACCTTTTAGTGACAGTGAATTTTAATAGAATGCCCCCAAAATTTAATAGAATTCATTGTCATCGACATCGATTCTATCTCCCAAATTTCAGCCCGATTGCATCACGACAAGTGTGTTAATATCACTATATCGAAGTCACAAATCTGGTCGGATTGCGGCGCCACCCTTGTTCAGTGGGAGAAAATGGAAATAACAAACTGTTTTCTTCGCACCCGTAGACTTTTGAAAATTGTTCCGACCTGGAGAGGGCCTTCGCGCTTGTTTTAATCCAGTGTGGCGTTGCCTATCCAATACAAACGCTTAACTTAAGCTTAATTGCATTACGGCAAGTGTGTTAATAGCACTATATAGAAGTCAGCCATAGCGGTGCAAACACAGTAATTTTTTACAAAATCAGTTTTTGCTAAATATCATAACCTTCAGTTTTAATATCAGTTTCAAAGCTTGAAACCACTTGAAGCTTTATAATGTTTGTAAAAATTACAAAGAAATAAACTCCCACCGATAAAGACTGACCTTCTGCTTGCACCATTTGATCTTCTTTATATCATTAGTTGCAAATGCAAGAATATTTGCAGTACTTTAACACGTCAATTCTGAATTAGAGTGTTTGTCTGCTTACAGTAAACCAAACATTTTCTGCAATATCTCTTAGAAGAAATATTTATGTATACGTAGTTTGTTGAATAATATTAATGGTATTGAAAAGTTTTCAACGTCCAAAAATTTAACAGGGTTGTATTTGTGCATTCTGTTTCCTGAAAGAGACATGCATTTGATTTTTATTTATGCTATGCAACATAATATACGCTCTATCCCCCCCCCCCCCATCGTCAGTGATCAGTTGCACCACCCGCGGCGATTACAACACCGCCAATTGATATGGACGGCAGCACAGAGAGAATCGAGTAAGATTGCTATGGCTGATTGCTTTTGGTGACTGATCCTTCCGGACCTGATAATGCACGCTAGAATTTAATCAAGGCTTAACAACCTATCTTGTAATGAACCTAATGCTTTATTGAAACTAGTGCAAAGGCCAAACTGCCTCATTATTGACCAAACTCCACCCCACTAGATAAACCCAAACAAAACATGGGAGCTCGTCCGGTCCTGAGCTTAATTTCGTTCCGCAACCGGTAATAACGGTCACTAAAATAAGTGTGCTTGATCGGTTCAGAACTTTCCACATCGCAACGACAAAGCCGCTATAAAGACCAGCAGTCATCGACTATAGAGCAAAATAATCTCCAGTAGGACAAATCGAAGTTTCATCTGCAAGCAACAACGCTTCTACAATCTACAAGCTAAAATGCCGCTTAAAAAGGCAGCAATCGTCACCAAAAAGCAAGAAAACTTCCAAAAGGCCAACTCAACTCCTCATCTACAACCAACAACGCCTATAAAAAGTGCAGCAATCGTCACACTACTAATATTTACTACCCATCACTACAGCAACCAACTCAACAAAAGTTTTTAACGTTTCATGTGCATCGAAAAGTGTGGTGCTACTATTTCCAGTGATCAAGTTTTAGCCATTGGATAGCCTAAAAGTCAAGTACTGTGGGTTCCAAGTAGCTCAACTTCATGCCTTTATCGGGATCATCGACGGCAACCCTCAACAGTGAAGGTAGGATCTAAAATTTATTAGTTCAAACTGTATGAAAATATCAAAAAAGAAGATATTGTAAAAGTCCCCAAGAACTAGGCGCAATGAGGAACTTTCACGTTTATTCGACCTATACTTGAGTATGGTTTCCCAATTTATAGTTGCGCTTCCAAAACTAACCTTAAGAAGTTAGAACAAGTTCAATTAAGTGCTGCTCGGATTATCACCGGTTTGAGACATAGCTGTCCTTCTGAAATCGTTCTTTATGAAGCCGATTTGCAGCCGTTCCATACTAGAAGACAAGCTGGTCTTGTTAAATACTATAATAAACTCTCTAGTTATGGCCTCTGCAACAAGACCTCCATGTATCTTAACAGCTGGAGTAATCATCAAAGATTAAAGAGGAACAGCCCTTTCAGTCTGGCCGCCTCTCTTCATCTACCCAATAGTAATGTTGAACCCAACTCACTACAATGCTGCTTAAATCCAGCAGAAGAACTCCCCTATGGTTCACTTTCACTTTAACTTAAGTTCTCATGTTAACAAGGACTACATCCCAGAACATCTTAGACAACTGACCTTAGAAAACCTGAGCCACATTCCTAACAATGCCATTAAAATATTTACTGATGGTAGTAAAATTGACAATCTTGCTGGCAGTGGCATATTTATCGAAACCCCTCAAGCTAATCTGACTCTTTCTCATCGTAATCCTAATCACTGCTCTGTCTTCAGAAGTGAATTGATTGCAATAGACCTGGGACTAGAAGCTATTCTAACCGAAGAGGATTATGGTGACCTATGGATCTTGTCTGACAGCCGTAGCTCTCTCCACATCTTAGTAATTGGCTCCTTGTGGGCGACAGGATCAGCACCTCTATCCTGCTTAAATTAAAGCTCATTTTTCTTAATCATGATGTTCATTTGCAATGGGTACCTTCCCATGTGAATCTCCACGGAAACGAAATGGCAGATATTCTTGCTAAGGAGGGTTGCAGGATTTCAACATCTCCCTTTTCCATACTTACCTTTTTGGAATTGTACTCTCTGGAAAAATCAAAGATCTCGGAGGAGTGGGAAACACCCCAACCCATAATTGGTACAAGGGCTCAAAACCGGGTTTGTCCCTTGACCTCCCGTGTGACAGACGTACCCGGACTGTTTTATCAAGGCTTGCTAGCGGTCACATCAAGTGCCTCACTTTCAACGAGGGCAGGAAAACCTTCGCCACCTGCACCAAGTGCCAAAATCATCAGGCCTCTCCTGAGCACCTCTTGGATTGCATGGGACTCTCTAAGGAGTATCTCTTTAGCAATCCTCTCCTAGTCTTCGACTTCCTTTTAGTCAACGAACTCGTGGATCTTGTCTGACTCCGTCAGACAGTGAGGATTAGCAACAACAACATTTTGTGGTTTTATTTTTAAATAAAAGTAGAGAAAAAACCATGAAAAACAATACCATTCTTTCAAAAATTTGAGCTCGGATAGATAGTTAAAAAAATATTTAGTTTTTCACTTTGCAATTTGGCGGGAAAAAGCCACTTTCGGTGAAACGTCAACGCGCAGATAATGAACCAGTCTAAAACCTGTTTTAGACGAAGAATGATTGTGGTTTCCCCTTCGTTTTGCGACTGCATCTCTGCGTAACCACGTAACGGTTTTTTCATGCGTTTTTGGTCATGTGACTTTTGCTGTGATTTCGGCTAATTTCAAACTCGATTTTTGATTAATTGAAAGCTTAAAGATAAAAAAATAATTGCACTGCACAAATATATTCGTTAGATAACACTAGAAAATACAAAACATATTCATTTTCCTTAGTTGTGAAAGTTCCTCATTGTACCGGAAGGTGCCACAATAATTAAGTGAAAAGAGCTTATTGAGCAAAATGCTATGTTTAAAAGCAACCTTGATTTTAAAAAAGATCTCATATATTCAAATGTCGAGCAAAGAAAGGCAAAGTTAATCAAAGAAAACAAAATAGAACTCGAAAAAAAAATTGGAAATCGAAAAAACTAAATTATTGAAAATTGAAAAGCAACTTGAACTTGCAACGATCAGAAATACTTCGGAAACAAACGAAACCGAAAGTAGAAACACTAATACCGCATTTGAAACATCAGCCCCGAACATTGAGAATCTCATAAGAAGCATTAAAACACTCAGTATGCCAATTCCAAGTAAACCAGAAAATTTCAATTTATTTTTTCAGTCATTAGAAGGTGCTTATACAACAAGAAATGTTCCTCAAGAATACGACGGAAATTCTCATTAATATACTGGGAGAGAAAGCTGATAGTATTTTAATTTACATACTGGAAAACGTACTACAAGACTACGAAGAAATTAAGAATACAAGACAACGAAGAAATTAAGAATACTATTTTGTGAGAATTTCAACCTACGACAATAGACTGTCTTTTAAATTTTCGTCGTGCTAAACGATTACCAAATGAATCACACGTCCAATTTTCGTCT
>OZ021724.1:50790144-50842644 GCA_963978545.1 Linyphia triangularis
TGATGGTTTATATTTAATTAATGTACATCACATGCTAATCTATCCCAGAGATACTCCCTCGTTTTAAGGTCAGGTCTCATACCTGGCCACTCCATAACAGCACGGGCGTACTGGTGAGTAAAATCGGCCCGGTGGTATTAGATTTATGTCGGCCTAAATTTTCAATATAATTATTAATCAAATTTTAATAATTATTGTTGATAATAAAATAATTTCAATAATTAATTAATTTTAATTATTAATATATTGTATTATTTGAATATTTATATTTAATGATTAATGTCAATAACTAAATAGTTTTATTTATTGATTAACTTTTATAATTGAATTGTTATAATAATTAGTTTAATCAAATAAAATTTGCTCAGTCTTCAATTTATACCAACTTTGAGTGAACTTGGTTTCCACAAACCATTAATCGTTTGTTGTAAAAACCAAAACAAAGAAATCTAAATTGCAAAATCATGTCCAGGTAGCCGACCAAACGGTATAGTGGTTAGCGTGCTAGCTTCTAGACCGCGAGGTTGCGGGTTCGAGTCCCGTGTTGGCATGGGTGTTTGTAAGTGTATGTTGGCTTGTCTAATGACGAATGTTTCGGCGCATTATAGCCCTCGTGTTGCTGACGGCGCCAGATAATCTGAATACAACCAATCATGTCCAGGTATATAACATCCGAAGAAAAAGTGTACAGGTTATCCACAATTAAAGTTCAACTTTCTAAAAAAGCTGTAGAAAAAAAAGCACTGGTTAGAATGACCTTAAATTTGACCTGTATATACTCGAAGAGGGTGTAAATGGTAGATTATAAGGAAAAAAACTATTTTAATTTTTTTTTTTTTTTTTTTTCCATGCTAAATCCATTTTGCCATGGTTTTTGGAAACCATAACAAATAATCCCATATTTTTAAACAACTTTAAAAGAAGAAACACTCGCCAATAAACCTACCTAAAATTTTACTTGAATTACCTAAAATTTTACTTGAATTACCTAAAATTTTACTTGAATTATCTAAAATTGTACTTGAATACACGCGAAAAAGAGAAATGTGGTATGTTATAAGAAACAATAGTGTTCGAAATACATTTTTATACCATAAAATTTTTCCTTTCTTCGAATATACAGGGTCATTCCAAATATTCTTTTAAGGTCTTTAAATTTGAAACATTGTCTCGTATAGCCAGGTACGTATACCTATTGTAATTTGACTATGCTAAACATTTTGAGACGGATTACAGCTCCCCAAGCGGCAAAGTTACAAAAAATAACTAAAAAATTAATGGAGGTAAGCAAAAAAGCAAAATTAGAAAATTTTTCACAATATGATAAAACCACAAGGAAAAGTTTTAATAAAGTTATCTGTAAAATCGGCTATTCGTGGTTGAAATTATGCACTATTCGTGACTTCAAAAAGGGACCGTCCTGGAAGAGTTGGTTGTTTGGCTGGTTGATTAATTGCTTTTGTGGAGCAAGGGCTGCATACTAAAAGGAATTTCTCTTAATTACTGTAAAACACTGTCATTCGTATTTCTAAGGCTTTGGCGAAAGTCGCATTTTGTGGAAAATATGAACATGCCTTGCCAACAGGGGAATCTCTATATATATAAGGCAAAGCCCTCATTCACTCACTCACTCATCACTAATTCTCCCACTTCCCACATAGTCATAACTCTGAAAATCGGCACAAATATCAACAATGGTAAAAATAGAAAAAGTAAGCTATTCTGATCTCGATTAACTCACTTTAAGGTGTCGAAAAGGGGTTAAACGTTCCAAACGAGGAACATTCGAATATCCCACTTCCCATTTGGTCACAACTATAAAAATTGGTACAAATACTAACAATAGTAAACGTAGAAAAAGTAAGCTATTCCAATCTCGATTAACCCACTTTAAGGGGTGGAAAAGGGGTTAAACATTCCAAACGAGGAATATTCGAATGTTCCACTTCCAACAAGGTCACAATTTTGAAAACTGGTGCAAATATCAACAAAGACAAATGTAGAAAAAGTAAGCTATTCCGATCTCTATTAACCCATTTTAAGGGGTGGAAAAGGGGTTAAACGTTCCAAACGAGGAATATTTGAATGTACCACTTCCCGTATGGTCACTAGGCTTCTGCGATGTATCGATACATCGTCCAAAACCTGTGCGAAATCAACATCGTCAAACCGGTGTCACTATTTTCGCATACCCGATACATACGATCTTTTTCGACAAGAGCGCCATCCTTGCTTAGCACTTCAAGGACGAACAACCGTGATGCCACGATTGATGCGCGGGGTTTCTAAGATACTATAGAAACGTATTGAAACCGTCGACACTGCGCCGTTTGAAACACGATTCTTCAACACATCACAGTAATCCACCCTGCATATGCGCGGTGTCTCCAAAACTGTATAGAAGCGTACAGTAACAGCTAACACCGCGCCGTTTGAGACGATTTCTATTTGCTTTTGCTGAGGCGATACTTCATTCGCATTCAAGGACGAAGAACCGCGCCACGATTCATGCGCGGTGTTCATAAGATACTATGGAAACGTATTGAAACCGTCGACACCGCGCCGTTTGAAACGAGTTCCATTTGCTTTTGCGCGGTACTTCATCAGCAAACTCACGTTGTGATAATCCTATCCACCCTGCCCTGCATATGCGCGATGTTCCCAATATTGTATAGAAACATAAGGAAACCGTCGACATCGGGCCGTTTGACAGGTGGTGCCAGCAGTCTAGTAATATTGGAGATACGATAAAAGAAGTATTCCTTTAATGTTTGAACATTATTTATGTTGTTCTCTCAACTCTTGGAAAACATTTTGATATCTATTTTTGGGCATTTCCTACACTTTATGTGTTTCATTTTTTATTACGATTTTTTTTATCTTGCTATTATTTTATTTTGCTTTATTTATTAACGCAAGAGGTATTCTGGCGTGGTAATTTCTATCTAGTTCTTACTCAGTTAAGATAATCTGCTTATTTATTACTATGAGCTGTTTGTTATATCTGCCAAAATCAATGGGAACTAGTGCATGGACTAATCACAGTTGTTTCTCTAATTGGATTGCTTAAATACTTATAAACAATTTTTTCCCATCCACTTTAAGGATTTCCTCTTCGGTCTCGTAAGTAAATAAATGTTTTATAATTTTTTTTTTCAGTTTGTACAATTTGAATAAAGTTTATTTCCATAAGTATCAATCCAACATTGCTTCTTAAAAATGCGGAAATGCAGATTTTTTGGGCACAAAATAAAGATCATTAGAATTTTAAATGTTAAACAATAAAAATAAAATTAATGCATAATAGTTATATTGTGTATTGTAAGTAATAAAATATTCATTATAAAGTATGTTTTTGATTTAATGATTAAGAATATCCAATAACTAAAGTAACATGTGCACCGCCAGGAAGTGCACTTGTCCTCCACCCCCCTCCTTCCCTGGAAAATAACAAAGTAAAATTTCATTAAGATAGAGAGAAATTGAAAAATCCGTATTAAACCAAAATAATTATAATAATAACCGACTTATACCCCCTTGAGTGCTTTGTGTATCTCGCTGAAAATAATTCGGTCGCTGCTCATGTTATTTAAAATAAACTTCCTAAAACTATAAAAAATTAAAATGAATTTAATAAAATTTTACAAAGCTAATTAATCATAACTTTCGGCTATATAGCGTGTTATGAAAATGTTGTTTTGTAGTATTTTGTAAAAAAAATATACACATAGTTAGCATCGCAATGTATCGTTACATCGTGATGTTTGCTTCCCGATATATCACGATGCAGAAATGTTAACATCGCCCAGGCCTAATGGTCACAACTCTAAAAATTGGTACAAATGTCACCAATGGTAAACATAGAAAAAGTAAGCTATTCCGATCTCAATTAACCAAATTTAAGAGGTGAAAAAGAGGTTAAACGTTCCAAACGAGGGATATTCGAATGTCGTACTTCCCATATTGTCACAACTCTGAAAACTTGTGCGACTATCAATAAAGACAAACGTAGAAAAAGTAAGCTATTCCAATCTCGATTAACCCACTTTATAAGGTGGAAAAGGGGTTAAACGTTCCAAACGTGGAATATTCGAATGTTCTACTTCCCATTTCGTCACAACTCTGAAAATTGGTATGAATGTCAATCAAGATAAACATAGAAAAGTAAGCCATTCCGATCTCGATTAACCCACTTAAGGGTTGGAAAAGGCGTTAAACATTTCAAACGAGGGATATTCGAAAGTCCCACTTCCCATTTGGTCACAAATTTGAAAATTGGTACAAATGTCAAAAAAGATAAACATAGAAAAAGTAAGCTTTCCGTTCTCGATTAACCAACTTTAAGGAGTCGAAAAGGCGTTAAATGTTCCAAACGAGCGATATCCGAATATCCCTCTTCCAATGTAGTCTTAATTCTGATATTTGGTGCTTAAAAGGGCAAATTTAAAAAAAATAAGTTATTCCAATATCGATTAATGAATTTTTAAAGGATGAAAAGTCGACGCAACATTGAAATTTTACGAGGATTATTTTAATGTCTTAATTCCAATACAGCTTCTACTTCGAAATTTAGAACTAAAAGCAAACATAAACACAATAAACTATTGCAATCTCGATTACGTAATTAAAAAGGGTCCGAAGGGAATTAAACGTTCTAAACGAGGGATATTCAAATGTCTCTTTCCGATATACTATTCACAATTATAAATTTTATTAAAATTATTAACAAAGGAAAGTTCCTATTTTGATAAATCAATTTGTCGGGATCGAAATGGGTGCAAACGTCTGAAGTGTAGAATACATGAATGTCTTTTGATCGCTAAAATGCTAATGGTAAAATTTCGTAGCGCAGCACGGGTATTCAGCTAGTTTATTATATTACGTATATTGCATTTTGATATTGAAATGGTTAATTGATTAGAAATTGAACGTAGAGACTATTTTTTAGTGGAAGCTAATCGTCAAATCGCTTGTCTTGCCATCTAGGTTTTATTATTATTATTATTATTATTATTATTATTATTATTATTATTATTACGAAGAACAATATTTTAACTAAAGAGTTTTGGACCTCAGCCCACTTGTACTTCCAGAAATTGACTTCTCAAGAAAAGCATATTGGGCATTTTTTCAAAGTATATCATCAAACCCGAGTTGCATGGCATAATCATGCTCTTAAGATATTTGTCCCCCTCCTTACCACATGGTATTATAATATATCAAGACAATCATTCTATATGTATATGGTTGACACCACGCTTCCAGTAGACCATCCATTTTTGTCCACATTCATACTTTTAGCAAAAAAATACTTGAAGAATTTTAGAAGGTCTTGGAATCTAAGGAATCTTAAAAGGACAAACTTGTAAAATTAGCAATTTTTTATGGCAAGTTCATGCTAACTAGCAAATATGTGTTCAAAGGTATGGCTGGCAAGTCTATCAAAAGGGATATTTCACTGCAAATATTACCAAGTGTGTGTAACTAAATATATATTCTGATGAGTGTTCCTCAAGTAGGGTATGGCTCATTTTGAACGCAAATTCCTCGCTTAACTAATTAAGGAAGCATTATTCCATTGTCATCAGTGAAAATATCAAAATTACTGTTTAAAGCAGCGTTCGCCACTAAGCGGCACACGGATCGCATCCGCCCCAAGACAGTTTTTCTGTGACCCGACGGCAGCACAGAAGAGCAAAAATCAAATTTTCTTGCATGCACTTTTTTTGCACAATTTTAATTTGTCCAAAATACAATAGTATGTATTTACTACCTTAAACACTACCTTTACTTTTAGATACTTACCTTTATCCACTACTTGGCTCGAAGAAACTATATGAAGAAACTTTCAGCAAGATTGATTTCATCAATAATAAATACAGGGATAACTTAAATGACGATCATTTGGGTGATTTATTAAGAGGCTGCGAAATACATCGACTCTACCATGAAAGAAACTGAACAATTTCTACCGTCATCCTCTCATAATCGATTTCGACTAAATATGTGAGTATCTAGAGGTATGGTTGTAATATCTTTAATATAAGTTCGGTCGAGTTACATTCTCACCTTGTAACAAGAGATATACCTTAAATTAGGGTTAACTTGGACCTTAGGGGCTTATTTGAACCCAGAATGAAAAAGTGATGTATGTCGTTCCTGATAAAGATTTATTAAAATGTCCGACGTTCTTGTTCCTGGTGGATGACTTAATAATTACGTCGAACATTTCAATAAACCAGTATCAGGAACCACTTATATTACGTTATTATCCTGGGTTCAAGTGCCCCTAGGGTCCAAGTAAGTTGGATTTACGGTATTTCTTTTTAGACTTTTATTTATAGTAATAAGGAAAATTATTGTATTTTAATTATTTAAAAAAAAAAAAATGAAATATCACTTTTAATTTAATTAAGATGATGATATTTCAATATTTTTTTCAGTTTTCAGGAATTTATATTGTTGAATATATAGTAATTAAAGATACATACTGGCGTATTCGGCATAAATCTGCGTCCCACGTAAAGCTACAACATAAGGCATACGGACCTCTTTAAAAGTTATTGGCGAACGTTGCTTTAAAGAGACGTTTAAGAAGATTGTTGAGGTTACGTAACAACTTGAAGGCCTTATGTGCAACAAGACACGAATAAGACTAAGTAAGAAATCAACAATTTCTGTTAAGAAATCTTTCAAGACATTCATAGTTGCCTCTTACAGCTATGTTCTCATTCATTCAATATCTTTGATCCCATGTCACTTTTAGGGAGTGTCCAATTCTATTGGAAAGCTATTCTGGGGGTCCGTTGACAGCAACAAGTTCTTTGGAGTGGAATAAGGCAAATTTCATATCAAATATTATATTTTTTTTTATAATTATTCTCTTTTTTTTAAGTGTTAATCTTCAATCGACGTATTTTATCAAAATCAGGAGGGATTACTTTATTATTCTTTATTTAAAACATTGGCGAGTGTTTAAAGTACCTTTGAGAATTTTTATTTGTATTATAAAACTTAACTGCTCATAATACTTCCCAGAGCAAATGCTTTTTATACTACAGTACTAAAACTTCTCTGAGATTTTAGTTATTATTCAATTAGTTATAAAGCTTATTTATCTGGATTACAATATGCTATCTTTTGATCACCACTTTGTCTTGATATGCTTCTGAAAAGTACATTAAACGTTTTTATTACTTCTTAAATTTTATCGATTGACATCGAGGTAAGATATAAAAGAAATGTTCCTTTATTTCTAATTGAAGGTATAAATTGCTTTTTATGATATAAATTAAATTTGCTTTAAGTATAAATTAATTCATGTAATTTATAATAATTTGAATCTGGTGCAAATTATTTAACAAAAACATTTGCATTTATTAAAAAATAGAGTGTAATCATTCCTTTTTTTTGTCCAAAATATTTTCAGCGGTCCATTAATATTTAAGTTGTTTTTTATCCGACATTTGATAGAAACATTCAAATTACAAAAACATCACAAATAATTCACTCTTAAAGACAACTTGGTAAAAAAGGAGAATAAAATAAGCATGATGCACTTAAGTGAAATAAAATTTCTTAATTAAAAATCTTTTAACTCACCTTTCAGGACTTTGGTTTCTATGGCGGCTTGGTTCAAATGAGCCAGGATGCATAGGAGCATGTCCGTTATGAGGAGGTCTTTGTGGATGACGCCTTGGACCTTGACCTTGAAGATAGCCTTGCGGATGGTCTCGTCCATAATCTATGTAGCTTCCATCTGACGATTCTGGTTTCCCTCCATATTCCATTATTTCTGAAATTGATGGACTTTCATCTCCTTCAAATGATTGTGATGATGATGGGCTACCTTCATCTTGACCTTCTAAGAATCTTGGAAGTGGGCGACCTCGCTCACCTTCTAAAAATTCTGGACGTGGATGTCTTCTTCTACCTTTTAAATATTCAGGACGAGGATATCCTTCTCTACCTTCTAGAAATTCTGGTCTCGGACGTTTTCCTTCACCTTCTAGAAATTCTGGACGTGGACGACCTCCTTCACCTTCTAACATCATTTCTCGTCTAGGATAATCTCCTTCACCGCCCAGCATTTCTGGACGTGGATTACCTCCTTCACCTTCCGACATCATTTTTCGCCCAGGAGGACCTCCTTTACCTTCTAACATCATTTCTCGTCCAGGACGATCTCCTTCACCTTCTAACATCATTTCTCGTCTAGGATTACCTCCTTCACCTTCTAACATCATTTCTCGTCCAGGACGATCTCCTTCACCTTCTAACATCATTTCTCGTCCAGGACGATCTCCTTCACCTTCTAACATCATTTCTCGTCTAGGATGACCTTCTTCACCTTCTAACATCATTTCTCGTCCAGGACGATCTCCTTCACCTTTTAACATCATTTCTCGTCGAGGATGACTTCCTCCACCTTCGAACATCATTTCTCGTCCAGGATAATCTCCTTCACCTTCTAACATCATTTCTCGTCCAGAACGATTTCCTTCACCTTCTAGATATTCATCGCTTGGCCGATTACCTTTACCTTCTAAGTATTCTGCACCCGGACGATATCCTCTGCCACCTCGGAACTCAACCCCTGGGATATATCTTTCTCCTCTAATGAATCTTGGTTTTCCTCTACCTTCTAAAAATTCAGCTCCTGGCCGATAACCTCGACCTTCGAAATATTCAGGCTCTTCGTCGTTATTGTTTCTTAGATATCTTCCGGGAGGAAAATTTATGTTAAAAACATCATTATCGCTATTCACTTGTTCGTAATAGGGTCTTCTATGTGCCCCGTACCTGAAACGACCCTGACGGCCTGGTCGATATCCATGTTGATATTGGAATCCAGAAAGCGGAACATCTGTCACTAAAAATATTTGAACTAGGTATCTAATTTCTTCGATGAGAGATTCATTCGGCTCCCCAGTTGTTTGTAAGTAGGCCTTTCTTAATGCATCGGTTACAATTTCTGTTCTTCTCTCAACACTAATATCTTTTGAACATCCCGTGATAATAATCGTTGCAATAGAAGCTGCAAAACCAATCATCAACGATTCTTTCTCCTCAGAAGTGGCATCTTGTCTTTGTTTCAAAAGACCTACAGCTTTCAGAAGAGAATGGGTCACTTGTTCGAAATCCACAGTGCCAGACGTTCCGAATTCTTTAGAATTTATTATGCCTTTAATGAAAATATCAGCAAACTTCTGCTCCGTTTCATTAAATTCCATTGGATCAGATTCATCGGAACCTGTGTTTGGTTGAAGATTAGATGCATCAGAATTTTGGCTTGATTGAGCATTACTGTTGCTTAAGTTTATTGCTACGATGCACGCTGCGGCAAGTACATGGGAAATCAAACCCATGCTTGATTTAGAAAAGCACGCAAAGCTTTACCTACTGCCTTGCGATTCATACTATATATATAACCGTTCACGAACGTCATTAAGTTTAACTACTTACAACAAGCTGATTCTCATTTCGTGTTTGTTATATAATTTATCGTTATAATGCACCATCTATAGCATGTTGTTACGATTCTGAATGTGTTGAATTTAGCGAAATCCATTTATTTTGTTAGTTTAGCTGGATATCATGTTGACTTTGCCTGTAGAGATATAAAATTAAAAGAAAAATATCATCCAACCTTATATGTTTTCCAATTGCAGAAATACATCAATGAAGTTTAGTGCATTGTCAATATTTTCCATTCCTTCCATTAGATTGTTAGTTGAAAGTTTGCTTGATGGGAATTACCTCATATTTTGCTTAAATTCCAATAATGTGTCTTTAGTTTGTTCTTTACTAATAGTTTTATTTTCTTTGTTTGGGTACAACTTAAAAATATCACGTTCCACTTAGGTTTAGCTTGGTGCATACTGCGCAGTGCGTACCCTCTCTTAATGGTTTTAGGGTGGTTACAGTGGTCTAAATACCTATGAAATTAAGAAATACCGAAAATTTACCATTGGAATTTCCACTACCAATTCTTACAGTTTTTATTTCTCTCTCCTTATTTATGTATTTTCTTCTGTTTCGAGAATATAATTTTGCAATACAGTATTACTGTAAATTTAGAAAATGTTTTCTTAAAAGTAATTGAAAAGGGTTTTCTCTAATAAATGTGACATTTATATCACTTTATATTTTAATCAGACCTATAAAAGGCAATACTAAATTATGTATTTCCAATGGAATTAATTACAGTGTTAAGATCTTTCTCTCTCTCTCTTTTCAAAAATTAATTTCATCATATTTTACAATGAACAAATATTTTATATGTTATATAGGATATTAGAATATTTTACAACACTGGTATATTCTACAAAATCAATTACATAACACTGACTGCTTTCAATTTTGAAATGCCGTATCATTACATTGCAAAGTATTAGATTTCTACAGAGGTTGGTTATTCACATTTGGCAATTACTCAAAAACTAAAGTTTTCTTTTCTAAATCTTTCATATCAGCAGATTTCCCAAACCTTCTTTACAAATGTACAAAACTTTATACTTTTAAATTCAATAGTGTTCGTTAAATTCAATACCGTTCGACGGAAAAATTCTGAATCAGGACTGACTCTTTTTAATATTTACTTTTTTCTTACAGAAAAAAAAAAGAGAGAGATATATAACATTTTAACAGTGTTGAATCCTCCTCCAAGAAATTTGTTGAAATATGTCTTCCTAGGCTCCGTTAATGTTACTCGCTTTAGAAAAAAGAGTTTCTTATTGTTAAGGGTATATTTCTGTAAAAAATTGCTCAATTAATATAATAAATTAATCTCATTATTTATCTCTTTATATACTACTATAGAAAAGCTTAGTTTTGAAACAAAATTCAAAATTTTACTTAGGAGGAAACAAAACAGAATGCATCGCACTTGTGATGAGAAATATTGGGCAATACATTGCTATATCTTAACGTGCTATGAAACTTATACTTACCCGTTTGCATTCATATTATAACAGTGACAGCAGGGATCATTTAAAAAAGTTTAAACTTAAATAAATTTTAATACAGATTATCAAAAACGCAATTTCATTTCGATGCTTTGCTGTAGGAAGGGAAATCGTGGGGTGCTTATAACGCTATGGCTGAACCAATTCTGTAACGCCGGTCATTTCAGCTAGTTATAAATGTATAATAGATGTTAGTGAAATTTGACGTGAATCTTATAAAGAAGTTCGTATGATATTTGATTCGTAACAGATTATTGTTTTTTACAATGTGTTTAAACATCATGTTTACTTTTTCAATTAATGATAAGTTGCTAAGGGTCCAGTCCATCTAAACCATGACATGTCCCCTCTTCGATTTTTATGAAATTTGGTGCGAACCCTTTCCTTGTGGTTATTAAGAAATTAGGAAATTTTTCAAATATTTTTTCGATATTTCTACTGGTTGGAATTTTACAGCACTTTAAAATTTACGATTTTGTCAAATTTGGGATTTCAGAAATTTTAGAAATAAAGGCACATGTCTGAAAAATATTTTTTTTCTCAATAACTACTGATTACATCTTTATGAATTTTATTTTTCAATTAAAAAAAAACTAAGCAAAAGTCAGAAAAAAAATATATTATTGTTCCAAGTTAATATAAAATTTCACAAAAAATTATAAAATGTTCATAATCGATTTTTTTCTAAGAAAAACATGTTTCATGTAATAAAAAAAAGTCGAATGTGGGACCTTCAGAAGCCAATTTTCTTACATAAAAATTATCGCAAGGACATATATTATCTTTCTAAAAAATAAAATTAATGTGTTTCGACCTTGGAATAATAAAATTTTCACTTTTGTCAATTTTTCGAGACAAAAACTATGTTTTCTAAAATTAGAATATGAAGCATGAAAATATTACTAAATATAAAGATGTTAAACATGAAAATGACTAAATATATGCACATTCACTATAGTCATGAAAAATAAAATTAATCAAATTTCTTATCCTTATATTTAACTTATACTTAAAACTTGCAAACTACTTGTAGTACATTTCATTTTTATGAAACTAAATGTCCATCTTGAGGATCTACACAAAAGTTGTTGTTGTTAATAATCTCCTATCTTGTCTGACGGAGTCAGACCAGATCAAGGAATCCGTTGACTTTGATGAATTCCATGACCAAGAGGGGAAAAGAATGAATCTCCTCCCAGATTAATCCCAGACAGTCACAGTTGACACAAAAGTAAATTTGACCAATACAAAATTAATAAAATATTAAAATTATTGTGAGAAGTTTTACTTACTGAAGAGTTAAATGTAATGGTATATTCCACTTCTGTTTGAAATTTTGTATTTTGTTCAATTATTGTAGGACAAATTTCGCTTCCTGAAATATAAAATTTTTGATGCTTGAAATCCAAATGAGATTTTGCAATTCCTTATTGTACACCATTAATTAATGGTTTTTTAAAGAACTTTGTATGCCTGATAGTTAAATTTAAAATATGTAAGTTTTACGATTATCTTTTTTAATGAATGAGGATTTTGTGTGCTATAAACTTTGCCATCAGTTTAACGAAAAAAATTATATTCTTATATAAACTATATCAAGTGCATTTTAATGAATAATGAATTTTTACATGATTTTATAATCCTCATATAGAATGGAAACTTGAAATTTTTTTGTTTAAAGAAAATCTTTTGTATGCCGACCAAACGGTATAGTGGTTAGCATGCTGGCTTCTAGACCGGGAGGTTGTGGGTTCGAGTCCCGTGTTAGGCATGGGTGTTTGTAAATGTATGTTGGTTTGTTAAATGACGAAATGTTTCGGCGCATTATAGCCCTCGTGTTGCTGACGGCGCCAGATAATCTGAATACAACCAACTTTTGTATAAAAGTTTTTCTAGATCACTTTTTTGAAATCAGGATGTTCCAAAACGTGAAGAGATGCACAAAAATCGATTTTTTTTTTTAATGAATGCTATACTTTACCCTATGTATACATATGGGTAATTGAAAGTAAAAAGTGATATAGAAAAAATATGTGTCTGTGTGTACGTGGTCAGCATAACTCCCGAAGAAATTGACATACGATATTCTAATTTGTTGTGCAGGTATTGATAGATGAAGTCTACACAGTGCGCCGAAACTTAGTTTTCTTTGGTCCTTTGCAACTTTCTGGAGCCGATCCAGTTAAAGTTCCTAGCTTAAAAGACATACTACAAGCAATTGTTATAAAAATGAGGAAGAGTGAAGTAAGACCATATTAATTTTTGAAAACATGAATGAAAACAGAAATGCATTAATATGTAAGGGTGGGGTGCAAAAAAAATCTTTTAATTTTTTCTCTTTAACTTGCCTCAATAAAGTTTAATTTCTTGTTTAGTATAATAAAAGAGTTTTTAAAAAGTCTCAATGTTGTGTCAATATATTATTCCCGCAGCAAGATATACGAGTTCAATTTGTGTCAAATTCGGAGATTTTTCGATTTTTGCACCAAATAACTTCTAACGTATTCAACTGTCCTCAATGTTTTATGTATTAATAAATAATACTTATATAGCTCTATCCAAGAACACCTTGTATGCAGTGACAAATCAAACGCGCAAGATATGATTCAGGCTTGAATATGGTAAAACCTGGACATTTCGTGACCTTGAATGACCTTTCACTATTGACTTGTCATGAACTTTTTATGTTTCATAAAGATCTATTCTAGTACATTCCATAACAGAAGATTTGCAGGCGGTAAGTTGCTTGCGAAGTTTTATACGGATAAAAATAGTTTTCATGTGTCACAAAAACATCAATATTTTAATTTTTAAAGGTGATCTTTGACAAGTCATAGAATTTTACCGGTACAACTACGGAACAAATAATTTCAGATTTCATACTCTAATAATTGTAGTAGCAACTGGTAATTTTTTATCGAATATCGGAAATGGTGTGAATCACGGATGGTTCTACTTCTCAAAATTTTGCTCTTAAAAATTATTCTGACAAAATATCTTAACTAAACTTTCTGCAAATGTTGTATGGGAAAGTTAATTAAATTTTGATTTTTTTTATATATATAAAGAAATTATATGTATATCAATAGCGTTGTATATTTAATTAATTTATTAAAGAGGATTATCAACAAAATTATTTTATTTATCATTATTATAAATGATTTCTGAATATGTATGTACATATTCCTCCTCTCCCCGGAAAAAAATCCTAGCTTGGCCCTTGCCTAAAGCAATGAGCACCTAGGTCATTGTATCATGTTTTATATGTTGCTCAAGAAGCATGCTAAATTCATTTTCTTTATTCTAATTAATGGGTCTTCTCTTACTCTTTCTAAATATACCAAAAAGTTATTTGAGACAATAAGTGGCGTTAGTCCTCTACACTCTAAAGACGACAATATGTATATAGTATCGTAACCTAGATTTTTGTGAGTGCCTGAATTTTTTAATATACCACTTCTTGAAGCAATCGTTTTGTAATAAACTATTTTTTTATCATCCATTAAATTAATGATGATAATTTTATAATGATTTTTCAAATTCTGTATTGTAATTTAAGTACGTTAGGCTTTTTATTTTTTAACTCAATTTGCTAAAAGATTACAAGCTCAAAAATGAACTTTCCCATACGTTATTGCTTTGTTTTTAATACACTGGTAGATTTTTAATTGCAAATTTTTTAACTAATACTTTTCATCCATGTGGCATAGCTAAAGTTATCCTAGGTGTTATGGCTAGCGCAGCGAAGGCCAAAAATTCTGTACTAGAATGCCAATAATGAAGCATTAAGATAAGCAAATTGAAGCCCATATTTTGCAGATTATGACGGTTTTTAGATTTTCCAAAAATATTTCACTGATATAAAGTTATTAACTTTTTTTTTTTTTTTTTTTTTTTGCACAAAATCGCAAAAAATCATTTATCACTTGCTGAATGGCTGCATTCACCTCACTTCACCCAAGTTATCTTATTATGAGAAGGTATTATTTTATCTTCAATTGATTGATTTGTTTTGCGGTTTTATTTGTTTTATGCATTATTAAAACAGAAAAATAAAACATAATTAACGAATGTTGTCTTTGATTAAAATACATTTTGTTAAAATAGTAAGTGCATTGAACTACATTACTTTTAGAAACATTTTCTTAGTAAAAGCATATATTTACATTTAAAAAGCATATATAAAGCATTTTATTTACATTTTTTTTCGTTTCAAATACAAAAATAATCTGTTATATGCATTATATACTTAAATAGTAAAGTCTTATTACTATCAACTCATGAGTATGTTAGATACGTTATATACTCATGAGTTGATAGGAATAAGACTTTCTTATACATTAACTATCTTGGAATAATTATTAAGTATAAATATATTTGTTCCATGTGTAAAAAAATTACATCATTTATGTATCTATAGACAGTTTCAACTTTTTCCATCCTTTAAAAAAGGTTTTAAATTGTTGTAAAACTTAATTTTAAAAAACCTAACTATCTCAAAAGAATCAATAAAAAAAACTCAATGTAAGATAATCCCCTTGCGAAAACATGCAGATTGATTTACATTGTTGCTATTTAATTTTCCATGTTATTCATAATCAAGTGTTTTTGATAATTCAATATGGTAGAAGTATTGGTGCAGAATAAATAATTTGAACTTAGAGTATATAATTTGAGATGTTGCGAGTAGATAGGAAAGGACTTATGGAGAATCATGCGTTAAAATTGCACTACATTATAATTTCCCAGAGTTTTCAGAAGGGATTGATGTTACTTTTAAATTTTATTACTTTGTGACATTTTCATAAGATTAATGCTCAAATTTAACGTTCGTTTCTATCAGATCATAATACAAAAACAATATCACAGTCCCAGTTCGTGTATGGTTAAAATCCTCATGTTACGTCATTTTATTTTATCATTACAGCTGACATCGCTTACACTTTTCTATGAAATTCTCTAATTTAAGTCAATTGTGGAATATATATCAAATATAAAATTTTTATGATTTATTGTATTTATAAAAAATATTTATTTATATAGTATTCTGACTAAGCTGGTTTTTTCTTGTTTTTTTCTTGTTTTTTTTTTTCTTGTTTTTTTCTTGTTTTTTTTTTGTGGGTTTAGTTAACCTATAAAACGTTGTATTTAATTATTTCCTATAATCGATTATTCTCGAACTTTCCAAAATTAATGACAACGTGTTGTGTATGGAAGTCTACTTATTATTATTTTTTTTTTTTATTATTTTTTTATTCTTTAATGGAAGGGTAAAGCGGAAAACCAAATAGGTACGTTTAAAACAATACAGTATAAAAAATCTGACGCTAAATTATTGAGAAAATGCTAGTTTGGATTAGTTCATCCTATAAATTATAAAAACGAATATACAATTGTGTCACTATGTGTTAAATGCAATAGAGAACGAGTTAAAAGAACGCTAACAAATTTTTTTTTTTTTTTAATTTTTTTTTTTTTTTTTCTCCATCTAAAATTAGGTTTGGGTACTTATTTGGTTTGTTGCTTCACTTATTAGTTTTATAAAGTAAATATAATTAATTAAGTGAAAATTACAATTATTACTACATTTTTATCAATAAGACTTTTCACGCTATTCATGCCGCTATTGATTTATTAATTTTCACATTTTTACTTAATTCAATTTAGAAATATTAATTTTTTCAATAAATCATTGAATAGTAATAAATAAAAACTTCCTTCATTTAGTATTTTAAATTTTCTTATATTTGTCATTTCCTTAATTAAAAAATCATAGTACCTTAATAAGAGAATTCTTTAGTATAATTTATTCTTTGTGGCAAGCAGTTTTCTTTCAACCCACTATAAATACAATTTTATTTACATTCCAAATTTATCATTAAAAATGTATACACTATACTAAAGCAAAGAACATTAAAATAGCCTAAAGAATTTTTAAAAGTGTAACAAAATTTTATAAATTTGGCCACTGAAAAGGTTATTCTGAAGTTATTATGGTGTTCTTCACAATTTTATATTTCTAACGTTTTCTTTTTGTGGAATAAATACATAAATTATTTTAAACCTTTTAGAAATATTAATTAAAATGATATTCTATTTTATTCCCGATTTTCATTGCTGTCAATTTCAGGGCATATCCAAGAAAGCCAATTGTTTTATTTTCAAAATTGTGATTTACTAAGAAAAATTGTTTTTACAAACATTTTAAATTTCAAAACAACATCACGCATTTTTTTAAAATTATATATGATAAACAATTTTTTAAATAACTTGCTTTTACGCTGTATATTGAAACAATTTGCATTATTTTCATTTCGTTGTAACTGATAATACAAAGCTATGGAATTATTCAAAGCACGGTATTAAAAAAAATCTTAAGTTAGTGAAGAAACTGGTTTAACTTCTATGTTAGAAAAATAACTTATTTCAAATTTCTCAAGTATTTTCAGTTGGTATGAATATGCGTACAACACGTCCATCAGACCCCCTTATTGATCCGGGTGTCATCCCAGGTCCAGGAAGTTCAAGTTCGATTGGATGACCGTCTGGAGCAGTAATTGTTCTAGGAAAGACGTTTTCTCCCTTAGGTAAGGTAATTAATGCAATGTTTTGTCTTGGCCCAGACACTGTTTCGCCTGTTGTGCCGATAGGTCTTCGTTTGCGAACTACTTTCAATATTCTTCCATCATTCCCTTCAACTGTTGCTACTTCCTGTGGGGATTGAGTTTGAGGTCTTCTAACTATCTTAATCAGTTCTAAATTTGATTTATTTGTTGTTCTAGAAACTGGGGTTAATACCTCTTCAATCGGGGTTGTTTGTTCTGGTAACATTACTTTTTCAACCTCACCATCATGGTCAGTAACTGTCTCTAGCGTTGATTCTAAACTTGAAGTTGTGCCGATAGGTCTTCGTTTGCGAACTACTTTCAATATTCTTCCATCATTCCCTTCAACTGTTGCTACTTCCTGGGGGGTTTGAGTTTGAGGTCTTCTAAATATCTTAATCAGTTCCAAATTTGATTTATTTGTTGTTCTAAAAACTGGGGTTAGTAAATCTTCAATCGGGGTTGTTTGTTCTGGTAATATTACTTTTTCAACCCCGCCATCATGGTCAGTAACTGTTTCTGGCGTTGATTTTAAACTTGAGGTTTCTACATCAATTGAGTTTCTATCATTCTCATAACCAACTTCTTTGTATGGTAAAATGATGCGAATGATATTACCTTCTTCATCTGTCTCTACTCGTGTCGAAGCTTCTGAATAACTAGTAATTATTTGAATATTGTTCCCATCTGGACCAGTCACATTTTCTTCGGAATTTTCGTCATCTCCTGATAATATAATATACGCAATACGTCCATCTTTTTCTGTCTCTACTCTTGGCTTATCGGCAGAAGAATTTCGAATGATTTTAATTACTTCACCATTTGGACCTTTAACTGTGTAAAAATAACTCGCATGATCTTCAAATTTATTATGCTTTTCAGATGAAAGGACTAAGCTTGTATTACCATCATTCTCAGTAAATGTGCCGGCAGTTATTCCCAAACGACCACGTTTAACTTTAATTAATCGCCCTTCTGGACCATGGATAGTTTCTTCAGAGTTGGTCTTATTATGAGGAATTAATATTATTATAATTTTCTTGTCTTTTCCTGAAACATCAACAGTAGTAGTAATAAGTTCATCTCGAACTAATTTTATTAGTTCATCATTCCCAACTTTTGTAGAAAGGATATCTTCTCCTGGAGTTATTACCATCGTTGGAGGGGATGTTGCAGAAGTACTTATTGTGGAGAGCAATGGTATATTCAACATAGAAGAAGAGGCCGAAGGTGTTGGACTGGTCATTACACTACTCCCAGTTCTAGTAGTAGGTTTTGCAGAAAAGGTTGTTTCTGTTGGACTTTTTGTTGTTGCAGTTGGAAAAACTGATGTAATTTTCGTCAATCCCACTTGAGTTGTAGCTGCCGTAGAAGAAGTAGAAGATGCAGCAAAAGTTGAGGGGCTGATTGTTGTTCTTGTTAAAGCTTCTGTTATTGTTACATTATTTGTTACAGTCGTAATTTCTTCAGTTGTAACTTTGGACATATTTGTAGTTGATCCTGCTTCAGTTGTTTTAGTCACTGGTGGAGAAGAAGCAAATATAGTTGTTTTGGAGGTTGCTTCTGTAATTGGTCTGCGAGTAGAGACCATAATTGAGGACGTGGAAGTGGAAACTGCCTCCCCAGCTGTTGTTGAGGTTGGTGATATACTTGTCGTGGCTCCTGGACCTGTTACAGTCGTTTGTGTGGATGTTGCAGAAGTACTTATTGTAGAGAGTAATGGTGTGTTTGGCCCAGAAGATGAAGTCAAAGTTGTGGGACTGGTCATTACACTACTCACAGTTGTAGTTGTAGGTTTTGCAGAAATGGTTGTTCCTCTTGGACTTGTGGTCTTTGCAGTTGGAACAACTGGTGTAATTTTCGTCGATCCCGCTTGAGATGTAGCTGCCGTAGATTTAGAAGAAGTAGAAGATGCAGCAAAAGTTGAGGGGCTGATTGTTGTTCTTTTGGAAGCTTCTGTTGATGGTGTAGCTGAAATACTTGGCGTGGCAACTGGATTCTTAACAGTTGTTTTGGAAGAGGACGCAGCATTACTAATTGTGGACGTCCCTTGCGAGCTAGACATGGAAGCAATAGTGGAAGAATTATTTGTTACAGTCGTAATTTCTTCAGTTGTAACTTTTGACATATTTGTAGTTGATCCTGCTTCAGTTGTTTTAGTCATTGGTGGAGAAGAAGCAAATATAGTTGTTTTGGAGGTTGCTTCTGTAATTGGTCTGCGAGTAGAGACCATAATTGAGGACGTGGAAGTGGAAACTGCCTCCCCAGCTGTTGTTGAGGTTGGTGATATACTTGTCGTGGCTCCGGGACCTGTTACAGTCGTTTGTGTGGATGTTGCAGAAGTACTTATTGTAGAGAGTAATGGTGTGTTTGGCCCAGAAGATGAAGTCAAAGTTGTGGGACTGGTCATTACACTACTCACAGTTGTAGTTGTAGGTTTTGCAGAAATGGTTGTTCCTCTTGGACTTGTGGTCATTGCAGTTGGAACAACTGGTGTAATTTTCGTCGATCCCGCTTGAGATGTAGCTGCCGTAGATTTAGAAGAAGTAGAAGATGCAGCAAAAGTTGAGGGGCTGATTGTTGTTCTTTTGGAAGCTTCTGTTGTTGGTGTAGCTGAAATACTTGGCGTGGCAAATGGATTCTTAACAGTTGTTTTGGAAGAGGACGCAGCATTACTAATTGTGGACGTCCCTTGCGAGCTAGACATGGAAGCAATAGTGGAAGAATTATTTGTTACAGTCGTAATTTCTTCAGTTGTAACTTTTGACATATTTGTAGTTGATCCTGCTTCAGTTGTTTTAGTCACTGGTGGAGAAGAAGCAAATATAGTTGTTTTGGAGGTTTCTTCTGTAATTGGTCTGCGAGTAGAGGCCATAATTGAGGACGTGGAAGTGGAAACTGCCTCCCCAGCAGTTGTTGAGGTTGGTGTTATACTTGTCATGGCTCCTGGAACTGTTACAGTCGTTTGTGTGGATGTTGCAGAAGTACTTATTGTAGATAGTAATGGTGTGTTTGGCCCAGAAGATGAAGTCAAAAATGTGGGACTGGTCATTACACTACTCACAGTTGCAGTTGTAGGTTTTGCAGAAATGGTTGTTCCTCTTGGACTTGTGGTCATTGCAGTTGGAACTACTGGTGTAATTTTCGTCGATCCCGCTTGAGATGTAGCTACCGTAGATTTAGAAGAAGTAGAAGATGCAGCAAAAGTTGAGGGGCTGATTGTTGTTCTTTTGGAAGCTTCTGTTGTTGGTGTAGCTGAAATACTTGGCGTAGCAACTGGATTCTTAACAGTTGTTTTGGAAGAGGACGCAGCATTACTAATTGTGGACGTCCCTTGCGAGCTAGACATGGAAGCAATAGTGGAAGAATTATTTGTTACAGTCGTAATTTCTTCAGTTGTAACTTTTGACATATTTGTAGTTGATCCTGCTTCAGTTGTTTTAGTCACTGGTGGAGAAGAAGCAAATATAGTTGTTTTGGAGGTTTCTTCTGTAATTGGTCTGCGAGTAGAGGCCATAATTGAGGACGTGGAAGTGGAAACTGCCTCCCCAGCTGTTGTTGAGGTTGGTGATATACTTGTCATGGCTCCTGGAACTGTTACAGTCGTTTGTGTGGATGTTGCAGAAGTACTTATTGTAGAGAGTAATGGTGTGTTTGGCCCAGAAGATGAAGTCAAAAATGTGGGACTGGTCATTACACTACTCACAGTTGTAGTTGTAGGTTTTGCAGAAATGGTTGTTCCTCTTGGACTTGTGGTCATTGCAGTTGGAACAACTGGTGTAATTTTCGTCGATCCCGCTTGAGATGTAGCTGCCGTAGATTTAGAAGTAGTAGAAGATGCAGCAAAAGTTGAGGGGCTGATTGTTGTTCTTTTGGAAGCATCTGTTGTTGGTGTAGCTGAAATACTTGGCGTGGCAACTGGATTCTTAACAGTTGTCTTGGAAGAGGACGCAGCATTACTAATTGTGGACGTCCCTTTCGAGCTAGACATGGAAGCAATAGTGGAAGAATTATTTGTTACAGTCGTAATTTCTTCAGTTGTAACTTTTAACATATTTGTAGTTGATCCTGCTTCAGTGGTTTTAGTCACTGGTGGAGAAGAAGCAAATATAGTTGTTTTGGAGGTTGCTTCTGTAATTGGTCTGCGAGTAGAGGCCATAATTGAGGAAGTGGAAGTGGAAACTGCCTCCCCAGCTGTTGTTGAGGTTGGTGATATACTTGTCATCTCTCCTGGAACTGTTACAGTCGTTTGTGTGGATGTTGCAGAAGTACTTATTGTAGAGAGTAATGGTGTGTTTGGCCCAGAAGATGAAGTCAAAAATGTGGGACTGGTCATTACACTACTCACAGTTGTAGTTGTAGGTTTTGCAGAAATGGTTGTTCCTCTTGGACTTGTGGTCATTGCAGTTGGAACAACTGGTGTAATTTTCGTCGATCCCGCTTGAGATGTAGCTGCCGTAGATTTAGAAGAAGTAGAAGATGCAGCAAAAGTTGAGGGGCTGATTGTTGTTCTTTTGGAAGCTTCTGTTGTTGGTGTAGCTGAAATACTTGGCGTGGCAAATGGATTCTTAACAGTTGTTTTGGAAGAGGACGCAGCATTACTAATTGTGGACGTCCCTTGCGAGCTAGACATGGAAGCAATAGTGGAAGAATTATTTGTTACAGTCGTAATTTCTTCAGTTGTAACTTTTGACATATTTGTAGTTGATCCTGCTTCAGTTGTTTTAGTCACTGGTGGAGAAGAAGCAAATATAGTTGTTTTGGAGGTTGCTTCTGTAATTGGTCTGCGAGTAGAGGCCATAATTGAGGACGTGGAAGTGGAAACTGCCTCCCCAGCTGTTGTTGAGGTTGGTGATTCACTTGTCATGGCTCCTGGAACTGTTACAGTCGTTTGTGTGGATGTTGCAGAAGTACTTATTGTAGAGAGTAATGGTGTGTTTGGCCCAGAAGATGAAGTCAAAAATGTGGGACTGGTCATTACACTACTCACAGTTGTAGTTGTAGGTTTTGCAGAAATGGTTGTTCCTCTTGGACTTGTGGTCATTGCAGTTGGAAAAACTGGTGTAATTTTCGTCGATCCCGCTTGAGATGTAGCTGCCGTAGATTTAGAAGAAGTAGAAGATGCAGCAAAAGTTGAGGGGCTGATTGTTGTTCTTTTGGAAGCATCTGTTGTTGGTGTAGCTGAAATACTTGGCGTGGCAACTGGATTCTTAACAGTTGTTTTGGAAGAGGACGCAGCATTACTAATTGTGGACGTCCCTTGCGAGCTAGACATGGGAGCAATAGTGGACGAATTATTTGTTACAGTCGTAATTTCTTCAGTTGTAACTTTTGACATATTTGTAGTTGATCCTGCTTCAGTTGTTTTAGTCACTGGTGGAGAAGAAGCAAATATAGTTGTTTTGGAGGTTGCTTCTGTAATTGGTCTGCGAGTTGAGGCCATAATTGAGGACGTGGAAGTGGAAACTGCCTCCCCAGCTGTTGTTGAGGTTGGTGATATACTTGTCGTGGCTCCTGGAACTGTTACAGTCGTTTGTGTGGATGTTGCAGAAGTACTTATTGTAGAGAGTAATGGTGTGTTTGGCCCAGAAGATGAAGTCAAAGTTGTGGGACTGGTCATTACACTACTCACAGTTGTAGTTGTAGGTTTTGCAGAAATGGTTGTTCCTCTTGGACTTGTGGTCATTGCAGTTGGAAAAACTGGTGTAATTTTCGTCGATCCCGCTTGAGATGTAGCTGCCGTTGATTTAGAAGAAGTAGAATATGCAGCAAAAGTTGAGGGGCTGATTGTTGTTCTTTTGGAAGCTTCTGTTGTTGGTGTAGCTGAAATACTTGGCGTGGCAACTGGATTCTTAACAGTTGTTTTGGAAGAGGACGCAGCATTACTAATTGTGGACGTCCCTTGCGAGCTAGACATGGTAGCAATAGGGGAAGAATTATTTGTTACAGTCGTAATTTCTTCATGTGTAACTTTTGACATATTTGTAGTTGATCCTGTTTCAGTTGTTTTAGTCACTGGTGGAGAAGAAGCAAATATAGTTGTTTTGGAGGTTGCTTCTGTAATTGGTCTGCGAGTAGAGGCCATAATTGAGGACGTGGAAGTGGAAACTGCCTCCCCAGCTGTTGTTGAGGTTGGTGGTATACTTGTCATGGCTCCTGGAACTGTTACAGTCGTTTGTGTGGATGTTGCAGAAGTACTTATTGTAGAGAGTAATGGTGTGTTTGGCCCAGAAGATGAAGTCAAAGTTGTGGGACTGGTCATTACACTACTCACAGTTGTAGTTGTAGGTTTTGCAGAAATGGTTGTTCCTCTTGGACTTGTGGTCATTGCAGTTGGAACAACTGGTGTAATTTTCGTCGATCCCGCTTGAGATGTAGCTGCCGTAGATTTAGAAGAAGTAGAAGATGCAGCAAAAGTTGAGGGGCTGATTGTTGTTCTTTTGGAAGCTTCTGTTGTTGGTGTAGCTGAAATACTTGGCGTGGCAACTGGATTCTTAACAGTTGTTTTGGAAGAGGACGCAGCATTACTAATTGTGGACGTCCCTTGCGAGATAGACATGGGAGCAATAGTGGAAGAATTATTTGTTACAGTCGTAATTTCTTCAGTTGTAACTTTTGACATATTTGTAGTTGATCCTGCTTCAGTTGTTTTAGTCACTGGTGGAGAAGAAGCAAATATAGTTGTTTTGGAGGTTGCTTCTGTAATTGGTCTGCGAGTTGAGGCCATAATTGAGGACGTGGAAGTGGAAACTGCCTCCCCAGCTGTTGTTGAGGTTGGTGATATACTTGTCGTGGCTCCTGGAACTGTTACAGTCGTTTGTGTGGATGTTGCAGAAGTACTTATTGTAGAGTTTAATGGTGTGTTTGGCCCAGAAGATGAAGTCAAAGTGGTGGGACTGGTCATTACACTACTCACAGTTGTAGTTGTAGGTTTTGCAGAAATGGTTGTTCCTCTTGGACTTGTGGTCATTGCAGTTGGAAAAACTGGTGTAATTTTCGTCGATCCCGCTTGAGATGTAGCTGCCGTTGATTTAGAAGAAGTAGAAGATGCAGCAAAAGTTGAGGGGCTGATTGTTGTTCTTTTGGAAGCTTCTGTTGTTGGTGTAGCTGAAATACTTGGCGTGGCAACAGGATTCTTAACAGTTGTTTTGGAAGATGACGTAGCATTACTAATTGTGGACGTCCCTTGCGAGCTAGACATGGTAGCAATTGGGGAAGAATTATTTGTTACAGTCGTAATTTCTTCATGTGTAACTTTTGACATATTTGTAGTTGATCCTGTTTCAGTTGTTTTAGTCACTGTTTGAGAAGAAGCAAATATAGTTGTTTTGGAGGTTGCTTCTGTAATTGGTCTGCGAGTAGAGGCCATAATTGAGGACGTGGAAGTGGAAACTGCCTCCCCAGCTGTTGTTGAGGTTGGTGATATACTTGTCATGGCTCCTGGAACTGTTACAGTCGTTTGTGTGGATGTTGCAGAAGTACTTATTGTAGAGAGTAATGGTGTGTTTGGCCCAGAAGATGAAGTCAAAGTTGTGGGACTGGTCATTACACTACTCACAGTTGTAGTTGTAGGTTTTGCAGAAATGGTTGTTCCTCTTGGACTTGTGGTCATTGCAGTTGGAACAACTGGTGTAATTTTCGTCGATCCCGCTTGAGATGTAGCTGCCGTAGATTTAGAAGAAGTAGAAGATGCAGCAAAAGTTGAGGGGCTGATTGTTGTTCTTTTGGAAGCTTCTGTTGTTGGTGTAGCTGAAATACTTGGCGTGGCAACTGGATTCTTAACAGTTGTTTTGGAAGAGGAAGCAGCATTACTAATTGTGGACGTCCCTTGCGAGCTAGACATGGGAGCAATAGTGGAAGAATTATTTGTTACAGTCGTAATTTCTTCAGGTGTAACTTTTGACATATTTGTAGTTGATCCTTCTTCAGTTGTTTTAGTCACTGGTGGAGAAGAAGCAAATATAGTTGTTTTGGAGGTTGCTTCTGTAATTGGTCTGCGAGTTGAGGCCATAATTGTGGACGTGGAAGTGGAAACTGCCTCCCCAGCTGTTGTTGAGGTTGGTGATATACTTGTCGTGGCTCCTGGAACTGTTACAGTCGTTTGTGTGGATGTTGCAGAAGTACTTATTGTAGAGAGTAATGGTGTGTTTGGCCCAGAAGATGAAGTCAAAGTTGTGGGACTGGTCATTACACTACTCACAGTTGTAGTTGTAGGTTTTGCAGAAATGGTTGTTCCTCTTGGACTTGTGGTCATTGCAGTTGGAACAACTGGTGTAATTTTCGTCGATCCCGCTTGAGATGTAGCTGCCGTAGATTTAGAAGAAGTAGAAGATGCAGCAAAAGTTGAGGGGCTGATTGTTGTTCTTTTGGAAGCTTCTGTTGTTGGTGTAGCTGAAATACTTGGCGTGGCAACTGGATTCTTAACAGTTGTTTTGGAAGAGGACGCAGCATTACTAATTGTGGACGTCCCTTGCGAGCTAGACATGGGAGCAATAGTGGAAGAATTATTTGTTACAGTCGTAATTTCTTCAGGTGTAACTTTTGACATATTTGTAGTTGATCCTGCTTCAGTTGTTTTAGTCACTGGTGGAGAAGAAGCAAATATAGTTGTTTTGGAAGTTGCTTCTGTAATTGGTCTGCGAGTTGAGGCCATAATTGAGGACGTGGAAGTGGAAACTGCCTCCCCAGCTGTTGTTGAGGTTGGTGATATACTTGTCGTGGCTCCTGGAACTGTTACAGTCGTTTGTGTGGATGTTGCAGAAGTACTTATTGTAGAGAGTAATGGTGTGTTTGGCCCAGAAGATGAAGTCAAAGTTGTGGGACTGGTCATTACACTACTCACAGTTGTAGTTGTAGGTTTTGCAGAAATGGTTGTTCCTCTTGGACTTGTGGTCATTGCAGTTGGAACAACTGGTGTAATTTTCGTCGATCCCGCTTGAGATGTAGCTGCCGTAGATTTAGAAGAAGTAGAAGATGCAGCAAAAGTTGAGGGGCTGATTGTTGTTCTTTTGGAAGCTTCTGTTGTTGGTGTAGCTGAAATACTTGGCGTGGCAACTGGATTCTTAACAGTTGTTTTGGAAGAGGACGCAGCATTACTAATTGTGGACGTCCCTTGCGAGCTAGACATGGGAGCAATAGTGGAAGAATTATTTGTTACAGTCGTAATTTCTTCAGGTGTAACTTTTGACATATTTGTAGTTGATCCTGCTTCAGTTGTTTTAGTCACTGGTGGAGAAGAAGCAAATATAGTTGTTTTGGAGGTTGCTTCTGTAATTGGTCTGCGAGTAGAGACCATAATTGAGGACGTGGAAGTTGAAACTGCCTCCCCAGCTGTTGTTGAGGTTGGTGATATACTTGTCGTGGCTCCTGGAACTGTTACAGTCGTTTGTGTGGATGTTGCAGAAGTACTTATTGTAGAGAGTAATGGTGTGTTTGGCCCAGAAGATGAAGTCAAAGTTGTGGGACTGGTCATTACACTACTCACAGTTGTAGTTGTAGGTTTTGCAGAAATGGTTGTTCCTCTTGGACTTGTGGTCATTGCAGTTGGAACAACTGGTGTAATTTTCGTCGATCCCGCTTGAGATGTAGCTGCCGTAGATTTAGAAGAAGTAGAAGATGCAGCAAAAGTTGAGGGGCTGATTGTTGTTCTTTTGGAAGCTTCTGTTGTTGGTGTAGCTGAAATACTTGGCGTGGCAACTGGATTCTTAACAGTTGTTTTGGAAGAGGACGCAGCATTACTAATTGTGGACGTCCCTTGCGAGCTAGACATGGGAGCAATAGTGGAAGAATTATTTGTTACAGTCGTAATTTCTTCAGGTGTAACTTTTGACATATTTGTAGTTGATCCTTCTTCAGTTGTTTTAGTCACTGGTGGAGAAGAAGCAAATATAGTTGTTTTGGAGGTTGCTTCTGTAATTGGTCTGCGAGTTGAGGCCATAATTGAGGACGTGGAAAAGGAAACTGCCTCCCCAGCTGTTGTTGAGGTTGGTGATATACTTGTCGTGGCTCCTGGAACTGTTACAGTCGTTTGTGTGGATGTTGCAGAAGTACTTATTGTAGAGAGTAATGGTGTGTTTGGCCCAGAAGATGAAGTCAAAGTTGTGGGACTGGTCATTACACTACTCACAGTTGTAGTTGTAGGTTTTGCAGAAATGGTTGTTCCTCTTGGACTTGTGGTCATTGCAGTTGGAACAACTGGTGTAATTTTCGTCGATCCCGCTTGAGATGTAGCTGCCGTAGATTTAGAAGAAGTAGAAGATGCAGCAAAAGTTGAGGGGCTGATTGTTGTTCTTTTGGAAGCTTCTGTTGTTGGTGTAGCTGAAATACTTGGCGTGGCAACTGGATTCTTAACAGTTGTTTTGGAAGAGGACGCAGCATTACTAATTGTGGACGTCCCTTGCGAGCTAGACATGGGAGCAATAGTGGAAGAATTATTTGTTACAGTCGTAATTTCTTCAGGTGTAACTTTTGACATATTTGTAGTTGATCCTGCTTCAGTTGTTTTAGTCACTGGTGGAGAAGAAGCAAATATAGTTGTTTTGGAAGTTGCTTCTGTAATTGGTCTGCGAGTTGAGGCCATAATTGAGGACGTGGTAGTGGAAACTGCCTCCCCAGCTGTTGTTGAGGTTGGTGATATACTTGTCGTGGCTCCTGGAACTGTTACAGTCGTCTGTGTGGATGTTGCAGAAGAACTTATTGTAGAGAGTAATGGTGTGTTTGGCCCAGAAGATGAAGTCAAAGTTGTGGGACTGGTCATTACACTACTCACAGTTGTAGTTGTAGGTTTTGCAGAAATGGTTGTTCCTCTTGGACTTGTGGTCATTGCAGTTGGAACAACTGGTGTAATTTTCGTCGATCCCGCTTGAGATGTAGCTGCCGTAGATTTAGAAGAAGTAGAAGATGCAGCAAAAGTTGAGGGGCTGATTGTTGTTCTTTTGGAAGCTTCTGTTGTTGGTGTAGCTGAAATACTTGGCGTGGCAACTGGATTCTTAACAGTTGTTTTGGAAGAGGACGCAGCATTACTAATTGTAGACGTCCCTTGCGAGTTAGACATGGGAGCAATAGTGGAAGAATTATTTGTTACAGTCGTAATTTCTTCAGGTGTAACTTTTGACATATTTGTAGTTGATCCTGCTTCAGTTGTTTTAGTCACTGGTGGAGAAGAAGCAAATATAGTTGTTTTGGAGGTTGCTTCTGTAATTGGTCTGCGAGTAGAGACCATAATTGAGGACGTGGAAGTTGAAACTGCCTCCCCAGCTGTTGTTGAGGTTGGTGATATACTTGTCGTGGCTCCTGGAACTGTTACAGTCGTTTGTGTGGATGTTGCAGAAGTACTTATTGTAGAGAGTAATGGTGTGTTTGGACCAGAAGATGAAGTCAAAGTTGTGGGACTGGTCATTACACTACTCACAGTTGTAGTTGTAGGTTTTGCAGAAATGGTTGTTCCTCTTGGACTTGTGGTCATTGCAGTTGGAACAACTGGTGTAATTTTCGTCGATCCCGCTTGAGATGTAGCTGCCGTAGATTTAGAAGAAGTAGAAGATGCAGCAAAAGTTGAGGGGCTGATTGTTGTTCTTTTGGAAGCTTCTGTTGTTGGTGTAGCTGAAATACTTGGCGTGGCAACTGGATTCTTAACAGTTGTTTTGGAAGAGGAAGCAGCATTACTAATTGTGGACGTCCCTTGCGAGCTAGACATGGAAGCAATAGTGGAAGAATTATTTGTTACAGTCGTAATTTCTTCAGGTGTAACTTTTGACATATTTGTAGTTGATCCTGCTTCAGTTGTTTTAGTCACTGGTGGAGAAGAAGCAAATATAGTTGTTTTGGAGGTTGCTTCTGTAATTGGTCTGCGAGTAGAGGCCATAATTGAGGACGTGGAAGTGGAAACTGCCTCCCCAACTGTTGTTGAGGTTGGTGATATACTTGTCGTGGCTCCTGGAACTGTTACAGTCGTTTGTGTGGATGTTGCAGAAGTACTTATTGTAGAGAGTAATGGTGTGTTTGGCCCAGAAGATGAAGTCAAAGTTGTGGGACTGGTCATTACACTACTCACAGTTGTAGTTGTAGGTTTTGCAGAAATGGTTGTTCCTCTTGGACTTGTGGTCATTGCAGTTGGAAAAACTGGTGTAATTTTCGTCGATCCCGCTTGAGATGTAGCTGCCGTTGATTTAGAAGAAGTAGAAGATGCAGCAAAAGTTGAGGGGCTGATTGTTGTTCTTTTGGAAGCTTCTGTTGTTGGTGTAGCTGAAATACTTGGCGTGGCAACTGGATTCTTAACAGTTGTTTTGGAAGAGGACGCAGCATTACTAATTGTGGACGTCCCTTGTGAGCTAGACATGGGAGCAATAGTGGAAGAATTATTTGTTACAGTCGTAATTTCTTCAGGTGTAACTTTTGACATATTTGTAGTTGATCCTGCTTCAGTTGTTTTAGTCACTGGTGGAGAAGAAGCAAATATAGTTGTTTTGGAGGTTGCTTCTGTAATTGGTCTGCGAGTAGAGGCCATAATTGAGGACGTGGAAGTGGAAACTGCCTCCCCAGCTGTTGTTGAGGTTGGTGATATACTTGTCGTGGCTCCTGGAACTGCTACAGTCGTTTGTGTGGATGTTGCAGAAGTACTTATTGTAGAGAATAATGGTGTGTTTGGCCCAGAAGATGAAGTCAAATTTGTGGGACTGGTCATTACACTACTCACAGTTGTAGTTGTAGGTTTTGCAGAAATGGTTGTTCCTCTTGGACTTGTGGTCATTGCAGTTGGAAAAACTGGTGTAATTTTCGTCGATCCCGCTTGAGATGTAGCTGCCGTTGATTTAGAAGAAGTAGAAGATGCAGCAAAAGTTGAGGGGCTGATTGTTGTTCTTTTGGAAGCTTCTGTTGTTGGTGTAGCTGAAATACTTGGCGTGGCAACAGGATTCTTAACAGTTGTTTTGGAAGATGACGTAGCATTACTAATTGTGGACGTCCCTTGCGAGCTAGACATGGTAGCAATTGGGGAAGAATTATTTGTTACAGTCGTAATTTCTTCATGTGTAACTTTTGACATATTTGTAGTTGATCCTGTTTCAGTTGTTTTAGTCACTGTTTGAGAAGAAGCAAATATAGTTGTTTTGGAGGTTGCTTCTGTAATTGGTCTGCGAGTAGAGGCCATAATTGAGGACGTGGAAGTGGAAACTGCCTCCCCAGCTGTTGTTGAGGTTGGTGATATACTTGTCATGGCTCCTGGAACTGTTACAGTCGTTTGTGTGGATGTTGCAGAAGTACTTATTGTAGAGAGTAATGGTGTGTTTGGCCCAGAAGATGAAGTCAAAGTTGTGGGACTGGTCATTACACTACTCACAGTTGTAGTTGTAGGTTTTGCAGAAATGGTTGTTCCTCTTGGACTTGTGGTCATTGCAGTTGGAACAACTGGTGTAATTTTCGTCGATCCCGCTTGAGATGTAGCTGCCGTAGATTTAGAAGAAGTAGAAGATGCAGCAAAAGTTGAGGGGCTGATTGTTGTTCTTTTGGAAGCTTCTGTTGTTGGTGTAGCTGAAATACTTGGCGTGGCAACTGGATTCTTAACAGTTGTTTTGGAAGAGGAAGCAGCATTACTAATTGTGGACGTCCCTTGCGAGCTAGACATGGGAGCAATAGTGGAAGAATTATTTGTTACAGTCGTAATTTCTTCAGGTGTAACTTTTGACATATTTGTAGTTGATCCTTCTTCAGTTGTTTTAGTCACTGGTGGAGAAGAAGCAAATATAGTTGTTTTGGAGGTTGCTTCTGTAATTGGTCTGCGAGTTGAGGCCATAATTGTGGACGTGGAAGTGGAAACTGCCTCCCCAGCTGTTGTTGAGGTTGGTGATATACTTGTCGTGGCTCCTGGAACTGTTACAGTCGTTTGTGTGGATGTTGCAGAAGTACTTATTGTAGAGAGTAATGGTGTGTTTGGCCCAGAAGATGAAGTCAAAGTTGTGGGACTGGTCATTACACTACTCACAGTTGTAGTTGTAGGTTTTGCAGAAATGGTTGTTCCTCTTGGACTTGTGGTCATTGCAGTTGGAACAACTGGTGTAATTTTCGTCGATCCCGCTTGAGATGTAGCTGCCGTAGATTTAGAAGAAGTAGAAGATGCAGCAAAAGTTGAGGGGCTGATTGTTGTTCTTTTGGAAGCTTCTGTTGTTGGTGTAGCTGAAATACTTGGCGTGGCAACTGGATTCTTAACAGTTGTTTTGGAAGAGGACGCAGCATTACTAATTGTGGACGTCCCTTGCGAGCTAGACATGGGAGCAATAGTGGAAGAATTATTTGTTACAGTCGTAATTTCTTCAGGTGTAACTTTTGACATATTTGTAGTTGATCCTGCTTCAGTTGTTTTAGTCACTGGTGGAGAAGAAGCAAATATAGTTGTTTTGGAAGTTGCTTCTGTAATTGGTCTGCGAGTTGAGGCCATAATTGAGGACGTGGAAGTGGAAACTGCCTCCCCAGCTGTTGTTGAGGTTGGTGATATACTTGTCGTGGCTCCTGGAACTGTTACAGTCGTTTGTGTGGATGTTGCAGAAGTACTTATTGTAGAGAGTAATGGTGTGTTTGGCCCAGAAGATGAAGTCAAAGTTGTGGGACTGGTCATTACACTACTCACAGTTGTAGTTGTAGGTTTTGCAGAAATGGTTGTTCCTCTTGGACTTGTGGTCATTGCAGTTGGAACAACTGGTGTAATTTTCGTCGATCCCGCTTGAGATGTAGCTGCCGTAGATTTAGAAGAAGTAGAAGATGCAGCAAAAGTTGAGGGGCTGATTGTTGTTCTTTTGGAAGCTTCTGTTGTTGGTGTAGCTGAAATACTTGGCGTGGCAACTGGATTCTTAACAGTTGTTTTGGAAGAGGACGCAGCATTACTAATTGTGGACGTCCCTTGCGAGCTAGACATGGGAGCAATAGTGGAAGAATTATTTGTTACAGTCGTAATTTCTTCAGGTGTAACTTTTGACATATTTGTAGTTGATCCTGCTTCAGTTGTTTTAGTCACTGGTGGAGAAGAAGCAAATATAGTTGTTTTGGAGGTTGCTTCTGTAATTGGTCTGCGAGTAGAGACCATAATTGAGGACGTGGAAGTTGAAACTGCCTCCCCAGCTGTTGTTGAGGTTGGTGATATACTTGTCGTGGCTCCTGGAACTGTTACAGTCGTTTGTGTGGATGTTGCAGAAGTACTTATTGTAGAGAGTAATGGTGTGTTTGGCCCAGAAGATGAAGTCAAAGTTGTGGGACTGGTCATTACACTACTCACAGTTGTAGTTGTAGGTTTTGCAGAAATGGTTGTTCCTCTTGGACTTGTGGTCATTGCAGTTGGAACAACTGGTGTAATTTTCGTCGATCCCGCTTGAGATGTAGCTGCCGTAGATTTAGAAGAAGTAGAAGATGCAGCAAAAGTTGAGGGGCTGATTGTTGTTCTTTTGGAAGCTTCTGTTGTTGGTGTAGCTGAAATACTTGGCGTGGCAACTGGATTCTTAACAGTTGTTTTGGAAGAGGACGCAGCATTACTAATTGTGGACGTCCCTTGCGAGCTAGACATGGGAGCAATAGTGGAAGAATTATTTGTTACAGTCGTAATTTCTTCAGGTGTAACTTTTGACATATTTGTAGTTGATCCTTCTTCAGTTGTTTTAGTCACTGGTGGAGAAGAAGCAAATATAGTTGTTTTGGAGGTTGCTTCTGTAATTGGTCTGCGAGTTGAGGCCATAATTGAGGACGTGGAAAAGGAAACTGCCTCCCCAGCTGTTGTTGAGGTTGGTGATATACTTGTCGTGGCTCCTGGAACTGTTACAGTCGTTTGTGTGGATGTTGCAGAAGTACTTATTGTAGAGAGTAATGGTGTGTTTGGCCCAGAAGATGAAGTCAAAGTTGTGGGACTGGTCATTACACTACTCACAGTTGTAGTTGTAGGTTTTGCAGAAATGGTTGTTCCTCTTGGACTTGTGGTCATTGCAGTTGGAACAACTGGTGTAATTTTCGTCGATCCCGCTTGAGATGTAGCTGCCGTAGATTTAGAAGAAGTAGAAGATGCAGCAAAAGTTGAGGGGCTGATTGTTGTTCTTTTGGAAGCTTCTGTTGTTGGTGTAGCTGAAATACTTGGCGTGGCAACTGGATTCTTAACAGTTGTTTTGGAAGAGGACGCAGCATTACTAATTGTGGACGTCCCTTGCGAGCTAGACATGGGAGCAATAGTGGAAGAATTATTTGTTACAGTCGTAATTTCTTCAGGTGTAACTTTTGACATATTTGTAGTTGATCCTGCTTCAGTTGTTTTAGTCACTGGTGGAGAAGAAGCAAATATAGTTGTTTTGGAAGTTGCTTCTGTAATTGGTCTGCGAGTTGAGGCCATAATTGAGGACGTGGTAGTGGAAACTGCCTCCCCAGCTGTTGTTGAGGTTGGTGATATACTTGTCGTGGCTCCTGGAACTGTTACAGTCGTCTGTGTGGATGTTGCAGAAGAACTTATTGTAGAGAGTAATGGTGTGTTTGGCCCAGAAGATGAAGTCAAAGTTGTGGGACTGGTCATTACACTACTCACAGTTGTAGTTGTAGGTTTTGCAGAAATGGTTGTTCCTCTTGGACTTGTGGTCATTGCAGTTGGAACAACTGGTGTAATTTTCGTCGATCCCGCTTGAGATGTAGCTGCCGTAGATTTAGAAGAAGTAGAAGATGCAGCAAAAGTTGAGGGGCTGATTGTTGTTCTTTTGGAAGCTTCTGTTGTTGGTGTAGCTGAAATACTTGGCGTGGCAACTGGATTCTTAACAGTTGTTTTGGAAGAGGACGCAGCATTACTAATTGTAGACGTCCCTTGCGAGTTAGACATGGGAGCAATAGTGGAAGAATTATTTGTTACAGTCGTAATTTCTTCAGGTGTAACTTTTGACATATTTGTAGTTGATCCTGCTTCAGTTGTTTTAGTCACTGGTGGAGAAGAAGCAAATATAGTTGTTTTGGAGGTTGCTTCTGTAATTGGTCTGCGAGTAGAGACCATAATTGAGGACGTGGAAGTTGAAACTGCCTCCCCAGCTGTTGTTGAGGTTGGTGATATACTTGTCGTGGCTCCTGGAACTGTTACAGTCGTTTGTGTGGATGTTGCAGAAGTACTTATTGTAGAGAGTAATGGTGTGTTTGGACCAGAAGATGAAGTCAAAGTTGTGGGACTGGTCATTACACTACTCACAGTTGTAGTTGTAGGTTTTGCAGAAATGGTTGTTCCTCTTGGACTTGTGGTCATTGCAGTTGGAACAACTGGTGTAATTTTCGTCGATCCCGCTTGAGATGTAGCTGCCGTAGATTTAGAAGAAGTAGAAGATGCAGCAAAAGTTGAGGGGCTGATTGTTGTTCTTTTGGAAGCTTCTGTTGTTGGTGTAGCTGAAATACTTGGCGTGGCAACTGGATTCTTAACAGTTGTTTTGGAAGAGGAAGCAGCATTACTAATTGTGGACGTCCCTTGCGAGCTAGACATGGAAGCAATAGTGGAAGAATTATTTGTTACAGTCGTAATTTCTTCAGGTGTAACTTTTGACATATTTGTAGTTGATCCTGCTTCAGTTGTTTTAGTCACTGGTGGAGAAGAAGCAAATATAGTTGTTTTGGAGGTTGCTTCTGTAATTGGTCTGCGAGTAGAGGCCATAATTGAGGACGTGGAAGTGGAAACTGCCTCCCCAACTGTTGTTGAGGTTGGTGATATACTTGTCGTGGCTCCTGGAACTGTTACAGTCGTTTGTGTGGATGTTGCAGAAGTACTTATTGTAGAGAGTAATGGTGTGTTTGGCCCAGAAGATGAAGTCAAAGTTGTGGGACTGGTCATTACACTACTCACAGTTGTAGTTGTAGGTTTTGCAGAAATGGTTGTTCCTCTTGGACTTGTGGTCATTGCAGTTGGAAAAACTGGTGTAATTTTCGTCGATCCCGCTTGAGATGTAGCTGCCGTTGATTTAGAAGAAGTAGAAGATGCAGCAAAAGTTGAGGGGCTGATTGTTGTTCTTTTGGAAGCTTCTGTTGTTGGTGTAGCTGAAATACTTGGCGTGGCAACTGGATTCTTAACAGTTGTTTTGGAAGAGGACGCAGCATTACTAATTGTGGACGTCCCTTGTGAGCTAGACATGGGAGCAATAGTGGAAGAATTATTTGTTACAGTCGTAATTTCTTCAGGTGTAACTTTTGACATATTTGTAGTTGATCCTGCTTCAGTTGTTTTAGTCACTGGTGGAGAAGAAGCAAATATAGTTGTTTTGGAGGTTGCTTCTGTAATTGGTCTGCGAGTAGAGGCCATAATTGAGGACGTGGAAGTGGAAACTGCCTCCCCAGCTGTTGTTGAGGTTGGTGATATACTTGTCGTGGCTCCTGGAACTGCTACAGTCGTTTGTGTGGATGTTGCAGAAGTACTTATTGTAGAGAATAATGGTGTGTTTGGCCCAGAAGATGAAGTCAAATTTGTGGGACTGGTCATTACACTACTCACAGTTGTAGTTGTAGGTTTTGCAGAAATGGTTGTTCCTCTTGGACTTGTGGTCATTGCAGTTGGAACAACTGGTGTAATTTTCGTCGATCCCGCTTGAGATGTAGCTGCCGTAGATTTAGAAGAAGTAGAAGATGCAGCAAAAGTTGAGGGGCTGATTGTTGTTCTTTTGGAAGCTTCTGTTGTTGGTGTAGCTGAAATACTTGGCGTGGCAACTGGATTCTTAACAGTTGTTTTGGAAGAGGACGCAGCATTACTAATTGTGGACGTCCCTTGCGAGCTAGACATGGAAGCAATAGTGGAAGAATTATTTGTTACAGTCTTAATTTCTCCAGTTGTAACTTTTGACATATTTGTAGTTGATCCTGCTTCAGTTGTTTTAGTCATTGGTGGAGAAGAAGCAAATATAGTTGTTTTGGAGGTTGCTTCTGTAATTGGTCTGCGAGTAGAGACCATAATTGAGGACGTGAAAGTGGAAACTGCCTCCCCAGCTGTTGTTGAGGTTGGTGATATACTTGTTGTCGCTCCTGGAACTGTTACAGTCGTTTGTGTGGATGTTGCAGAAGTACTTATTGTAGAGAGTAATGGTGTGTTTGGCCCAGAAGATGAAGTCAAAGTTGTGGGACTGGTCATTACACTACTCACAGTTGTAGTTATAGGTTTTGCAGAAATGGTTGTTCCTCTTGGACTCGTGGTCATTGCAGTTGGAACAACTGGTGTAATTTTCGTCGATCCCGCTTGGGATGTAGCTGCCGTAGATTTAGAAGAAGTAGAAGATGCAGCAAAAGTTGAGGGGCTGATTGTTGTTCTTTTGGAAGCTTCTGTTGTTGGTGTAGCTGAAATACTTGGCGTGGCAACTGGATTCTTAACAGTTGTTTTGGAAGAGGACGCAGCATTACTAATTGTAGACGTCCCTTGCGAGTTAGACATGGGAGCAATAGTGGAAGAATTATTTGTTACAGTCGTAATTTCTTCAGGTGTAACTTTTGACATATTTGTAGTTGATCCTGCTTCAGTTGTTTTAGTCACTGGTGGAGAAGAAGCAAATATAGTTGTTTTGGAGGTTGCTTCTGTAATTGGTCTGCGAGTAGAGACCATAATTGAGGACGTGGAAGTTGAAACTGCCTCCCCAGCTGTTGTTGAGGTTGGTGATATACTTGTCATGGCTCCTGGAACTGTTACAGTCGTTTGTGTGGATGTTGCAGAAGTACTTATTGTAGAGAGTAATGGTGTGTTTGGCCCAGAAGATGAAGTCAAAGTTGTGGGACTGGTCATTACACTACTCACAGTTGTAGTTGTAGGTTTTGCAGAAATGGTTGTTCCTCTTGGACTTGTGGTCATTGCAGTTGGAACAACTGGTGTAATTTTCGTCGATCCCGCTTGAGATGTAGCTGCCGTAGATTTAGAAGAAGTAGAAGATGCAGCAAAAGTTGAGGGGCTGATTGTTGTTCTTTTGGAAGCTTCTGTTGTTGGTGTAGCTGAAATACTTGGCGTGGCAACTGGATTCTTAACAGTTGTTTTGGAAGAGGAAGCAGCATTACTAATTGTGGACGTCCCTTGCGAGCTAGACATGGAAGCAATAGTGGAAGAATTATTTGTTACAGTCGTAATTTCTTCAGGTGTAACTTTTGACATATTTGTAGTTGATCCTGCTTCAGTTGTTTTAGTCACTGGTGGAGAAGAAGCAAATATAGTTGTTTTGGAGGTTGCTTCTGTAATTGGTCTGCGAGTAGAGGCCATAATTGAGGACGTGGAAGTGGAAACTGCCTCCCCAGCTGTTGTTGAGGTTGGTGATATACTTGTCGTGGCTCCTGGAACTGTTACAGTCGTTTGTGTGGATGTTGCAGAAGTACTTATTGTAGAGAGTAATGGTGTGTTTGGCCCAGAAGATGAAGTCAAAGTTGTGGGACTGGTCATTACACTACTCACAGTTGTAGTTGTAGGTTTTGCAGAAATGGTTGTTCCTCTTGGATTTGTGGTCATTGCAGTTGGAAAAACTGGTGTAATTTTCGTCGATCCCGCTTGAGATGTAGCTGCCGTTGATTTAGAAGAAGTAGAAGATGCAGCAAAAGTTGAGGGGCTGATTGTTGTTCTTTTGGAAGCTTCTGTTGTTGGTGTAGCTGAAATACTTGGCGTGGCAACTGGATTCTTAACAGTTGTTTTGGAAGAGGACGCAGCATTACTAATTGTGGACGTCCCTTGTGAGCTAGACATGGGAGCAATAGTGGAAGAATTATTTGTTACAGTCGTAATTTCTTCAGGTGTAACTTTTGACATATTTGTAGTTGATCCTGCTTCAGTTGTTTTAGTCACTGGTGGAGAAGAAGCAAATATAGTTGTTTTGGAGGTTGCTTCTGTAATTGGTCTGCGAGTAGAGGCCATAATTGAGGATGTGGAAGTGGAAACTGCCTCCCCAGCTGTTGTTGAGGTTGGTGATATACTTGTCGTGGCTCCTGGAACTGTTACAGTCGTTTGTGTGGATGTTGCAGAAGTACTTATTGTAGAGAGTAATGGTGTGTTTGGCCCAGAAGATGAAGTCAAAGTTGTGGGACTGGTCATTACACTACTCTCAGTTGTAGTTGTAGGTTTTGCAGAAATGGTTGTTCCTCTTGGACTTGTGGTCATTGCAGTTGGAAAAACTGGTGTAATTTTCGTCGATCCCGCTTGAGATGTAGCTGCCGTTGATTTAGAAGAAGTAGAAGATGCAGCAAAAGTTGAGGGGCTGATTGTTGTTCTTTTGGAAGCTTCTGTTGTTGGTGTAGCTGAAATACTTGGCGTTGGATTCTTAACAGTTGGATTCTTAACAGTTGTTTTGGAAGAGGACGCAGCATTACTAATTGTGGACGTCCCTTGTGAGCTAGACATGGGAGCAATAGTGGAAGAATTATTTGTTACAGTCGTAATTTCTTCAGGTGTAACTTTTGACATATTTGTAGTTGATCCTGCTTCAGTTGTTTTAGTCACTGGTGGAGAAGAAGCAAATATAGTTGTTTTGGAGGTTGCTTCTGTAATTGGTCTGCGAGTAGAGGCCATAATTGAGGACGTGGAAGTGGAAACTGCCTCCCCAGCTGTTGTTGAGGTTGGTGATATACTTGTCGTGGCTCCTGGAACTGTTACAGTCGTTTGTGTGGATGTTGCAGAAGTACTTATTGTAGAGAGTAATGGTGTGTTTGGCCCAGAAGATGAAGTCAAAGTTGTGGGACTGGTCATTACACTACTCACAGTTGTAGTTGTAGGTTTTGCAGAAATGGTTGTTCCTCTTGGACTTGTGGTCATTGCAGTTGGAAAAACTGGTGTAATTTTCGTCGATCCCGCTTGAGATGTAGCTGCCGTTGATTTAGAAGAAGTAGAAGATGCAGCAAAAGTTGAGGGGCTGATTGTTGTTCTTTTGGAAGCTTCTGTTGTTGGTGTAGCTGAAATACTTGGCGTGGCAACTGGATTCTTAACAGTTGTTTTGGAAGAGGACGCAGCATTACTAATTGTGGACGTCCCTTGTGAGCTAGACATGGGAGCAATAGTGGAAGAATTATTTGTTACAGTCGTAATTTCTTCAGGTGTAACTTTTGACATATTTGTAGTTGATCCTGCTTCAGTTGTTTTAGTCACTGGTGGAGAAGAAGCAAATATAGTTGTTTTGGAGGTTGCTTCTGTAATTGGTCTGCGAGTAGAGGCCATAATTGAGGACGTGGAAGTGGAAACTGCCTCCCCAGCTGTTGTTGAGGTTGGTGATATACTTGTCGTGGCTCCTGGAACTGCTACAGTCGTTTGTGTGGATGTTGCAGAAGTACTTATTGTAGAGAATAATGGTGTGTTTGGCCCAGAAGATGAAGTCAAATTTGTGGGACTGGTCATTACACTACTCACAGTTGTAGTTGTAGGTTTTGCAGAAATGGTTGTTCCTCTTGGACTTGTGGTCATTGCAGTTGGAACAACTGGTGTAATTTTCGTCGATCCCGCTTGAGATGTAGCTGCCGTAGATTTAGAAGAAGTAGAAGATGCAGCAAAAGTTGAGGGGCTGATTGTTGTTCTTTTGGAAGCTTCTGTTGTTGGTGTAGCTGAAATACTTGGCGTGGCAACTGGATTCTTAACAGTTGTTTTGGAAGAGGACGCAGCATTACTAATTGTGGACGTCCCTTGCGAGCTAGACATGGAAGCAATAGTGGAAGAATTATTTGTTACAGTCTTAATTTCTCCAGTTGTAACTTTTGACATATTTGTAGTTGATCCTGCTTCAGTTGTTTTAGTCATTGGTGGAGAAGAAGCAAATATAGTTGTTTTGGAGGTTGCTTCTGTAATTGGTCTGCGAGTAGAGACCATAATTGAGGACGTGGAAGTGGAAACTGCCTCCCCAGCTGTTGTTGAGGTTGGTGATATACTTGTTGTCGCTCCTGGAACTGTTACAGTCGTTTGTGTGGATGTTGCAGAAGTACTTATTGTAGAGAGTAATGGTGTGTTTGGCCCAGAAGATGAAGTCAAAGTTGTGGGACTGGTCATTACACTACTCACAGTTGTAGTTATAGGTTTTGCAGAAATGGTTGTTCCTCTTGGACTCGTGGTCATTGCAGTTGGAACAACTGGTGTAATTTTCGTCGATCCCGCTTGAGATGTAGCTGCCGTAGATTTAGAAGAAGTAGAAGATGCAGCAAAAGTTGAGGGGCTGATTGTTGTTCTTGTTACAGCTTCGGTTAGAGGTCCAATAGTAGGTTTGGCGGAAATGTTTTTTTCTGCTGGACTTGTTTGTTCTTCAGTTGTAAGAATTTGAGTAATTTTCGTCGATCTCTCTTGAGAAATGTCTGTTGTAGGTTTAGAAAAAGTGGAAGTTACAGCAAAAGTTGAGGGATTGATTGTGTAACTTGTTTTAATATCTGTTGTGGGTGTTGTTAATTTCTTTTTGGTGACATCTGGGTATGTTGCAGTTTTTTTGGTAGAGGATACTGTATTACTAATTTTTGAGCTGTCTGTTGTGCTTGGTCGGTAAGCAATTATTGTAGGTTTATATGTTGAACTTGTTGTCTCTTTATTTGTTTTTGAGGGGAAATTTGTAGTTGATTCCGTAATATTGGCTCCCGTATATATTGATTCATTCTTTTTTTCTAAAAGTACTCCTTCGGAAAATGTATCTGTACTAATTTTGGTTGTTGCCATTATTTCGGAAGTTTCACTTGCTATAGTTTGTGATCTCTGTGTTATGCCTCTCGTAATTGCATGAGGTATTGGTGTAGTTCTTAGTCTAAGTTGTTCACTTTTCGTAAATTGTGTTTGTAGCATGTTTTCTTTTGTAGTATTTTTTTTATTGAATCCTGTCATTAGATTTGCGGTCGTCATCAATGGCTTATGTGGAATCGCAGTTGTTTCAGTTCTATAAAAAATATTTAGTATTTGAGTAAACATGCTGAACCATATGAAACTAATAGATGCATAGGTATTGATTACAATTAAATATTTTCTGTTAAAATAAAGGTATTTAATTTTGTTTTTGACCTCTGCATTAAATTTTTTATAAGTTTACACAAAAGCTAGTCTCTGTTTAACGGCTATGATTAGTTTTTGCAACAAATCTTTTAATTGGCATCTAGTTTTGTCTCCGAATATGCTACAAAACAGATGATTTCGGTAACATTAATGAATATAATTATAGACAAAATTTTGTCTATGTCGTGAAAGCCTTTTAAGTAATTACTTTTTTTTTTATGTTTATGAAAATGGAAAAACGCAAAGTGTAATTTGCACCAATCCTTATAAATGTGTTTTTCTGCAAAATTGGGAAATAAAAACTTTTCACACCCCTCATTGTTTAAGTAATAGTTCTATAATTTTCCTACAAGTATCATTCATTAAGTAAAAATTCTATAATTTTCAACTTAAAAATTTTAGGTTATAGGTTCATTTTCGATACTTTTTTTAATAATTATAATCCTTTATGCCAAACATTTTTTCAAATCCTGTAAGAAATTTCCGGAATTATTGTGTTTGTTATAGTAATTTAATCGAATTCAAAAGCTTGTATAATTGCCTTTGAAATATTTAAATGAAAAAAAAAATTATTTCTGACTTCCATATTAAATTTAATCGTAATATGCTATTTTGTTTATTAACTTCACTAAAATGCACTTAAAAAGGTCTTGTTTTGGTATCACGCCTTTTTGCGTCGACCTCCAAATATTCTATGGGATTTTAAATAGAGTAAAAAAAGTTTTCATTTTAGTTCAATTTTCCGTAAAAATATATTTTTAAAAAGATATGAGAAAATTTCGAGGTATTTTAAAAGTTTTATTAAACCTAAATATTAGTTTAGTATAATTTCTAAAAAAAAATATCATATGTGAGTACTCACACATTGGAACCCAGGACTAGAACCTGTGGCGTTTTACATTTAGCCATCGAACCACAGAGGTGAGTAAACATTGAGCTGATAATAGCAAATTTTATACGATAGCCATTTAAAAATATCTGTATATATATATATATATTTATATAATTTTGAAATAAGAGATTTTCTAACGTTTATAGTTGAACACAACCTTTATTAAACATGTAATGTTATAAACTTTTGAAGTATTCACATTTAAAAATTTCTATTGAGCAATTCATCTGAATAAAAAATAATTACTTAAATTCCTAAATGAAAAGTTTGAATTTTCAAAACTTATAACTTGAATTTTTTTTTTTTTTTTTTTTTTTTTTTTTTTAATATCGACTAGATGTGCGTCCAAAAATCATCCCACCTGTTTTTGTGTATCCACTATTAAATGATTAAATGTTCCGAACTTGAAGACATACATTAGAATGATTCTATATGTTCGTCGGTATTGACATTATGTAATGTGTATGGTACATTGAAATTTATAAGAGGTCTTATGGTAAAAATTATATAAATTTATTTAAATTTAGAATGAGTAGAAGAAATTTATCTAAATTTTACCAAAATAGAACCCATCTTGCGATTTAATACACAAATATATGAATCTACAGAACACATCAGGTTATAAATTTGGACTCTATATTGCTTAAACAAATTATTTATTAAAAAGAACTCTTTCATTTTTATAACATAGATAAATCGAAACAACATTTAAGGTTTTAATGAAACCATTGCATACTTGCTTAAATTGGTCCAATGAGCAGAATTAGAATATTTCAAAACGTCCCAACTAGATGAATTTTTTTTGTTCATTACTTTATTTATGCTTTGAAATTGATTAAAAACATCCAACTGACACATCAAATTTAAGAAACATGAAATTTGTTTTTATAAATAATACTTCATTTTATAAATAACTTGCTAGATAGTCCAAAAGCCAAAAAAATATTTTACGTCGATTTATGATAATTACTATTTTAAATTGGTGTTTATGTCTTTGAGAACATAATTTTAAAGATTTGGCAATAAATGTATGCATCAAATAAGACCGTTTATAGACTCCAAATAAAATTATTTTATTGTGACAATGAATCTACTATTTTATTTGATTTGTGATAATCTTAATGTACAATTGTTTTACCTTTAGAGTAATTTTTTTTTTTTTTTTTTTTTTTTTTTTTAATTAAAAACTTTTATGCTTTAATAAAAATTACATCGATTACACTTGTTATTGAAAAAATATGTGCTTCAAAATAATTTCGTCTAAAAATATGCTTATGCAGTCATTAAGCAGGAAACAAATGATAATTATTCTCAATTTTTTATAAACCAATATATAGAAATATCTTTAAGATTATCAGTATGCATTTATAGATAATAAACATTTATAGATAATAAACATTTATAGATAATAAACATTTATAGATAATAAACATTTATAATAGAATCGTTTTATGGGACATCACCGTCAAAGCCAAAATCCTCCCTCATTGACTATCTCATTACAAATACAAAACAAACAAACAAAATTCTCCCCTTTCCCACAACTCTGAAATTTTCTACAATAGGGTATTTGACAAATTTTCAAAATATGTTTTAAATAAAAGGTATGCACAAAATAAAAGACACGTATTTTTTCTTTTTTCAAAATAATGCCGCAAAACGCTAAAAATTGCATTTTAAAATGCAAGTAGAAGCCCCGCCCCTAAAACGCTGCTCAAAAACCCATCTGTCTGTGTGACGTCAATCTTGCATGAACAGCATCGCAATCGCGAGTGAGTTTCCAGCGCGAAATGTGTTTTTCTTTTGATTTCGTTCCAAGAAATGTCTCACCGGTATCGATATTATGCAGTACCCCACTGTACAAGTACTTCAATTAAAACTCCGGAAAAGTTGTGTACACATGTGCCCAGGAAAGCAGAAATACAAAAAAAGTGGTTAAATCTTGCAAGAAGAGAATCAACTTAGTTTTCACCACAGACTACGATTCACTTCTGTGAAGGTCATGTTGATGCAAGTAATACTTTATTTAATTTTTTTAAATGTTTTAGCTACACAATATTAAGTTTAAGTACTGATGCACTATTGAAATATTGATTTTTTTTTTTTTTTTTTAAATTAATTTTTTTATTATTATTATTTTTTGTAAATTTGAAACCAAAATATTTGTTTTGTTTACATGAATTGGTTTGAAAAAAACATTTTTTGTCTGTCATATTAAACTTTAATTACTGTATGCGGTCTGACAGACCGCGAGTCATTTTTTGTAGAATGCTTCCAACCCCCTAAAATATTTAATTTTTGACTTTATTAATTTTTCCAATTCTTTGTTACTGAAATTTTAAATTGATCTTCACCAAATTTTTTGGAGCAGTATGAACCACGTGTTGCCCTTGCGCCAAAAAAGATCAAACCACCCAATCACAGCAGTTAACCCTTTATTTACTAAGTTTTTTATAATTTTTACTAACTCTTTTGAATATTTAATGTTTCCAAAAAGAAGCAATCTTGTGCTGTCATTCAATAGGTGAAGAACAAACTTCATAAAAGTGGACTTCAAAGTCCCTATGGGTTTCAAAGCATTTAAATCAGTACAGTACCATGAGAAATGTAGTACAATGACTGGACTTATAAGTACCGTCAGTAGATAAAGGGTTAAAGGATTTTGTTTACGATAATCTTGTGTTTCTATTCACCTCAATGCATTATTACTTGTCTTTTTCACCTTTTTGTCTTTTTTAAATAATATCAGCTATAAATTATAACGAGTGTTCCGTTTCATTCCTTTCTGCGGAGTGAATCGGAACAACATGAAAAAAATCCAAATCAATGTAAGTCACTTTTTTTCCAACATTTTTGGGCTTGAACCTTATAGAAGAAGGTAAGACCCACGTTCCTAAATCAAAAATATATTCGTTAACGATATTATTACACTATATTTTTACTTTGAAAGTTGAAAATTGTTCCTTTTCACTCCATTTTAACAGTACTCAGCGAATTATATTAATTGCTTTTTTTTTTTTTTTTATCCTAATGTTTTTATGATTATTATAACTGTAAAAGGTGTTGTAGTTTTTCTAATTATAAGAACTGTGAGAATTGTTGATACTTACACAAATGTTTTAACATTGCTAAACTCTGCAGAATAAAATTCTGAGCTTGACTTGAAAAAGAACCCCACCAACAAAACATCTATTTTGGGTAAATTCGAAATGTATACCTTTACAAAACCGTCTTCCAATGTTCCAATAACACTTCTTTAAATAAATATTTCCTAAAAGTTACCTTCAATAGTCATAATTTATATAGTAGGAAAAGAGATGAACCAAGCTTTAAGGGGGGTCCGTCACATGAAAATTTTTCAGATTATTGATTTCGAGTTTATTACTGTTTATTAAAATATAAATTTATGTCTTTAAAATGATGCCACATTTGTAATTATATCTTATTTATAATTTTTTGAAGTAAACAAAATATAGGTATTTAATGCATGTTTCTTAACTTCAAACCCGAATTTCTCAAAATGCCATTTTTTCATGTTTGGGGGCACATAGCTTAAAATCTATATGGCATAAATGCTTGAAATTTTTTTGACATGTTTATTTAATGTATTTAAGTACTTTAACATGAGGAATTATTGATAAGTAGCATACTTTTTTTTTTTTAAATAATTAGTCTAAAATTTTATAATTTTTCTTAAACATATTTTTAGAAAATCATAATTATTTTAATTTTTAAAAAATAACGAAAATCTCGTGTTAACGTATTCAAAAGTATCCAAATATTAGACTGCGAAAGTTTCATAATGATTGAAGAATCGGTTATTAAATTAGATGCCCCCAAAGTTGTTGAATTTAACATGGGCTCCTATGGCCATGGTCTTATGGTCAACATTGACGTCTCATTCTGGGAGGAGCTTATCCGAGCGTTTCTGATCACGTGACGAGGAGCTCAGAAAAGCAATTTTTAAAATTTGATTTATAAAAATTTGAGCAATTATTTTGAGTTAAAACTACTTGCATTATTATTATTTCGTTAAATACTATAAATATGCCGCATTTGGTAATTATTTGTTGATGGTGTCAAATACCCTATTGTCAACAAGGATAAACTTTGAGAAAGTAATATATTGTAATTTCGTTTAAACAACTTAAGGGATCAAACAATCCAACCATGGAACACCCCAACGCCTACTCCAATTTTCTAAATAGGTAGGGAAATAAAAATTGGTGAACATGATTCCAAATCCATGAATAGCAAAGCAAAACTCTGTTGGTTTCGAATAACAATATATAAAGGGTCCAGAAGGACTAAAACATACTATAAGTGCAATATTCTAATCAACTTCTTATCAGATGTTAAAATGGGAAACCATTTTACCAAAGCTGAACCATGGACAATTCCCGTATTTGTTTAAAAAAAAGAAAGAATTCAATTCTAAATGTTTCGAAAAGGCCATAAACACCAAAAAAAAAAAAAAAAAAAAATTTTTTTTTTTTTTTTTAAATTTGCAACCTAAGTTCGCTTGTTAGATTTAGGCGGCAAAAACGAGACAGTCGGCTCGCAGTGAATGTGACGTCACTTCATCTGAAACAACTTGGCTTGAAACACAACAGAGGAAACCAGTTTTGCAAGTTTCTCGCAAATCGCTCCAACTTATACGGGATATGGTAATTGTCTACCAAACACACACCAAGTATTTGGCAGAAACCTCACGATAACCACCACGAAAAGATGTCGTGACGTCACTGCTATAGCGAATCGTTTTGATCGGACGGGTTTCAGACATTTTCTTTTCTTAATATTTAAATAACTATTTTTTTTTAATAACTTTTGTTTAAATGTTTGGAATCAGAAAAAAATGCTTCATAAATATAAACTAATTTCACTGGTTTTTTAGAAAATGCTGGAATTGTCCATTGCGATTTCAACAAATCACACTTAATAAATAGAAAAGGTTTGAAAAGTTCTATTCAAATGTCCAGTATCCTATAAAGCCAAAACGCAGACACTAAGTACACATATTCTCAAGTCTGTACGTATTAAAACTAAGTTTTCAAGAATTATACTAATCACTCTTAAGAGATAGAAAAGAGATAAAATTTTGCAACAAGGATATATTGTTACGTTACAATTCCCATGATTCAGGGCACTGAAGCTATATTAAATCCTTGAAACAGTTTGTCTCAATAAAAATATTTTGTTTTTAGTTAAAAATAAATATATTTAAAAAGTTTTATATTGCTCTATGTTCTTGAAAAACAACAAAAACTAGGGGTGTGGAACATCGCACAATTTTCAATAACACTATAATACGGACATGAATTTGTGTCATTCAATGTATTTATATTTTCTTCAAAATATAAATGGACAGTTTGACGAAATTTTATGTGATAATTCTTGTATGGGTCTTTTTTTTTAAAAAAATAAATCTCCACCAAAATGATGATTTTGGCGATATACTTATCAATAATTCTTACATTATCCTTTCTTGTAAGTGAAAGTGGGAAGAGAAGAAAAAACGATCGTTGATGAGGTATGCTCAAAGAAAGAGAACTCTGTGTTAAAGGCATTCCTTTTTCAGCTTTTTACGCCATTAACGCATTTTTATGAGAATTTTGGAGGTGGGGAAGTTTAGAACGCTAGAAGAGGCATTACTGCAGCGATTTTGAAAATCGTTAGAGCCGTTTTCTAGCAATTACTGAAAAAATTATTTTGTCAATGGCAGCTACCCTATGCACATGCGCTATTTTGTCTAAAACCTTAATGGTAGGTAATTTGGCCACATTGGGCCATCACTAACATCATCTAACACCAAATTTGAACATCATTGGTCAATTTGTTCAGGAGTTATGCTGACCGCGTACACACAGACATACATTTTTTCTATATCACTTTTTTGAGATCAGGATGTTCCAAAACGTGAAGAAATACAAAAAATCGAAAACGTTTTTTTTTACCGAATGCTATACTTTCAGTACCCTATGTATGCATATGGGTAGTTGAAAGTAAAAAACACATTCAGGGTCAATTTTACTGAGTTTTTATAATGATGTAAGTGTGAAAATTTAGAGCAACTTCTAAAAAACGTATAAGTGCATATGATTTCTTACAATTCAAAGAACCCACTTTATCCAAAGTATCTAAACATAATCCTTTTTTTTTTTTTTTTTTTTTTTTTTTTAATTTAAAAAAAATCACGATACATTTTAGTACATGCATATATTTGAGAAACATGATTAAGTTGGGAGAACTTAGAAATTGCGGATCAGGATTTATAAAGACTTAATACCAATTCTAAAAATACTTACAGATTTCCTCTATGGTTTCCAAACATAATTGGAAATGTCCTTTCGGTTTCAGGCGTTGTTCCGATTGATGTCATTGGAACTCGGCTAACATTGCTTTCTGGTGTTTCATTACTTTCTCCAGTAACAAATGATCCATATTCATAATCACTTTCCACGGTCTCATAAGTGTAGTAATCATAATAACTTTCAACTGTCGCATAAGAATCGTAATCGTATGAATTTTCGGCAGTTTCTGAATTTTCATTAGAACTCGAACCATTTTCGGCAATCGTATATGAACCCAAACCAGATTGGCCTTCTACAGTATCCAAAGAGTAGTAGTCGTAATAATTTTCAAGAGTTTTATAGTCGTATTCACTCTCTGATATTTGACTTGAATTGGAAAAATCTTCTCCTGTTGTGTATGAACCAATACCAGATTGATTTTCCACAGTGTCAAAAGAATAGTAGTCATAATAACTTTCAACCGTTTCGTATGTTCCGTAGTCATATTCACTTTCTGAACTTTCATTTGAACTAGAGCCATTTTCTGCAGTTGTGTATGAACCATAGCCAGATTGATCTTCTACAGTATCCAAAGAGTAGTAGTCGTAATAATTTTCAAGAGTTTCATAGTCGTATTCACTCTCTGATGTTTGACTTGAATTGGAAAAATCTTCCCCTGTTGTGTATGAACCAACACCAGATTGATCTTCCACAGTATCAAATGAATAATAGTCATAATAACTTTCAACCGTTTCATAAGTTTCGTAGTCATATTCATTTTCTGAACTTTCATTTGAACTGGAACCATTTTCTGCAGTTGTGTATGAACCATAACCAGATTGATCTTCTACAGTGTCAAAAGAATAGTAGTCATAATAACTTTCAACCGTTTCGTATGTTCCGTAGTCATATTCACTACCGGAAGTTTCAGGTGAACTCGAATCATTTTCTGCAGTTGTGTATGAACCATAACCAGATTGATCTTCTACAGTGTCAAAAGAATAGAAGTCGTAATAACTTTCAACAGTTTCATACGTTCCGTAGTCATATTCACTACCAGAAGTCTCAGGTGAGCTCGAAGCATTTTCAGCAGTCGTATAAGAACCATAACCATATTGACCTTCCACAGTATCGAATGAGTAGTTGTCGTAATAACTTTCAACAGTTTCATAAGTATCGTAGTCGTAGTAACTTTCTTCATTTTCTTCTGTATCATAATCTATTTCTGCAGTTTGATATGAATCGTAGCCAGAATTATTATCCACAGTATCGTAGGTGTAGTAATCATAATAACTTTCAACAGTTTCCGATGTAACGTAGTCATTTGCTTCAGATTTTTTTAAATTGCTTCCATAATAACGATCGAGATAGGGTTCAGGAAATTTTTTATACGGATTTTCTACTGGATGTAACAGTATCCGATAAGGTATAATTTCTTCGTAAGGTACTACTTCGTATAGTAGATAAATCAAATATAACTCTTTTTCAGGCACACAATGATAAGGGTACAGTGGGAATCTCTTGCAGGGGTGACGAAATTTTCTAAGAAATGGGAAATATTTCTTTGGGTCTTCTTCGGGAACTGGCTGAAATGGAATTCCAAATGGTGCATCTTCATCATCAAATTGTAGGTTGTAATTGTAAATGTATCTTATTAGTCTTGGGTCGTACCTGTAATAAGGTTTATACCTTTCTGGAAGAAACGTGAGTCCGGGGAATCTTGGATAAGTCTTTCGAATGTTTATATCTGGTCTGAATATTTTCTTTTCAAGGAAAATTCGTAACAAATGCTTAATTTCGAAAATCAGCTTTTCATTTATATTACCGTACACTTCCAAATATGCTTTCTCTAGAGCATCTGTCAAAATGCATATTTTGGTCTCAACTGGCAGATCTTTAGGGCATACCAAAAAAATTAATTCTGAAACAGTAGCAGCGAAAGCGACTTTCAACGTTCTTATCTGATGTGGATGAGCATACTGACTCTCCCTTAATAATTTAACTGCTCTTGTCAATGTCTCTGACACAAGCTTAAAATCTGTTTTAGAATTAATTGTAAAATATGGGGATTCCAAGACAGAATCTACAAAAATGTGTGAGAATTGTTCGTCATCTTCACACGAGCAAGAATATGGAGACTTACCATTTTCGTGAATACTTTTGGTTATTTCTTTATGTACTGGCTGAAATTCAGACGAATGCCGCAATGCCTGGATAAGTTTGTGCTGATTTGACTTCAGATTCCTTCGTATGTTCTGCGTGGAATCTGTTTCTTTTCCAAGTTGACTCTGGACTGGTTTCCCTTGTACTGCTTTCTGTTGGTTTGGTGGATGCTCTTTCAAATTAGGTATTTGTTGGCTTGGTGGTTCCTGTTGATGTGATTCTTTTAGCTTCAGGGGATTATTATTTTGGATACGATGAGCTTGGAAACTTTTTATACTAAACTCTGCGAAGCATATCATAAGAAGTACATGATGTATCCCCACCATGTTGTTTTTGAATTTCTTCAGTACCACTACGTTAAGGAATTCAGAGCCTTATATACTTTTGTCAATATGATATAGTGCGCTTTTATGATGTAATTACCAATGTCTTATTATATGCATTAAGATTGTCTGTTGTGATTTTTCGCAGGAGCACTAAATCTCTACTATTAATCTGTACTGCTTACAGTATAAGGAAAATAAAACCTAATAATTTCATACCTTAGTACTTGTTTAGCTGCTTTAATGTTTTATAATGCTTTTAAAGGTTAAATGCTTCAATCTCCTTTCAGGTATTAAAGATCTTATGATAAAGAAAATTCAATTATGAAGAATTTCTCTTTTCTTTCTTAAATTAAGTTTTCTACTCTTTTTTTATTAAAAGTCATAAAAGCAGTGATTAATATTTAATTGCACTTTTTTTTTTTTTTTAAATCATTAGAAAAATCATTACCCCCCCCCCCCCCATTGGGATCGCCATTGTGTAAAGGTTCCAGCTTTTCACGCTTCCCGTTGATACAATAATACAACCCTCTAATAACCCTCTAAGAATATCTTAGCATTCTGTGGTGGTTTGGTTAACCTGGCAACAGTTCAAACTGGGAACCTCGAAGTTAAACTGTTACCGCACGGTATAGAACAGTTGGCTAACTTATATCTGTGTACATTATTACTACTGTCGAGTTCATCCGGAGAAAGCATTGAAATGACAACTTCACAAAATTCCTTCTGCACAGAAATGATTTGATATCCCCCTTTTTTTTTTATTAGTTCTTTTTTTTTTACTTCAACCTGTTCCAGAGAGGTGGTTCTCTCACAAGTGTACGCGGAGGAAGGTGCTAGTTCACAAAATCCTTCCTTTCCACTCCCAGCCGGGAGTTCAACCAACCAACTACTACTGTCGATCTTCATCGTTTGATGTTTAGAACTTACTTGAGCTTGTTAAATTGAAAAAAAATCTTATTGACTAGAATCTCTCTGACGTTATTTTGGAGTTATAAATAAATTGAGTGTAATTCCACGATAATATCTTTTATCCGCGTATACCAAAATTCGGTTTGTGAAAAACAAAATTAGAAGTCCTATATATAAATTTTCAGAGTTATAAATTTATTAGAAATGACATTGTAAAGAAAATTTAAGAAATTAAATGATAATAATAATAATAATTAAAAAGAACTCATTTAAATTTCAAAATTTTCTGTACCAAAAGTCCAATTAGAAGGCCAAAACTACTTTTGCCAAAATTTAATAGCTCTATTTCTATTAAAAGGGGCTTTCTATAATGGACTAAACACAGACGCACTAACTCTTTGTTT
>OZ021724.1:50847644-50855144 GCA_963978545.1 Linyphia triangularis
TTCCGAAAATGCAAAAATTTTTTCATCAAATGCCTTATGATTATCGCAGGTTTCTCTCACAATGAGAAATAAAAATACAAAAGTGAGAAAAAATGTAAAAACAACTCCTCATATTTCCAAGATAATGTTTTACGTCCTATATTTAAAAAAGAAATTCAATTTCTTCCTTAGGATATTAAAAGAGTGAAACTCCACTATGACAAAGCCACCAGTTATATTTCGAAAAATAAAACAAAATTCCTGAGCAATTAAAAACTGACATAGATATGGCGTATATACCATTTCAGCCATATTCCAGTGAAGTCTTCTGACGTTACACCTATGGACTATAGTGAGTTTGGTTTGCTGAAAAGATCTCTTTCCAACCGGATCCCCACCAAGATTACTGAACTCTGGAAAGAGGAATATAAAGCAATTCAAGAGGAACATATGTGAAAAAACTTTCTAAATTGGAAAGTACGATGCAGACTAAAAGTCCAGATTGTACATTTGAAGAAAAAACCTTTATATTGTAAACTTTAAAAAAAAGCATCGAAATCGTTTTAAAAATGTGTTAACACTCTCTGTAGTTAGACCTTAAAAAATGACCACATTTCAATGGCATCGACAACACAATTTTTTATTTTTATTTAATTGAATTAAGCATATTAGAAACATGTGGTCAAGCACCTCACCAACTACAGCTTCAAACATCGTTCCACGAATCGACACTCCAGCATTGAGTTTCCACTTTGACAAGTGACTATGAAAAAAGTGCCAATATTCCGGGTGGTCGAATTGGAAAGAAAAGGAAGCAATAAAAGTGTAAGTTATCATTTTACTCACTTGTTCTTTCTGAAAGCAAACATTTTTAGCTGAGTACTTTTGTTCTCTCTCATTTGAAGTAATTTGAAGTCGGTCAGTAATAACTCGGGTTTTCTTTAATTGACCTTGTCGTCAAGAGAAGTGAAATAATCCTAAGCGGATTGTGAAGTGTGAATGTTGTGGTTCGATACTTGAACACTCAAATGACAGAAGCGAGCTTTTCTTTGATTGATGCAGATGCATCCCTTTTTTTAAAAATGTTCATCTTTTTACAATATCAAATTGCAATGATTTACAGATGATCCAAGTGTAACTTTAACAAACTTAATGAACATGTAAAAGGTATGACTTCATAATCACGTGTAAACTACTACCACGTGACGTTGAAAGCGCGAGCGAACAAAAGTCTCATTTCCTACTCTGTAGGATTCAGGAGATAATTTCTACGTCACTTTTATCAACTTTCTAAATAGTCTGGGTTCAGATTGTGAGGTTAAAAATATGTTTGTTTATCGTTTGGAAATTCGAATTCTTAGCGCTTTCAAAGTTTTACAAACTTGAAAAATGCTATATCCCTGCAATAATATTTAAAACAAGAAAATGCTTTATCACTGCAGTAATATATAATAGTATATCACTGCAAACAATGTTTGAATTTTTTTTTTCCCCATTATTGAAAAAGTTTAAAATATTTACAAGGGAATTTGAAATGAAATATAAAAAGCTATTATTTACACTTTTCATTCTGCTTTACAAACATGCGATTTATTTTTAATAATTTTAAATTCTATTCTCACTTTGAAAGTTCGTTTTGTGTACCCTAACGCTGATCTCATTAATAAATACAACAGTTAAATATGGAAATATTTGAGTTGTTTAAATCTTATAATTAGATTTTTACTCGTAAGATTACTAATTAAAATGTAAATAATGTGTCAGATAATAGAATATAATTAATTTAAACTCTATTGGTGGAATTAAATTAGTGTATTCATAATTCAAAATAAAAATATTCAACTAAAAACGAATTTAATATATAAATTTTTAAGGCCCTGTTATTCGACTCGCTTAGGGATAATAATTCAGAACATGAATTATTCGATTTGGAACATGAAGTAAATTACTGTAGCCACTTGATATATCGCTGTCGTCGGAAGACCAGCAAAATGCGCGATATATCCGATTGCGTTGTATATCGAGTGATATCATAAAGCGTAAAAAAATTAAATTTTTTAGCATATGCACTTTATAAAGGTACTTACAGGGGTGTAGTGGAGCGGGAACGCGTGGGAACGACGATCCTTTACCTTTTTAGAAGGAGGAACGGCGTTCCCTCACCTAAAATTTTATTAATTCCCCCCCCCCCCCATTTTTTCTTCTTTACATGACACTTAACAAAAAAGTCAAGTAAGAAAATGAACTTTCGCGATAACTATGCTTTTGTTTTCTATCCACAACTTCAGAGCTGAGCAGGCAAGTTCAAGTATATGCAAAACACTTGAAAATGGCACGGCAACCCGCACATGGCCATTCCATCAACAATTCGATACATGCATTAGACTCTCTCCCCACCCCCTCACAGCTACTTCAACGTTTCTATGCTACTTCTTTAGAAATGAACTGACATACGTTTACATCCAACTATGATTCATCCAATGCCTATTATCGTCTTCTTCAACGAATGATCTGTGTTTGTGGATGAATTCCAGCTGTCAAGTTTGTATGGTTTTTCATGAATATGAGTTAAAACTTCCATACACAAATTGACGCCAACTATTTCCATTTTTAAAGAACAATACTGCGGTCTAACACATGCAATTCTTTGCGTCCTTTCCTTGAAGAAGTCTAATCTTAACGGGAACGCTAACCGATTTATCAACATAAGTAATGGAACTTTTTTTTTTTTTTTTTTTCTCTTCTTTTCAATTTTTATATCACCCACTTAATAATTTATTTGCAAACTTCGTAACTAAGAAATGAATTCGTTCAAGAGGATAAAACTAATGACAATAAAAGCTTTGTGTTTTGGACAATCCAAAAAAGCGAAGTAAACCTCCGATTCTGAAGAAATAAACTGCTTGGGAGCTAAGAATCCAGATAGGTAAGTGTAGAATGTTGACATTTTGTATGAGTTTTTAGGGCGTTTTGAGAACACGTAATTATGTATTTATATTGCCTTGCCAGATATTGAGAAAATCAAACTGATACGTTGTTTGAACATGACAAAGTATATTCAAAACAGTATTGATTTTTTAACAGTTACTCAATACGTAAAAATAATGGAATTGGGTGGCGCCAGAAGAGTGCGTGGGAGGATACTTGGCATTTCCTTAGTTGCTTAAATTGTTATAAAAATAGAGAAAAAGACAAAATTCACCCGAAAAAATAAACTGTGTGCCTTTTAATAATAGAATTTATGTTTGCCATTGTGAGAATCAAGATATTTTGAAAAATCAAGGTTTAAAAAAAAAAAAATTAAAAAAAAAAAAAAAAAAAAAAAAAAATGTTACCTTGTAACCTTCTACAAACAATGCTGCCGGCACCCAGGAAAATTAGTCCATCCTTTTCCAAAAAATGAAGGTGTTAACATTTGTTGATGTTATGTATTTCCTTTTCCTTAATATAAAATTTCTAATGGTTTTGTAAATGGGTATAACACATTGAAATTGGGCTGTGAGGTAGTAGAAAAGCAATTCAAATGTATTTTATTTTTAAAAAGTAAATAATTTTTCAATTTGGAAATCGGAAAGAATACATTTACAATTATTTAGGAGTTTATTCCAAAAATGTAGCAGACATTCTTTAAGAAAAATCTGTTGTCTCAAGTTTAAAAAAATCAACACTAAATGTAGTGGCGACGATTAGGAGAATAAGTTGCCTCCGATGCATTTGGTTATCCCTCTTAAAATTAGAGATGATTGGGATGCTACACAAATTAATATTTTATCCAGACATTTTAAAGTGACTGATGGATTTGAACAAATTTAAACTTTCCAATTGAAATTCTTCCAGTTGTTAATTTCATTTTATTTAAGGAAATTAACAACTATTAATTTATTATAAAATTTTGAAAAGGAAAGAAAGGGTCAATCAAGCAAACGCGCTAGCGGGGGGGGGGGGGATATTTTTTAGGGTCAGATCCCCCTAGGATCCCTAACATCCCGGTGTTTTGTAATGAATGAAAAAGAAACTCTTTGCAATCGTAAATAATTTCAAAATAATACTTCTTAATCTACCATTATTCAGACAGAGTTTGCCTACCGTATCACACAAAAGTAGCTATTACGTCCAAAAACTTGGAAATAAATAACGGATTTGTAAATCTCCCACCATCAAAAAAATCAATAAGCATTATTTTTTGTCAACTAAATTTCAATATTAAGTGTCGATTAAAAAAAAAAATGTAAAACTATGTATATTTCAAACGTTGTTATAATTGATTTAAGGTATCGGTGCTACATGCCCTTGTATTTCAAGCGCCAAAAATGTATAGTAAAATCATCCAGAAATTGGCGTTTGTCCTTGAACCTAAAATATTTCTCCTCCTGTAATTGAATTAAAATAAACGAAAAAATTTCATATTAATTTATAATATTAATACCTCTACATTTTCATCTCGAGAAGCAAAAAAATATAAAACTCTCAATTGACAACTGCAACAATGGCAATCTTTTTAATTCATTTTGAAAACAAAACAGATTTCATGGAGCTACAGAATCTGGGAATTTATCCGAACCCATTGCATGTTAAAGGCATCTCTGAAATTCTGGAAGTCAGATGATTATGTTAAATCTAGCCCTCGAAAACACAGATCAGGTTATGATCTAATTAGAGGGAGTGCTAAGTCAAATGTGTCTGAATAGAAACTCGATCTCTCATGGAAATTTTTCTGAATGAAAATTGTTAAAAAAAATCACGTAAATAACCTGTTTAAAATATTTTGTCGGTATTGTGTCAGAAATATGTTTGAAAATGTCTTTTAATCCATTTATAAGGTGTTAAATAATCTGCTAAGATGGGTTGTGCAAAGAAATTATTTAAAAACTCATATTAACTTGATAGTTTAAAAAATTATTTAAATATAAAAAATGTCTAAACAATTATTTTTCTTGCACAAAATCAACAATCAATTACACATCATCTTTCACACAAATCTGTTTTGAAGTTATTAAAGCAGTATTGATAAAGTCATTTATTCTTAGTTGTCATTTTCACACCCTTCCCCCCTCCCCCCCAAAAAAAAGTATACGTCTATTGTAACGACGCGACATAGCGTTCCCAAACCTTTTTATTTTACACTACACCACTGGGTACTTAGGAGTAAAAGTATGCACACACACACACAAAATAATAATAATAATAATAATAATAATAATAATAATAATAATAATAATTTAAATAATAAAGACTGAGAAGTTCCATTTACCGTTTAGTTTTATATCCAATGCCCATACACGTTCATTTTTGTAAACACTTCATTTTCTAGGGAAAAAAAATTAAAGAATGTGTCTAATGTCAGCTGCTACGATTTTTCTTTGACCACTTGCTTTCCAGAAAATATCATTGAATGAAAATGAATCAATTGTATCTAAAATCTTAACAAGTAATCTGACGACGCTTTCGGGCGAACTGCCCCTTACTATATTTGCTTCTAGTATGGGAGAAATCCCAAATTTGTAGCATTGATTAGGATGTAATTAGTTTTCTAATAACATAACATCTTTTTACAAGTGTGCGGGTATCTAATAAATATATTTGTGAAAATATTTATAAATTAATGGTAATATGTACACCAGGAAATACTAACATGACTTCTTACTTCCTCATAGTAAACGCACATCCTCTTGGACAAAATAATTAATTAATCAAAATTTTATTTATTTAAAAATTAAAAAAAAAAAAAAAAAAAAAAAAAATACGCTTCTGAAACAAAACAAAAATTCTTCTATGTAACCACAGAAAGCTACAGAAAAAACTTTTGCGTGCTACATATGGCATGTTTAATTATTTTTAACGTAGGCTGATTTAAACGAAAAGTCAATTTATGAAAATTTATTTTTAAAGTATAAATGTATTATGTATTTTTTACTCATACTTTTGTATTCATAAAGCAAAGATATATTTTTTAATTTATACGTGGATAATTTAAAAAAATTAACTAATCACATTTCTTGGCCCAAAAGCTGCCTAAACCAAAAGAAACACATCACCATTCGTTGTTGTAGTCACTTATATGGCGTGGAGTGAGGCGAATGCAATGGTCGGGTGTGACCCCTCCCCCCTCCCTTGTTATTAAAGCGGTCCAAATGGAATTATGACGACATTGATATGCGCAGCCATTGGATTTGAATCCCTCGTCTGTGGCACTCTTAGCACATCAGTTTTGGGAAAGAAAAAGAATAAAAAATTGTGTAGTAAATGTCATTAAAAGGCCACATATAAGTATTTTTTTTTACTTTCAATTACCCATATGTATTACATAGGTAATTAAAGTATAGTATTCAGTAAAAAAAATCGATTTTTTTGCATTTTTCCACGTTTTGGAACATCCTGATTTCAAAAAAGTGATCTAGAAAAAATGTCTATGTCTAGAAAAATGTCTATGTGTGTGTCGGTGGTGAGCATAGCTCTCGAACAAATTGGCCTATGATGCTCAAATTTGGTGTGCAGATTGGTGATGGCTCAGGGACCTACCATTATGGTTTTCGTCAAAATCGCGCATGAGCATAAGGTAGCTGCCATTGAAAAAATCACGTTTTTAAGTAAGTGTTAAAAAACGACTCTAACGATTTTGTCCAAAATCGCTGTGTTAATGCCTCTTAAGGTATTCTAAACATCCCCACCTCCAAAATTCCCGTAAAAATGCTTTAAAGGAATAAGAGGTTGAATAGCGAATGCATTTAACACAGAGTTCTATTTCCTTGAGCATACCTTATCAATGATCATTTTTTTTCCTCTCCTCAGTTTCGCTTATAAGAAAGAATAGTATAAGAATTATTGAAAAGCATATCTCTAAAATTAGATATTTGGCGAAGTTTTTTTTTAAAGACCTATACAAGAATTGTGGTAAAAAATATCGCCAAACTGACCAATTTTTCTAAATGAATGATGAAAATATAAAAACAGTAAATGACACAAATTGACATCAGTATTATAGTGTAACTGAAAATTGTGCGATGTTCCCCACCCCTAGTTAATGGTACAGTACGCAAAAAAAAATCAAATCCGAACGATTACTATATCTTCGGTTTTAATTATCGTAGAATCTTGCGGTTTGCTTCAAAATGTTTTGTTTACGATTTTTTATGTCTGGTGTACAAAAATGTCGCTGTATACTAAGTAAATTTAACTCTATCTTTAAAAATTTCGATACTAACCCCTATTTTTTATATTTGCATTCGATTTAGACTACTTCGTTTGCCCTATTTACTATATTTCAGTTCATTATGTTAAGAAACCCATCACTTATGAGCGAAAATGTTCTTACCTATCTTGAGGGCATATCTCTTTAAAGCGGCGAAGATGAAAACGTTTTAGGTGCTTCAAGACGTAATCTATTGCACGGTCCCTTAAAGTGAACTTTTTTTTACATTTTTGCCAAAATATTGATAACCAAAGGTCAAAATGGAATGAAAAGTATTGTGGAATGGTTTTCAACAATGATAATTCTAATGGAAGCAAAAACAGTACATGTTT